>QTSX02000106.1:0-282789 GCA_014839935.2 Entomophthora muscae
GTGTGTTGACCCTGATAGCTTGGATGTTGCAGTACCCACCAAGGGCAGGCATCAGTTGTTGGATAGTGAGTGTGAAGCTCTCCTCAACTGCTTGAGCAGGGAAATGGCAGTTTAGAATATTGTGTTCCAATTTGGTGTCACGGCCAGATTTATTGGCAACCTCAAAACAAAATACGGCAACACCGCTCAAATTGCAAAATCTGCCAAGGCTAAGCGGCAGCCAAAACTACTACAACCTATTCATTTCAAGGCAATCAAGCAGTGGGTTACCAAGGATTGCCACCTGGACACGCTTGCTGTCCAATCAATGCTTGCTACAGAGTTCAGACTTTCTGTCACCAAAACTCTTGTCTAAAAAACCATGGTCAAGTTGGGCTTCTCCTGGAAAGTACTGGGGGATTTTCTGTATAATAAAAACAGCAAAAAGACCATTGAGGATTGACACATTTATGCTGAGATCTATATGGCTCTTAAGCAGACCAATAATGTCCAGTTTTTCTATATCAACAAATTGTTGTTTTCCTCCTCACTCAGGTTTAGGCATGGGTGGGTTAAGAAGGGGTCCAAAGATGGTGTAGCACATTGTGCAGCTGTCTGTTCCCAGACCTATTAAATGGTTGTGCTTCTTGGTCCCTGCAGATTGGATCAATTTCAGATGATCAAGGGTTCTCATAATAGTAGGACATTTCTTGATTTTCTCCAAACTGTCAAGGAGTACCTTTAGATTAATTACTGGGGCACAACTAACATTGTTATGTTGGATAATGCCGGGCTCCACAAGGTGGATTTGGTTGTATCAGAGTTCCCACCAATCAATAAAAATAGCCATTTACCCAGCCACTGCCTGGATGACTGCCCAATGAGACTCCTCTTCCTCCCCCTCATATTCTTCATTTCTTAATCCAATTGAGGAGGTCTTTGAAAGGATCAAGAATAAGGTTAAAGCAGGGCTCCCACAGGACACTGAAGATCTCTTCAATATCCTTGAGGTCAGTCAATTTGTGATGCCACCTGATGTGGTGGTGGCTTTTTAAAAGCACTTAGAATCCTTTCTTCCCAAAGCCCTTGGCTCTGAGCCAATAAGATAAATGGGCGCTCCAAATTTTATTTTATTTGTTTTTATTTTTATTTATTTTGTTTTTATTGGGACTCAAAAATGATTAATTATATATATTGGCATGACGTTGGATTGTATTATAGACATATAAGAATTTGTACAAAAGATAAATAAAATTAATCATACTAGATATAGAGACACATACTTTTTATTATAATCCACCAAATAGTGTATTGACTGTAGAGCTAACAAATTGTCAAGATTTTGTGTTCTTGAAGAAGAAGAGATGTTGTTTTTATTAGGTGTATTATACATGTTGGTATTGGGATATCTATATGAGGACAGATGGTTTTCAATTGGTGTGTGTGTTTGCTGCAACAGGTTGGGTTCCGTTGCTGCTTGAGCCAAGTAAAGGGGAGTCCTGTGGTTTTTGGAAAGCGACACTGTCTGTGGTGGTTTGGCAGGATTCTGAAGAATCAATAATACACTCTTATTGTACTTGACACTACTACTAATTGGTTTAGTAGTAATATTGGTGTTTCTTATTTTTGTCTGCCTTTCAAGTGATCTTGAAACAACTTTTTATAGTGTGAATCTAGAAGCCAGACTGGCGTCTAGCTGTAGACAAATCTTACTAGCTAGCCTATCATCCCCAAGCTACTACAAAAGTTTAAAAAGCTATGGCAACAACCAAAAAACCTCAGATTTAAACAAAAAACCTCAGATTTAAACAAAAAAATTCAGATTTAAACAAAATCTAACTATCAGGTTAAAATATACACTCTGTTAATAGGGTTTATTGGTGTTAATGGGCAAAATGAGTCAACACAGCAACAAAGGGCTCACACGCAAAGCAAAACCATTCAAACTACAATCCAAAATACATTGATTCACAAAAAAATGATGTGAGTTGACTTTTGGTGTACATATGTTTACTATGTGAATTGGTGACAAAATACACCCAAGCAAGGTGAGTCAAAACTCAAACCAAAAACAAAACACAATAGCAAATCACTACGTAAACAAAATTACTCACGCAATGTGTGCAATGGATTGTAATCATGAATGATACCAAGGTATCTAAAATAAGACACAAGATCTGAAACATAAAATTTAAAAATATTATGTTGGGTGCTTAATTTGACGTAAAATCTGGGAAAATGGGTGTATTTTTTTGAGTATTCTAAAATGGGCATTGTAAAACCAAAAACAACTAATTAAGAAATGAAAAATCAATAATTGGGATATTGGGTGGGAAAAACTCTAATTAAATATCCATATTCATATAAAGACAAAAATTAAAATTAAGGAGTAACTTAATTGAAATTTATTTAATATTTTATTAAACTTTAAAATGGAAAGAACACAACAACAGAGTACCAATACACCCATTGTGCACTGCAGTTGCAGTTGCCCCTGCAGGTCAAAGAATAGAGTTAGTGCAACCCAAGTGCCTACTCAAGAAGGAGACAGGAGAGGAGAGTTCCATAGTGATGCTGCACTGACACAGCCAGTTAAAGGAGCACAAGCTGCTAGGGTGCAGAGCATCAACCCTTAGGTCCCAAAGCTGACCCAGAAGCCCACCAAGGTCACCACTACAAAGAAAGTTAGAAACAAGGAGGTAGAACTTACTTTGTATGTGTTTGACGTTGTGTACCGGCAAGAGTCAGTCCCGTCAGTCATGCTGGAGAAAGTGAAGCCTGTACTTGATACTGACTACAAGCCCTACATCAGTGATAGCAATCAGGAGGATGAAAAGGATCCTGAGTTCTATCAAACCAATGAGGAACAGTTATTGCTCAAAAAGGTTGCTGCATTTTACACCAAGGTGCCCATACCCTGTGTTGTGTCCAATGCCAACGAGTCAATCTCCACTGCTAAAAAGCCCGCTCAGAAGCGCATCCCTGATATAAAGCACATAAATCTTTTCCAACTCATGTGGGAATCTGGTGACTACAAGGCGGCCACAGCTCTTGTTGGGGTGGATCCCAAGTATACCTCCAAGACCTTCAACAAATTCATCAATACTGGCCATGTCCTTGCCACAGAGAAATCTTTGGGTGTGTTCACTATGCTCACCAAGGAGCACAAATGGGCAATCCGCCAGTAGATAACCCAGGACTGCCATCTTAAACTGGCAAATATATAGGCAATGGTCAAGTCAACTTTTGCGGTTGAGGCTACCATTTCTTTTACTACCATCTGCTGAAGAAGATGTGCTTTTCCTGGAAAAAGCTTGGGGTATCTCTGTACAATTGGAATAGCCCAACCAACATCAAGACCTGGAAAACTACGCAGAGGCGTGCACTGCCCTCAAAGCCAAGGGGACAGTCAAATTTTACTATATTGACAAATCAGCATTTGCCTTGTCTATGCGCAATGCATATGGCTATGTCCCAAAAGGCTCAGATGACAGGATGGCTTGGCGTGCTGCAGTCCGTGCCACAGCCTACTCAATGGTGGCTCCCCTTGGTCCAAAGAGGGTTGAGCTATACCAAATAATACTGGGCTCCCACAACAGTTATACCTTTCTATCATTTTTCTGATTGGTCCAGGAGCACCTGAAGCACACGAGCCCTGGCTTCACCAATGTCATTGTGTTGGACAACATTGATCTCCACAAAGTGGCTGACATTCTTAAGGAATTCCCAATGATTGACACCAACAGCGCAGTGGGCCCCCAGCAATTGGCCACAGCAAATTTGCGCCTTCTCTTCCTCCCTGCTTATTTGCCATTCCTAATTCCCATTGAGGAAGTATTTGGGTGGCTAAAGCAAGATGTCAAGCAAGGAACCCCAACTGGGACCAAGGACCTCTTTAATTTGCTGCAGACCGGGATCCACACCCTCCCAGCCAAGACTGTGGCCAAATTCTATGGCCACTCTGATTTGTTCATCCTTGTGTGTCTAGCTAAACAGCCAATCAATTAAAGGCTTAGTGTTTCCAAATTTTTTATATTCTCTAACTTACTATTCAAAATTTATTAATTATCATTTTATATTTTAGATGCTTCCAAGCCTGCAATCACATTAGTAGGACAATCAATGAAGGTTAGTAATTTATTTATTTATTTATTTATAATCATTTTTCATTGTGTCATCTAAGGGTATCCAAATGCTGGATACTGGATTATGTGAACACAATAATATCACTTTTGGCAAATAAACATAGTAATCAAAAAAAGTTAAATGTAATGTGTACAAATCAGAAGCAGATTTTATTGAAATATATTATAATACTTTTATTAAGACCTTCTCTTGGATATATTCTGCAAATCTTGTTTGCTAAAATAATAATTAGAAAATTTTATTATAATAAAAATAATATAAATTGCAATGTAATTATTTGGAAGAGAGAATTTATTTAGTGCGCTGTAGTGAGTTCTTCTGTATGTACTCACCCTGCAATGGAGGTGGCGTACAACCTCCACTGCCACACTGTGGATGGTGGATACAACCTTATTAACAAACTCCCGCCTGCTGGTGAAGGGGAGTAGAGTTAGGTGCAAATGGAGGTGAAGCTTCTCTGGCAGAGCTGCAAACCTGTAGATACCAGCCAGGACCAGGGCGTCCTGGATGACATGATCCACTGAGTCATACTGGGGGGGGACCTTCTTCCTGTCCAGGGAGAGCCTGGCCTTGTCAATTCCTAGAAGGACCCCATCAGGATCCTCCACGCTGGCGCCCATTCCAAAGTAGAAAAGATACCTGAGGTAAACAACAAGGTGAAGTCTTTGTACAGTAAAGGCTTCTGAAAACTTGAATAATTTATTGAAAACCTCACTGATCTTCTTATCATGCTTGGTCTTTGCAAAGGTCAGCTCCATGGCTGCAGGGACCCCCGTCTTGTCAGCACTCCAGGCCAACCCAAAGTTGGCAAGGAGGATTTTTGTCTTCTTGACAGCTGTTGAGTCTGCAACAGCCAATTTGCCCACCACACGCCCAAAGTTGTCCAGCAGGTAAGAAATTGTGTGCTCCAAGGGGTAGCAGAAGCAAGCAGCCACATGAGCCTGGCCCATCTCTGGTACATTCTTGAATGGGAGCGTTGCCAGGACGTCCCAAACAAGCTCAATGAAGTTTACATAGTAAACTTCACTGAGGTTAACCGGGTCCAGGCGGACCAGTTGGGCATCCTTGTAGGCAGTAACTACCCACTCAGATGCCTCCTTGCCATGCGTTGGCCCGGCCAATGCCTCCCGCAATATTGGAAAGGACCTGTGTATGCAGTCCTCCAGCTCCTGTATCGTAATTTCAGGCTTACGCAAGGCCTATGAGACAGGAACCCCTGTAAGGGTAGAGCCTAACCCTGTTGTCCTAGAACTGGTTGACTATTAAAGAAAGACTTATAATAGAAATAAGAATAAAGATTATTTATTATGAGTAGGAATGAGGGGATTATATAATCACTCATTCCATCTTCAGGATGGACAGAGGGCAACATGAACAGTCATGTGGACATTCAGGAAAGGTTATATTAATCCTAGTATATCATGTGAGGGATCTACAGAGATCAGATGATACTGGATAAGTCTCAGAATAAGGTTCAAGTCCCTAGCTTCAGAGATATGAGCTCAACAAGGCAGGCACTGGTTTGGAGCTTGATAAGAGGAACAATATATTATCTAGTAATAGAGTCAAAAACACTGCTGTATCTATGGAAGTACTGAAGATTAGATCAAAGTAGAATAAGCCTTTCTAGGATAGTTTTGCATGAAGAGTGTGATGGTGCAATAACATTGATAGGCTAAATATTGGCTAAGCCCAAATTGATAGCATCAATGCTATTGCATATATGGATCAAATTAGTACTAAGCATATCATAGTGAGATATCTTAATACCAAAATCCACGACATCCTGCAAGACAGGGGGGACAGATACAGCTGCTTGGCCACATGAGTGACGTAGTTGGTGTAGAATGTGACAGGGACAAAGGAGACCAGGACTTGGCAGAGTTCACTGTCTATGTTCTCTAAAAAACAGGTAAGTATTTACAAATTTTTATTAATTTTATTTTTTATGTTACCTTCACATGTTTCTTCCTTGCCGGCTGCTTCAGCAGGCTTGGCCATTCTTGGCGCAAGCAGTTGTGTGGGCAGACTTTATCCTCTGTTCTGGAACGCTTGGCGGGGTTGAGATGTTCATACATCTCCGGGTTGTCAACCCAGTAAGACGGCACAGAAAGATTGTATGCCTTAAATTGCAGGCCCTCAACCACTGTCTTCTGGATGTTGAGAAGACGCTTGATGGGCTTCTCAGGGGTGTCTGGCATTTTTGTCATTAGGGCCTTTATGGACACCTTGTCAATTTTGTCTCTGTCAAGGACAGCAGACTTCACTTTGGCTTTTACCTTGCGGTCAATGTCTTTGATTTTGGCAATTGCTAAGTCAAGATTCTTCAGAAGCTTCTCCAATTCTCTCATTGATTTTTTACTAACCTTTCCATATGTTTTTATAGCTTTCATACCAATAAAATCTGTGTTATTTTGATACTTTTGCTTCTTTGATTAAACCTTTTTGTTTTCCCATTTACTACATTATCCCATCTTTTTACCCATTTTGTATATGTTTTACTCTCATCTCAATATGTGTTGTTTGCTTTGTGTTGGCATTGTTTCCTTGATTACCATATTATTTTTGACGCTTGGCACAGCCCCTTGTGAAAATATAACAACAATTTAGTGATCAGCTAAATTTATATTAGAAAATTATGTGTTAACTTTTTTTAGATAAAGTTGTTACTTATCCAAATTCAAAACCTTAATGGTAAACTTTAAGCCAATCAGGAGCCAAGTGATAAAGTGATTGTTTTGACATGAGGGTCATTCAATAATTCTTTGGTGTATTTGCACTAATTAATATGATTGGCTGGATGTTTTTCCATTGTACGTCATTGCTGCTGTGGCTAGTTGTTGATGGACTAGTACTAACCCAGCAGCTGATTGGGCACTAGTCCATCAACAACTTGCCACAGCGGCAATGCGTACAATGGCAAAACAACCAGCCAATCATATGAATTAGCGCACATACACCAAAGAATTATTGAATGACCCTTTATGTCACAACAATCACTTTATCACTTGGCTCCTGATTGGCTTAAAGTTTATCATTAAGGTTTCAAATTTGGATCAGTAACAACTTTATCTAAAAACAGTTAACACATAATTTTCTAATTCAAATTTAGCTGATCACCAAATTGTTGTCATATTTTTACAAGGGGCTGGCCAAGCGTCAAAAATAATATGGTAATCAAGGAAACAATGCCAAAACAAAGCAAACAACACATATTGAGATGAGCGTAAAACATATACAAAATGGGTAAAAAGATGGGATAATGTAGTAAATGGGAAAACAAAAAGGTTTAATCAAAGAAGCAAAAGTATCAAAATAACACAGATTTTATTGGTATGAAAGCTATAAAAACATATGGAAAGGTTAGTAAAAAATCAATGAGAGAATTGGAGAAGCTTCTGAAGAATCTTGACTTAGCAATTGCCAAAATCAAAGACATTGACCCCAAGGTCAAAGCCAAAGTGAAGTCCGCTGTCCTTGACAGAGACAAAATAGACAAGGTGTCCACAAAGGCCCTAATGACAAAAATGCCAGACACCCCTGAGAAGACCATCAAGCGTCTTCTCAACATCCAGAAGACAGTGGTTGAGGGCCTGCAATTTAAGGCATACAATCTTTCTGTGCCGTCCTAGTGGGTTGACAACCCGGAGATGTATGAACATCTCAAACCCGCCAAGCGTGCCAGAACAGAGGATAAAGAACTGCCTGCACAAATGCTTGCGTCAAGAAAGGCCAAGCCTTCTGAAGCAGCTGGCAAGGAAGAAACACGTGAAGGTAACATAAAAAAAAAATTAATAAAAAATTGTAAATACCTACCTGTTTTTTAGAGAACATAGACAGTGAACTCCACCAAGTCCTGGTCCCCTTTTTCCCTGCCTCATTCTACCCCAACTACATCACCCTTGTGGCCAAGCAGCTGTATCTGTCCCCCCTGTCTTGCAGGAGCTGGAGGACCACATCCACGGGTCCTTTCCAATGTCGCGGGAGGCATTGGCCGGGCTGACGCATGGCAAGAGGGCATCCAAGTGAGCAGTTACTACCTACAAGGATGCCCAACTGGTCCTCCTAGACCCAGTTAACCTCAGTGAAGTTTACTGTGTAAACTCCATTGAGCTTGTTTGGGATGTCCTGGCAACACTCCCATTCAAGAATGTACCGGAGATGGGCTGGGCCCATGTGGCTGCTTACTTCTGCTACCCCTTGGAGCACACAATTTCATACCTGCTGGACAACTTTGGGCGCATGGTGGGCAAATTGGCTGTTGTAGACTCAACAGCCGTCAAGAAGACAAAAATCCTCCTTGCCAACTTTGGGTTGGCCTGGAGTGCTGACAAGACGGGGGTCCCTGCAGCCATGGAGATGACCTTTGCAAAGACCAAGCATGATAAGAAGATCAGTGTGGTTTTCAATAAATTATGCAAGTTTACGGAGTCATTTTCTGAGCAAAGGCTTCACTCTGTTGTTTACCTCAGGTATCTTTTCTACTTTGGAATGGGCACCAGCGTGGAGGATCTTGACGGGGTCCTTCTAGGAATCAACAAAGCCAGGCTCTCCTTGGATGGGAAGAAGGTCCCCTCTGGGTATGACTCAGTGGATCACATCATCCAGGATGCTCTGGCCCTGGCTGGTATCTACAGGTTTGCAGCCCCGCCAGAAAAGCTGCTCCTTCATTTGCACCTAACCCTGCTCCCTTACACCAGCAGGCAGGAGTTTTTTAATAAGGGTGTATCCACTGTCCACAGTGTGGTGGTGGAGGTTGTGCGCCACCTCCATTGCAGGGTGGGTACATACAGAAGAACTCACTACAGGTGTTCTTAATAAATTCTCTCTTCCAATAAATTTCATTACAATTCATATTATTTTATTACAAAAAAATCTAATTCTTATTTTAGCAAACAAGATTTGTAGAATATATCCCAGAGAAGGTCTTAATAAAAGCATAATATTATATTTCAATAAAATCTACTTCTGATTCTTACACATTACATTTAACTTTTTTTGATTACTATGTTTATTTGCCAAAAGTGATATTATTGTGTTCACATAATCCAGTATCAAGCGTTTGGATACCCTTAGATGACACAATGAAAGATGATTATAAATAAATAAATTACTAACCTTCATTGATTGTCCTACTGAATGTGATGCGGGCTTGGAAGCATCTAAATATAAAATGATAATTAATAATCTATAATAGTAAATTAGATAATATAAAAAGAAAATTGGACACACTAAGCCTTTAATTGATTGGCTGTTTTGATAGACACACAAGGATGAACAAATCAGAGTGGCCATAGAATTTGGCCACAGTCTTGGCTGGGAGGGTGTGGATCCCGGTCTGCAGCAAATTAAAGAGGTCCTTGGTCCCAGTTGGGGTTCCTTGCTTGACATCTTGCTTTAGCCACCCAAAGACTTCCTAAATGGGATTTAGGAATAGCAAATAAGCAGGGAGGAAGAGAAGGCACAAATTTGCTGTTGCCAATTGCTGGGGGCCCACTGTGCTATTGGTGTCAATCATTGGGAATTCCTCAAGAATGTCAGCCACTTTGTGGAGATCAACGTTGTCCAACACAATGACATTGGTGAAGCCAGGGCTTGTGTGCTTCAGGTGCTCCTGGACCAATCAGAAAAATGATAGTAAGGTACAACTGTTGTGGGAGCCCAGTATTATTTGGTGTAGCTCAACCCCCTTTGGACCAAGGGGAGCCACCATTGAGTAGGCTGTGGCGCGGACTGCAGCACACCAAGTCATCCTGTCATTGGAGCCTTTGGGAACGTAGCCATATGCATTGCACATAGACAAGGAAAAGACTGATTTGTCAATATAGTAAAATTTGACTGTCCCCTTGGCTTTGAGGGCAGTGCACAACTCTGCATAGTTTTCTGGGTCTCAATGTTGGTTGAGCTATTCTGATTGTACAGAGATACCCCAAGCTTTTTCCAGGAAAAGCACATCTTCTTCAGCAGATGGTAGTAAAAGGAAATGGAAGCCTCAACCCCAAAAGTGGACTTGACCATTGCCTGTATATTTGCCAGTTCAAGATGGCAGTCCTGGAAGATCCACTGGCGGATTGCCCATTTGTGCTCCTTGGTGAGCATAGTGAACACGCGCAAGGATTTCTCCATGGCAAGGACACAACCAGTGTTGACAAACTTGTCAAAGGTCTTGCTGGCGTACTTGGGATCCACCCCAACAAGGGCCATAGCTGCCTTGTAATTGTCCAATTCACACATTAGCTTAAGCAGGATGATGATGCGTTTAATGTTGGGGATGAGCTTCTGAGCGGGCTTTTTAGCAGTGGGGATTGACTCGTTGGCATTGGGCACAACACAGGTTATGTGCACCTTGGTGTAAAACGCAGCAACCTTTTTGAGCACCAACTGTCCCTCAACAGTTCTGAAGAACTCAGAATCCTTGTCATCCTCCTGATTGCCATCACTGACATAGGGCTTGTAGCTAGTATCAAGTACAGGCTTCACCTTCTCCAGCATGGCTGATAGGACAGACTCTTGCTGGTACACAACGTCAAACACATACAAAGTAAGTTCATACTTCTTGTTTCTAACTTTCTTCTTAGTGGTGACCTTGGTGGGCTTCTGGGTCAGCTTTGGGAACCAAGGGTTGATGCTTTGCACCCTAGCAGCTTGTGCTCCTTGAGCTGGCTGTGTCAGTGCAGCGTCACTATGGAACTCTCCTCTCCTGTCTCCTTCTTGAGTAGGCACTTGGGTTGCACTAACTCTATTCTTTGACCCGTGGGGTGACTGCACTGCGGCGCACAATGGGTGTATTGGTACTCTGTTGTTGTGTTCTTGCCATTTTAAAATTTAGTAAAATATTAAATAAATTTCAATTAAGTTACTCCCTAATTTTAATTTTTGTCTTTATATGAATATGGATATTTAATTAGAGTTTTTCCCACCCAATATCCCAATTATTGATTTTTCATTTCTTAATTAGTTGTTTTTGGTTTTACAATGCCCATTTTAGAATACTCAAAAAAATCCACCCATTCTCCTAGATTTTACTGCCAAATTCAAACACCCAACATAATATTTTTAAATTTTATGTTTCAGATCTTGTGTCTTATTTTAGATACCTTGGTATCATTCATGATTACAATCCATTGCACACATTGCGTGAGTAATTTTGTTTACATAGTGATTTGCTATTGTGTTTTGTTTTTGGTTTGAGTTTTGACTCACCTTGCTTGGGTGTAGTTTGTCCCCAATTCATATAGTAAACATATGTACACCAAAAGTCAACTCACACCATTTTGTTTGTGAATCAATGTATTTTTGATTGTATTTTGAATGGTTTTGCTTTGCGCGTGAGCCCTTTGTTGCTGTGTTCACTCATTTCACCCATTAACGCCAAAAAACCCTGTTAACAGAGTGTTATTTTAACCTGATAGTTGCATTTTGTTTAAATCTGAAATCATTTTTTTGAATCTGAGGTATTTTTGGCTGTTGCCATAAATTTTAAAACTACTGTATCATAGTGAGATGTGAATGCTTTATTGAATTTTCAATATGTAAGGTCTTATTGCTAGTCATCCCAATTCTTTGCTATGTGTATATCTCAATGCATTTTGTTTATGAAATTCATTATAAATTGATATTTTCTATTGTGATTTTATACAGTAGACTTAAAAGCTATGACAACAACCAAAAATACCTCAGATTTAAATAAAATGATTTCAGACGCAAACAAAATCAAGTTGCGCAAGATTCAGGATTCAAATAATTTAAATATTTTGGTTAAAAAATGAACCATTAAACAATAAACAAAATTTTACTTGCATATTATACAAAATTATATCAAACATCAAGTGGCGTAGTTTAAACCCCAAACAAAATGAACTGACACAACATGTGAGATGGATGGATGCTATTCCAGAGTATATTATAATCAAATCAGGATTCATATGGGGCACCAACAGAAGGACTAAAATGAAACAAAATTTGATCAATCTTGAAGCAATATTCCAAAAACACAAAAAAAATGAAGTCACACAAGACGTGTAGTATGGGCATCCTAAAATAGAAAAATAACAGTTTAATAGCCAATCAACAGCTATCCAATTTAGGAACAGATGCATTTTATTCATTTTCATGGATCCTTATTTTTGTAAAATGGTTTTGAGAACCTTCCAAATATGGAATGGTGATTACAATAAAAATAAATCATAAAATTTTAAGCTTCTACTTTTAGTGATTTTATCCTAGGTTTTTTCAAGATAGTTTTTACTAGCAACAACACTTTCAATGGCGCCAGCAGCCAAGCCAGCTTCAATGGAGGCAAGGCTCAGGGCGTGGAGTCACTTGTTTACACCCAAGCTTTTGAGACATGTAACAAGGAAGCTGACCTGTACCTGACCCCTGACCCATATGGCTTTGACTTTTTCAGTATTCACTTTGTGTCTAGCTCTGTCCCTGCCCCTGCTCCCGTACCCACTCCTGCACAAGCTGCCCGTCAACCAACCAATCAGGATGGCAACCTTGATTCAGAACAACTTCCTGCCACAAGCCAACCTGCCCCCCTATAGCTAATCAGGATTCAGCTCCCCTGGCCCAGCGCCCTAAACACAGAATCATTACTACTCAGATTCTTCAGGAAATTGTGGCACTGAACCTGCATGGTCTGTCCTGGGATCAGATAGCCAGCTGATTACAATTCACCCAGGCTACCATCATGCAGGAATTTAACAACCTGATGAACAGGGAGAACCTGATTGGGACAGCCAAGAAGCCCAAGAAGGCCCCCAAGTCCCAAATCAAAAAGGCATATCTAATTATGCTTGATCTCCTTCAGCGGGACCCCAAGCTTTCCTTGACCCAGGTCCGGAAGCAACTTGCGCACCATGGCATCTGGGTGTATGAGTGCATGGTGCAGCTCTGGATGTATGGAAAGGTGGCATCAGTCTGTGTGCTGACCAATGTTGCCAGCAACCAATGGGAGGGTGCTGAGGATTCCCCATATGATCAGGCCATTGAATCCACCCTGGTCCAATACCTGACTTGTTTATAAGATGTCATCATGTTCATCTCTTATTACAAATTGTCCATTGCTTTTGACAATTTTGGCAAGCAGGGAAAATCCACCACCCAAAAAGGGAGGAAGAAGGTCAAGAAGGGGATGTTTATTGGTAAATTTCTGGATGTTTTTGCCAAGGTTTTTGTTTACTATTGGAAGAACCCAGATTTCACCAATTGCTACAAGTACAGCCAAATCCTTGGTGAATTGCTTGACTCCGGGGATAGCTCAAATTCCCTTCTTTGTGTTTTCTTGAGCCACAAAATGGAGGGTAGTGCCACTGCCCTTGAGGCAATCCAGAGACGCAGGCATCTGGCCTCAGTTTATCCGCTGGTCATGCAGATATTCATCTGGCTAATGTAGTGTTCTTCAATATTAGAGACATAGTCTGGCAGTGCCGTCCTCAGGCCTTTAATGATCTTTATCTTGGGGCCCTTGATCACAATTCTCTCTTTGGTAACAACTGGTGGCTGACTTGTTTGCGCAAAAGGTTTTCCATGTGAACATGGGCAACCAATCACAGAAAGACAAGCGCCTCCCACCTTGGGCCACTGCCACCTACCAGCCCATCCACCCAATGACCAAATAGGAATGCAACAAGCATTATATGGCAGCTATCACGCAAAATCCTCCTGCCTCCACCAACACCCCCTGTCCGCAAACCCAACCCACCCAATCCCAGACCCCCCAGGCCAGCACCGCCTATACGTCTTCCTTCCTGCGCTATTCTGCCTCCTAGGCATCACTCTTCCCCGCCCCAATAAACCCCCTGTTGCCAAACACTTTCTATTTATATTATCTTTATTTTGAATTTCAATTGTTCATTTTCTCTTTGTTTATAGTTGGCTATATTCTTTATGTTCAGCTTATTTCTATAAAATCATATATATATAATATGTTGTGTATCTAGATCCTGAACACAGTTATTTTTAGCACCCAACCATAGCCCCTTGTGAAAACATTAACAACAATTTGGTGATCAGCTAAATTTGAATTAGGAAATTATATGTTAATTTTGTTTAGATAAAGTTGTTATTGATCCAAATTCAAAACCTCAATGCTAAATCTTAAGCCAATCAGGGGCCAAGTGATAAAGTGATTTTTGTGACCTAAAGGGTCACCCAATAATTCTTTATGTCACAGCAATCACTTTATCACTCAGCTCCTGATTGGCTTAAGATTTAGCATTGAGGTTTTGAATTTGGATCAGTAACAACTTTATCTAAACAAAATTAACATATAATTTTCTAATTCAAATTATGATGATCACCAAATTTTTGTTAATATTTTCACAAGGGGCTGTGTTTAAGTGCCAAAAATAATATGGTAATTATGGAAGCAATGACAACACAAAGCAAACAGCACATATTGAGATGAGCATAAAACATATGCGCAATGGGTAAAAAATGGGATATTGGAGTAAGTGAAAACAAACAAGAATAAACAAAGGGACAATAGTATCAGAATAATCAATTTTATTGGTATGAAAGCTAATAAATACATGGAAAGGTTTGTAAAAAAATCAATGAGAGAATTGGAAAAACTGCTCAAAGACCTTGACTCTGCAATTGCCAAAATCAAAGAAATTGGCTGCAAGGTCAAGGAAAAAGTCAAGGTTGCTGTCCTTGTTGGGGACAAAATCATCAAGGTATTACCAAGGTGCTTATGAACAAGATGCCAGACACCCCTGAAAAAACAATTGAGTGTCTTCTTAACATTCAAAAAACTGTGGTTAAGGGCCTCCAGCTCAAGTCATTTGCCCTCTCTGCGCTGTCTGTCTGGGTCAACAACCATGAGATTTATGCACATCTCAAGTCAGCAAAGCGCGCCAGGCAAAAGGATACTGAATTTCCAGCGCAATTGCTTGCGCAAAGAATAGCTAAGCTTGCTGAAGCAGCTGGCAAGGAAGAAAACAAGAAGGTAACCTAATAAAAAATTAACAAATTTTTAAAATACTTACCTTATTTTAGAAAACATAGACAATGAAATCCGCCAAGTCCTTGTCCCCACCACATTCTACACCAACTAAGCTAACCATGTGGCAAGGAAGCTGTTTCTGTCACCCCCTGTCTTGCAGGAGCTCAAATTCAGGGTCCACAGGTCCTTTTTGATGTTGCAGGAGGCATTGGCTGAGCTTACAAATGCCAAGGGGGCATCTGAGTGGGCAGTTACTACCTACAAGAATGCCCAACTGGTCTTCCTGGACCTGGTATCCTTCAGTAGAGTTTACAGTATAAACTTCATTGAGCTTGTTTAGGACAACCTGGCAAAACTCCCATTCAAGAACATACCTGTTACATAAGTAAAAACTTCAAAGCCCCGGGCAGGAATCAAACCCGCGCCTAGCTGCCAGGCGGGGCAAGTGGGTGTAGGAACTATTCCTGCCATGATGGCAGCTGCAGGGCCCATTCTGGGCCCCAAAAGCTATGCCCAAGACTTGGTGGGCTTAGCTGGGCCTGGGTAGGCTAATTTTAGCTGCCCAGTAAACCCAGTTCAAGCCCACCCTCTATTAAGTAATTTGGGGACCCCAATTGGAGACTCCTTTTTTAATCAAGTTCCTTGGCCTCAGGAAAGCCTGTCAAGCCAGTCAAAAAAGGTGATAAAATTGGGAAAACCCCTATAACCCCAGAAGCCAAACCTGCCAGAACCAATGACTAGTCAGGCCAAGATGGGTCCCCAACAAGCCAAACAACTGTTCCTGAAGACCCTAAAAATAACCATGAAGCAGCCAACCAAACAGCAGAGCCTGAGATGCCAAGCCATGCCACACAGATAGCAGCAGAAGAATGCTTAGAGATACTTGCATTTGAGTAAGTATATAAATCAGAAGCTCCTGAAAAAGTTCTGTATTGTCATCCTTACCAAATAAAGTTGTTATGAACCTTTGGTTCACCAATCTGTTTCCATACTTATTTTTGATACTTTTCCATCTGCAAACATCAAAGTCCAGTACCCATCCTCAGGGATAGATAGCTAGACTCCAGTTGATAAAACCAAAGCCTTTGACTACTACCGCCCACCCAACGCTCTGTTTGGCCCTGTGAATTTCACTGAGTATCCCCTCAATCCTGATCACAAAACCTGGACCTTGGAAGACTTGCATTGGTACACCCACCCAAATGCCCCTAATGAACCCTACCAAATTGTCTGTGACAGCAGAGAAATCACTATATACCCTTTGATCTTCAACGTGAAGTACAACAACCCTGCTGCCTACCTGGTCCCCATGGAACCACCCCTAACACCCAAACCAACCATCTCAAATCCACGCACTTCTGATGCCACTGGTCAGAGTAGTCAATTCCTGGGAGTGCTTTATCTGGCACTCACAGGATTAACTAACTCTGCCTTGCCAGCGGCTGGGCCCTGGGCTATAGCTGGGAAGGCCCTTTCCTACTTTGTAAAGTTAGGTCTCATCATCTGGTGGGCCATGCCAGTACCTGCATCAACTCCTTCCTCAACTGCTAGAGCTCCACGTTGCTCCTGGTATCCTGAAAATACCAGAGATGGTCTGGGCTCATGTGACTGCTTTATTCTGCTTCCTGGTGGAGCACACACTCTCTTATCTGCTGGAGAACTTTGGGTGCATGGTTGGAAAATTGGCTGTTACAGACGCAATAGCCATCAAGAAAACCAAAATCCTCCTTGCCAACTTTGGGCTGGCCTGGAGCGCTGACAATATGGGCGTCCTTGCAGCCATGGAGCTGACCTTTGCAAAGACAAAGCATGAGAAGAAGATCAGCACAGTATACAACAAACTTTGTGAGTTTACTGAAGCCTTTGCTGGGCAAAGGCTTTGCCTTGAGGTTTACCTGAGATATCTTTATTTCTTTGGGATGGGCGCCAGCATAGAGGACCTGCACATGGTCCTTCTTGGGATCAAAAAGGCCAGGCTCTCCCTGGACGGGAAGAAGGTCCCCCCGGGTATGACTCGGTGGATCACGTTATCCAGGACGCCCTGGTCCTGGCTGGTATCTACAGGTTTGCAGCTCCACCAGAGAAGCTGCACCTCCATTTGCACCTAACCCTACTCCCCTTCACCAGCAGGCGGGAGTTTTTTAATAAGGGTGTATCCACCGTCCACAGTATGGTGGTGGAGGTTTTGCGCCACCTCCATTGCAGGGTGAGTACATACGGAAGAACTCACTACAGGCGCACTTAATGAAAATCTATTTCTTCAAATTAAACTACACTTTTAATTTTATTTTTAAATAACTAATTTTTCTAATTCTTTTTTAGCAAACAAGTTTTGCAAAAAAAATCCTGAAGAACATCATCATATAAGCATAAATATATTTACTTTAATATAATTTACTTCTACCATGTACACTTTACATTTAACTTTTTTTAATTTTGTTTTTAGATTTATTTGACAAGAGTACTATAAATCTATGGGAAAGTGCCTAAGGTCAAAGTTCCTAAGGTCAAAAGTGCAGAAATTGAAAATGGGACCCCCAAAAAGTGCAAAAATTGAAACACTATGTAGGGTGTAAAAATCAAAAATATCAAAGATCAAAGTGCAAAAATCAATTTTTCAGAGGTTAACTTCAAAGCCAAATAAAATAAAGTTCTTAATATAAAAACCATATATTTCAAGATTTTCCTAGACTAATGAGGCCCTAAGGAATTTATATCTGCAATAAAAACTATATGCTAGATAATAAAAACTTTAAAATTAGCTGTTTTTAAAGAAGCTCTTTTTTACTTTTAAAAGCAAAATTAGACTAGAATTTATATTTAGTTTTATTAAATTAAATATAAAATATGAAGCTACACAAAAAATTACTTTTAAAATAAGCTTTATAGTAAAATGTTTTATTGTTACAACATAAAGTTAAAAGAAAGCAAAAACAATGCAAGATTTAATTTAGAATATTAGAGAACTTTTGCAATATTCTCAAGATGAGTAAGCCAGTTAGAGGAGTTTTAGGGAAGAAGGGAGTTTTTTGTGAGTATCTCAAAGCTGTTGAGATCCTTCCTGCTCTGTGAAACACTTTGATGTCCATCTAAAAACTCCTGGTAAAGAGTTTCATTGGTTGCCTGTTCAACTTTGAGTTTGTTGATCAGGACATTGAACTTGGGTTTCTTCACCCCAACACAGTTGGCAAACTTATTGATCCAGCTTTCCAGGGAGGAAGTAGTCTTCATGGTATTATTTTTAAAAAACTTGAACTGGTTCCATTCAATCTTGTTTTCCTTTCTACCATGGTGTCTGGTCTCAAGTTTTCCAATCTATTGGCGTTCAAAGTAATCAACAAATGGAGCAAAGATAGCAGCATTTTTCTCCATATACTTTGTCTTCTTAAATGCCTCATATATCCTGCTGGAGTCCTCTTTTCTCACCAAGTCAATGTCTGAAAAGGAGTTGAAGGCCACCTTGGGCTCCTGGGAGGTTGATCTGGTAACCAGTCTGTTGATCTCAGTAAAGCTCTGCAGCTTTCTTCTGAGACATTATTGGAAGTGAAAGAAGCATCCATGAGGCTTACCCTTAAATAGCTTTTTGAAGGCGTTGGCTTGAGAAGGCTCAAAGTCAACAAGAAGGTGGATATGATAAGGCTCTAATGTTTCCTCATCATCAGGTTGGCTTAGGGGTTTAGACTTCCTCCTCTTGGTGCTAGAAGTGGGGGCATCAGTAGGGGGAAGGAGATCAAACTTCTTCTTTAGAATCTCCAAGGCATGAGTATAGTCATCCTTGTTTTGTACTGATATTAGAAATCAAACCATTGGTAAAACCTTATCACCATACTTTCCATGGATGCAACAAAGCTGGGAAAAATCTTAGGGCATGATAAGACTGTCCCATCAGCCAACCAGATATTGGCTGCCATCAGTCTTTTAAGGTTTTCTGGGGTGGCATAGCAGATTGTTCTTTTATGCTCATCAGGACCATTGTCATGAAGGAGAAAATGTTCATCTTTGGAGGTGACTCTGAGCTCATTAGGTATATCTGGTTCAAGGAGGGAGGTGGCACTTCTGCCCACATTTTCAGACTTCTGGCAATTATCACTCACATACTTTTGAAGGGATCCAAAAGTACCAACAGCTATCTTTTAAAAACTGGTCAAGTTGTGAATAGCCCTAGTGACTATCTCCTGGGAGGTAAGGCCCCTGTTGAAAGGCTGCCTCTGGCGCAGGTACCACTTTATTAGATGCTGATATACCCCAGTTGGTTCCAGGCAGGTATGCTGATTGTTCAGCTTCTTAAACTGGGTAGACCCAGTTGTAGTCAGGCAGGCGGGCAGGCCCCCTCACACTTTTAATGATGAAGCACCAAGTGCTTCTGCTCATCATTACACTTAAACATAAAACCAACATGGTAGAACCCAGCATTGCTCTTGGAGGACATTATTGGGAAGGAGATTGGCAGGACATCTGGCATTTGGAACTCATCTTCATAGTTGCATATATTATGGATTTTCAGGATATCCCAGTGCTCAAGGCCATCCTCAGTGTAAGGGACTTCATCCCTTTCACAAGTATTCCATCCAACTCTGGGTCAATTGATATTCATAATGATACAGAAATTAACTTTTTAAATGCTGAAATGGGAATCAATAATATGTAATTAATTGAATTAATCAATTTGAATCCACATTTAAAATCAATTACTGAATGCGCTATCAGAAGCAAAAGCTCAAATCAAGTTGATAACATAAATTCTACTTTAAGATCAAAAATTTAAGAACTAGATGATGAATACAATGGCAACCAATCTATAGCAATTAAAATCAGCCCCAAAACTCCCAAAGCAACCAATCAGCCTAAAATTAAATGCTTAAAATCAAATTACCAATATTCAGGGGAACCACCTAGCTAATCACTTGATGCAGAGCAACCAAGCCAGAGAAGTAGCACTCATCCAGGCCTAAAGAACTATCCCCACCATAGTACAGAAGAATACTGCAACTCAATAACACAACTTACCTCTTCTTGCATTGCAGGCTGCTGCCTGCTGCACTCCTGCAAGTCAATACTTGCCAAACTACTCTTGCAGGATTGCCTGGTAACCACTATGTCCACTTCTCCACTTGAATTCAGTATTTAAGCTAGAAAAATTCTTTTTTCCCAATTGCTCCAACAATTTTTATTCCTATCTTAGCCAATAAATCTATATTTTCAAAAACTTGATTAGTAGATCTAAAAGGCTCTCCTCCAACAACATGAAGCTCATCCTCATTCTATGGGCTTTTTGTGTGAAAATTAGTTATTGGCAAGCCAATGTGAACTTCAAAACTCCTGTCCTACTCCCACCAATAAATCAGAAGACTCCATTTGGTATTGTTTTGGTCCACATTGTTGTCATGCCCCCTATGTAGAAATAGCACAATTTCCTCCCATTATTCATCCCAAGGCCCCCTGGTTGGTTTTGGGATATATCAGCGTCCATTATATCTTAAACAATTTTAATCCCTTCCTGGGGAGATTCCACCTATTTGGTCACCTCTTGCACATGTTAATGACGGGGATCCCAGTAGGGTCCACTCTAGTTAAATTCAACTTGGGAGCTCTCCTTCACTCTATTGAAGAGAGACTTCCCAATGAGTGGATCCCTGAAACTCAGTTGATGTAGTATCTCCAGAGTTGTTCAGGTCTTCATGCTCTTCTTCTGAGATGTGAGGGGGCGTCTCTTCTTCATCTTCCTGACTGTGGACAAACTTGTGCCCAGTTGGGCTCTTGGAGGGGCTGGGGGTAGGTTCCTCTTCAGAAGGCTCCTCTTCTGGAGAGGAAGGGCTCAGGGGTCTTCTTAGAGGCTTTTTTGGTGACCTTTTTGCTGGTCTTAGGACCAGGCTTCTTGTGTCTGGAAGGGCTGGCTTTCTTTGAGTTGATGGGAGTTGACTTAGGGGCATCTAGATGACTCAAAGTTAGTATTTTTGGTTAGTAAAAAAGACTATAAATTATTAATAAAGCTATCATTATTTTAACAGAATCTGAAAGTCAGAGTGCTGTTTACTATATTTTGTTAGTTTTAATAAATTTTTCAATTGATAATTTAACTTTATGCTGCATTTTGAAAAGAGAAAAAGGAGGTTTTGATCAGACAATTAGGGAGTTTTGATTTCAGCACTTCAATTTTGACACTCCCTAAAAACATAAGGAAATGTATTAATATATTAATTTAATTTAATGTTTTTCTGAAACCTGCCAAATCAGCAGTATTTCCTAAAACTTCTAAAAAGCTAATATAAACTGACCCAAAATGCATGAAACTCTACTATGTTTTGAAGCAAGTCTATAACCTTTAAAATGCTTATTTTAAGCTAGAAACTTACATTGGTTAAATAGTTATGGTTTTTCAAATTAGATTGCTGGTTTAGTTAAAATGCACTTTTGGTTTCTTCACTTTTAATTATAAACACCTATTGGAGTTTAGCTAATAAAATATTAAATTCCAATCATAATTTAAAATATATTGGCAAGCACTAAATCAGTTTATTATGAATTTCAATTTGAAGCATTTTTGATTTGCTCACTCTATCACTACACCCAGTAAATTACTAAGTGATCATATAATATTTGTTTCATTCAGCAATCTATCTTTTACATAACAAAAATCACTAAAACTATAATCAAATGATTTACAGGTGATTGTGAACCTTTAAGATAGGTTTAGCTTATTTGTTTGAGTATGATATGTTTATGAAGATTTTTCTGTTCATTTACATAGTGATATAATCAATATTAAGTGATATTTTAATTTTTTATTTTGGGGACTCAAATATTAAATTAAAGAGACTTCCAGACTTCAATTTCTGCACTTTTGATTTTGTCCCCTATATTCAAAAGGATGAATAATATCTATTTTAAAATCCAAATTAATTTAAGGTGTTTTTTAAATTGCATTGATTTGGGCACTTCAAACGTGGTTTTTTGATTTTTGGCTACTAGTTAAAACATTGTAAAAAAGTCAAATTTAAGAAAAATATTACATTTTTGACCAAAGGTTTTATTGAAAAAAAGTGCAGAGATAAAAAATTCATTGATTTGGAAATTTTAATCTCTTTACTTTGACTTTAGGCACTTGCCTAAATCTGTATGTGTAATCCAGTATCAAGTGTTTGGGATAGCCCCAGATGTCATAATAAATAAATTACATAAATAAATAAATTAAAATCCTTCATTGATGGTTCAGCCAAATGTGATTGCAGGCTTGGAAGTTTCTAAATATAAAACAATAATTAATAAATCTTAAATAGTAAATTAGAGAATATAAAATAGTTGGCCACACTAAGCCTTTAATTGATTGGCTGTTTGGCTAGGCACGCAGGGATGAATGAATCAGTGTGGCCATAGAATTTGGCCACGGTCTCAGATGGGAGGGTGTGGATCCTGGCCTGTATCAAATCAAACAGGTCCTTGGTCATAGTTGGCGTCCCCTGCTTGATAACTTGCTTGAGCCACCCAAAAACTTACTCAATGGGATTTAGGAATGGCAAATAAGCAGGGAGGAAGCAAAGGCGCAAATTTGCCGTGGCCAATTGCTGGGGCCCACTACAATGCTGATGTCAATTGATGGAAATTCAACAAGAATATCTGCCACCTTGTGGAGACCAATGTTGTCCAGTACTATTAAATTGGTGAAGCCTGGGCTCATGCGCCTCAGGTGCTCCTGGAAAAATGGGAGAAAATATAAGAAAGTCCTGCTATTATGAGAACCCAATATCATTTGATACAGCTCAATCCCCTTTGGGCCAAGGAGAGCCACCATTTAATAGGCTGTGGCGCAGACTTCAGCACGCCAAGCTACCCTGTCATTGGAGCCTTTTGGGACATACCCATATGCATTGCTCATAGACAAGGCAAATGCTGATTTGTTAATATAGTAAAATTTGAATGTCTCCTTGGCTTTGAAAGCAGTGTACACCTCTGCGTATTTTTTCTGAACATCAATGTTGGAAGGATTGTTTCTATTTTTATGGAATACCCCAAGTTTTTTTCATGAAGACTGCAGTCCTTTACCAAATGATAATAAAAGGAAATTGAGGCCTCAACCCCAAGAGTAGATTTAACCATTGACTGTGTATTTGCTAGTTCAAGATGGCAGTCCTGGGTTATCCACTGGCGGATTGCCCATTTGTGCTCCTTGGTGAGCATAGTGAACACGCCCAAGGATTTCTCTGTGGCAAGGACATGGCCATTATTGATGAATTTGTTGAAAGTCTTGGAGGTATACTTGGGATCCACCCCAACAAGAGCTGTGGCCGCCTTGTAGTCACCAGATTCCCACATGAGTTGGAAAAGAATGATGTGCTTTATATCAGGGATGCGCTTCTGGGTGGGCTTTGCAGGAGTTGGTGAATCTAGCTCCTGATTGGAAACTGGCTTGCAAAGCATAGGCACCTTGGTATAAAACACAGCAAATTTCTTTAACACTTACTGTCCCTCTGTGATTCTATAGAACTTGGTCTTGTGTTGCAACCAAGTTTCCAGATTTGGCTGCCAACGTATCTTACAATACACAGGGGGCGCTCAATGGGTCACCCCTTGATGTATCTAACAATATGAACCAATATGATGGCAATATCAAATTGTGGGCACTTTCTCCTAATTAGGAGCACTATCAATTTGACCTGCTGATCCCCGCACAAGCTATTCCTTGGCTCCAATCCTTACATGGAACATGCCACCATGCCACCCCCTTGTGGCTGTGTGGCTTTCCCTGTATAGTATATTAATCACAATACTCTAAAATAAACAATACCTTATTATTATCATTCCTGTCCTTTATATTGGACTGTTGTTTTCCCCAATTCAAATACTGAACCCTCATTGGTTCAGTTGCAGCAGTGGTACCAGCATAAGTTCACAACCTACCTAAAGAAAAAATTCCCCCTAAGAAAGGACGGAGTACGGGCCATATGGCTACTCCCCATCAAGAGACCTTCCTGCCAATCCCCAAGGGGGACATCCCTGGCAGGTATGTTATTTACCAAGATCAACTAGTTCTTACGGGCGTGTATAATTGACTCCGCCTTAGACAGCGTGACGCCAGCGTCACCCTGCCTCAGTTGGACCTTTCACAGCGTATGATCAACCTCCAGCTGGAATCCTTTGCGGGTGGGGTCAAAGGAGCTGAGATTGTCAGTTGGCTTCACTCCACCAAAATCAGCCTGTGTATCTATCAAATGCCTGAGCCCATGTGGGTTGCTACTACGTCTGGGCGCCTCACGGGGCCCGCCACTGTGTGGTTTACCAACTGGGACAGTCATGAAATCAATATCACTGGGCGTTGTTCAGGGTTGCCGCAAAGTCCCGCTACAGCAAAACCTTCTTGCTTATTGTGGCAAGAACTCCCCTCCTAGCAATTAAACAGACTGGGTCTGCTCCAAAATACCTTGCCGCCTGGCAACAAGCTCTTGCCACCGCCCCTAAAGCAGTGACTGACAGGGACACCATGCTTCTGACCCTGATAGTCAAAAGGCTTAAGCCTCATATCTGTAAGTGGGTCCCCATAGGCCGTTGAACCTCCATCAATGACTGCTACAAAGCCATTCTGGAGGCCAACATCCAGGCTTTGATGGGCTTCCGCCATACAAGTGATGTTCAAACTCAACCTCGTGCAACACCTGGCAGTGCCCACAACCAAGTAGGCTGCTGCCAGTGTAAGGTCTTGCCCAATAAGGCGCAAGATTATAAACTATACCGTGTAAAGCTTTCAGATTTAAGTTTAAAAGATATAAAAAAGTAGGAACAGTTTGTAGGAGTACCTTTAAAAGACCTGCCAAAAACTTATAATTAGATACAAAAGGTGTCATAGAGTTAACTAATCCTAAACAAACTATATAAAATAAAGTGTTAAATAAGGATTTGTTTGTAACCAAAGGTATATCCACGTCAGGATATTCCCTGTGGGAATATCTCAACATAAAACTAGTCAAATTATCCCTAAAGTAAAAAATGGTGACAACAAGCTAAATGCTTGTTGTCTAACTATCTCCATTCTAATTATGCTAGCTGTTTGAGCCTGGGAGGCAAATTTAAGAACTAACAAGGTATCTAATCTAAACCTAAGCTTCTTTTAATTTTAAAGATGATAACCTAAGCAAATTTTGAAGTTAGAATTTGGAGAATGAAAAATATAATTGAAGTAAAAAACCTTTAAACAGTGATTGGGGAAAAACCACTTGGAATTTTGCTTTAAAAGCTTACTTCTCTGGTGTCTTTATTTATAGGCAAGAAAAACCAAGTCTTGGGGAGATCTTCAGGGCAAAACAGGGATTTTTTGAACATATGTGATTGACAGACAGAGGGGAAGAACACATGGTGATGGGGAAGCAGCTGGCAACATGAGCCTAAAGATCTGCATGAAGCAGTGGGGAGAACAGCGGTTGCGTAAGACAAGAAGTTTAAAAAGTAAAAATAAACCTATCTTATAATAGGAATTATATAAAAGTGAATTGAATTTGAGCTATGCACACAAAGGAGAAAAAGCAAAAGGAAACCTGAGAGCAAAAGCAAAAGCAACCCAAAAACAAGTGAAATCAAGATAAGCTTCAATTTAAACAAACTAATAAAATCTAATTCAAATATAAATTCAAACTTTGAATCTTTTAAAGTTGTTTTGAAGCCTGCCCTTTGGGGCAGGGCACAACAGCCAGCCCCGTCAGCAGGATAATGGGATTAAACTCCCTTGCAAGGGGGAGCTCCAGCTAGCACAAATCAAGGACCCAGGAAAATCATGGGGGTTGTAGCTACAAGAGGTTCTACAACCCCACTTGACCCTCACTCTCAATCCCTCCTTGCCAAGAACCCCTGCAACTATAATGTACACAAAGTTGAAACCCTTGACGTCTTCCAGGTCCATAGTGACGGCCCTGTGCTTCAAGCAAGCCACTCCCTCAACAAAGTAACCCTCTTGGCTTATCTCTTCCATTTTTGTGGAAACACCCACAAACTTTTGGTAGATACCGGGGCCAACCACACTATGGTGAACCAGGTGTTTTCCAATTAATAACAGTTAGACCGCATGCCAAGCAGATTCAAGGCATTAAAAGTAGCTGACTCCTGCAGAGTGGCAATTACCCATGATACAGTCCCCTTTCTGTGAGAATGGGGAACATCCAGGTTAAGCTCTCTGGGCCAATCATGGCAGGGCTCAGCCACAATGTAATTGCTGGCCTTACTGGCTTTATCACAATTGTCCCTACATTGACTTGGATATGTCTGTTATCACCCTCAATCAGAATGGGGTAGGCTTTCAGATCTATCCTGTTCAAATGAGCAAGATAAATCATGATACTGTGTTTTTCAGAATAACATAGACAGTCTTTTACAATTTCAAGAGGGAAAACTAGACTTCAATCAATTCTCAGTCAAAGTTATTTGCGCAGAACCACCTGTGGTCCCTCCCTTGACCACTTTACCTTCACCAGCGCTTGCCATACTCCTTGAGGAGTATAAAGACGCTTTCAGTGAAATTCTCAAACAACTAACTCCTCCCTGGGAGATCTAGCATGCTGTACAACTCCAAGGGTTGTTACCTAAAGCACGTCCCTTATACCATCTCACACCAAAAGAAGATGAGACCCTCCACTAACACCTTGTGGACGCGCTTGACAAGGGCTTCATTTGCCCCTCACTCTCTCCATACGGGACAGCTGTCTTCTTTGTAGCAAAGAAGGACGGGTCCCTTTGCCTAGTCACAGATTACTGGGCACTAAATGAGGTGACTATTAAGAACAAGTACCCCCTGCTGTTGATTGACAACCTGTTTGACACACTCACAGGTGCAAAGGTCTTTAGCAAGATTGATCTCACCATAGGGTACAACCAGGTCCACATTGCACCAGGGGATGAAGCAAAAACTGCCTTCTGCACATACTACGGGTTGTTTAAGTGTCAGGTCATGAACTTTGGAATGACCAACACTCCTTCCACCTTTGCCATGTTGATGAACAAAGCATTTGAGGAATTGATTGGGAAATGCGTGGCTATGTACCTTGAAAACATTATTGTCTTCAGTCAAGATCAAAACATGCACGTCCAAAACCTCTGTGCTGTCCTCAACATCCTTTGGAAAAACCAGCTAAAAGCTAAACCCTCCAAATGTGAGTTTCCCAAGTCAGAGTTGCTGTTCCTTAGGCACACCATCTCTGCCCAAGGGATAAAACATGACCCTGCCAAAATCAAGGCAATCACATTCATGCCACCTCCTACTGATGTCAGTCAGGTGTGTACCTTCTTGGGCATGGTTACCTACATGCTAAATTCATCCCCAATTGTGAAGAACTTATTGCACCTCTCACTGAGCTCCTGAACACTAAATAGTGCTTCCACTGGACCCCTTCCAGAGATCAAGCCTTTGAGACATTGAAACAGAGACTTACAACTTCACCTGTACTGCAGTTCCCCAATTGGAACCTCCAGTACAAACTTGAGACTGACACCTCTGACAGGACCATATGGGGTGTACTACAGGTAGAAACTGACAAAGGCGTCTTCCTCCCCGTAGCATATGAGTCCAGGAAGCTCACTGACTCAGAACAATGTTACCCTATACACAATAAAGAGTTGGCAGCAATTGTGCACTGTGTTGAGAAATGGCGCTTTTACTTGGAAGGAGCAGCTTTTCTACTGCATGTCCTGACAGATCACAAGTCACTCCAGTACTTCAACATGCAGTCCTACTTGATACGCCGCCAAGCAGGCTGGGTTGAGCACCTATCCCCCTACCAGTTGTGCATTGAGACAAGCCTGGGAAGGAACTTGTCACAGCTGATGCCCTCTCACAACTCTATGTAGCGTTCATCACCGGGGATGATGGCTTGGATCCATACTGGATAATGCTGTACCTCCGTCCTGAAGCAACTTTTTACAAAGGTCTTAACTCAGTAACCATCTCCAAGCTGAAGGACAATGAAAGTCAGTTACCACCAATGCTGACAACCTCTACTGCTGGGCAGAGACAGATGAGAGGACACCTTACATCCCCACCACACAACAAGGTGATACAATAAAGCATTACCAACTCATCTTGGGTCACATCAGAGGACGCAACCTCTTCAAGATCATGAATCAAAAGGTTTGGTAGCCGTGTATGCGCCAAGATATCTTAGATCTCCTTGAAACATGTGTGCTGTATAAAAAGAATACGTCCAAACCTGCACCCCCAAATCTGTCCTGCCCATCAAGGCCATGGAACCCAATGAACAGTGGGCACTTGATGTGGTTGCCCCTCCCTGAAGACAGACTGGGAAAATAAAAAATATAACTGCCATTGACTACTTCACTTGTTGACCAGTGGCCTAGGCAACAACTAACCACACCGCCACTAAAATCACCTGCTTCATTGGCAAGGAAATTGTGGCCCGCTTTGGGCGGCCCAAACGTCTCATCACAGATGGTGGCCCCAAACTTGTTGGACAGGTCATGAAGGTGTACTGTGCCAAAAATGCCCTCCAACAGATAGTTACCACT
This sequence comes from Entomophthora muscae, assembly GCA_014839935.2. Classification (NCBI taxonomy): domain Eukaryota; kingdom Fungi; phylum Entomophthoromycota; class Entomophthoromycetes; order Entomophthorales; family Entomophthoraceae; genus Entomophthora; species Entomophthora muscae. Next base: position 28,574 of record QTSX02000106.1, read on the forward strand.
CCCTACCATCTGCAAGCCAATGGACGTGTAGAGCAATTAAAACAGCTCACTGGTCTGACTGGTTGCCAAGCTCTTGCAGGAGACCCCAATACCGTGTGGACTGAACACTTACCTACTGCTCTACTTATTATACAAGCAAAAATCAACCAAGGCACTGGGTTCAGCCCCAGCAGTTTTGCCTTTGGAACTCCTGACAGGTTGACAGGAGTTGAAAAGGGGAAGTTACGGTGTTGTGAATACCGCTATTCACCATGTTTTTATTTTGCCTTTGGTGGGCTGTTTCAAAGATGAATCTCTTGATTTTGCTTTTGTCTCTCAAAATGAGTTGATGACTGAATCATGAAATACAATTGTTTGGTTTCTTGACTCTGCGCATCTCACTTGCCCCACCCATGCTTGTGGCAAGTGATCCTACCGTCCTGGTAGTGTTTTGTGGTATTCCTAACCACTATATATTCCATTTTGTATTCACCAATAAAAATCAAGTTCTATTCACATTTTTGTCTTTGTGTCTTCCAGTACTTCCGCGCCTCTCTCTAGCCACAACTAGTAAAGATTATTCTTCCAGGGCCGCAAGGTAATTGCATAGCCTTCCCTGTCATCTAACTGAGACTTAGTACAAATCCAATCCTAAGGTTAGGACTTCCTGTTGTGTGTTTGTGCTGCGCCTCAGAACACAACATATGGTCTACAGTTCCCGGAAAGCCCCCTATTGACAACTCCATCCCTAAACCAATGGTGTGCCAAAGCCCGTGAGATTGAACACAAACAAATTAAAGGAGGGACAAAGCACCTTGAATCCAGGTACACTGTGGGTGACCCTGTCTACACCATCAACCCCAATTCGGCCAAGTTGGAACCCAGCCACCTAGGGCCCTTCAAGATAGTTGTGGTCTATGACAATCACATCTATTAGCTTGAGGATGCCCAAGGAAACACCAAGAAGCTCCACCACAATTGCTTGCGCCCCTGCTGTGCTATCCCCACACAAAGATTGTTTGTGTGGACCTTCCCAGATCTCCCACAAACTCTGATCTGGGTGTCTGACAACAATCAGGGGACAAGGGGGTGTTGCAGCTGAGTTTCCCTCCTTGCCTGTCAATGTATCTTACAATACACAGGGTGTGATTGATGAGTTGCCCCTAGGTGTATCTAACAGCATGGACCAATCTGATGGCAATATCAAACTGCAGGCACTTTCTCCTAATTAGGAGCACTGCTAATTCAACTTGGTGATCCTCACACAAGTTATTCCTTGGTTTTGAACCTTACATGGAACCTGCCACTATGCCACCCCCTGTGGCATTGTGGCTTTTCCCATATAGTATATTAACCACAATATTCTACAATAAATAATACCTTATTCTTATTATTCCTGACCTTTCTATTGAACTGCTGTCTTCCCCAATTCAAATACTGAACCATCCTTGGTTCAGTTGCAACACTTGTTGTTGTCTTCTTGGTTGCCATCACTGACATAGGGCTCATAGCTGGTGTCAAGCACAGGCTTAACCTTCTCCATCATGGCTGACGGGACCAACTCTTGGCGGTACACAGCGACAAACTCATAGGAGGTAAGTTCAATCTCTTTGTTCCTGGCTGTTTTGGTTGTGGTAACCTTAGTGGGCTTCTGGGTCATCTTGGGGACCCAAGGGTTGATGCTCTGCACCCTAGCAGCTTGTGATCCTTGAACTAGATGTGTCAGTGCAGCATCACTGTTGAACTCTTCACTCACATCTCCTTCCTGAGTAGGCACTTGGGTTGCATTAACTCTGTTCTTTGACCTGCAAGAGCAACCGCAACCGCAGAGCACAACGGGTGCATTGGTACTATGTTGTTGTATTCCTTCCATTTTATGAATTTAATAAAATACTAAAGTAATTTTAATTAAGTTTCTCCCTAATGTTAATTTTTGCTTTTGTCTGAATATGGATATTTAATTATTATTTTTCCCACCCAATATCCCAATTATAGATTTTTTATTTCTTAATTAGTTGTTTTTGGTTTTACAACGCCCAATTTAGAATACCTGAAATAATTTCCACCCTTTTTCCCAGATTTTACTGCCAAATTCAAACACCCAACACAATATTTATAAATTTATGTTTCAGATCTTGTGTCTTATTTTAGATACCTTGGTATCATTCATGATTACAATCCATTGCACACATTGCGTGAGTGAATTTGTTTACATAATGAGTTGCTGTTGTATTTTGTTTGTGGATTGAGTTTTGACTCACCTTGCTTGGGTGTATTTTGTCACCAATTCACATAGCAAACATATGTACACCAAAATTCAACTCACACCATTTTGTTTGTGAATCAATGTATTTTGAATAGTGTCATAAATTGCGCAATTAATGCTATTTTGATCTGGCCTTCAAATATTGATAGTTGCAAAGATTTGGCTGGTTTTGCCTTTGAGTTTGGAAATTCCCTGCCTTCTGCAAATGGGTCTGGTTCAATATCCACCCATTCTGGATTATTCTACCTGTCTGTGGTTGATCCTGGTATGACCTCATCCCAACGTGACCCCCTCAGCCACTCTGTCTTCCTATTGAGTGATCACTGTCCCTTGTCAACTATTTAAAGAAGAATCATTACTCCTAATAAAGACAAGTTTATCCACATTTGTGTTGGCTTTAATATTCTTCAAGATTTTTCCTGTCCTTTCTGCCAAAAGGATTTTTACATCTTGTTTTCCAGGAAATTAAGGTATGTGCCCTTAATTTTGCCCTGAAGGCTAACCCAAGGCTAGCTTCAAACCTCAAATCTTTTGTAATAAAGATTTCCCGCCGTGTCCTCCAGGATGTTGTCCCCTGGAGCCAAACACAACAGATAGTATTTTGAATAATTTTGCTTGGCGTGTGAGCACTTTGTTGCTGTATTGATCCATTTCACTCATTAAAGCCAAAAATACCTGTTGGCAGAGTGTACATTTTAACATGATATTTGGAATTTGCTTAAATCTGAAATCATTTTGTTTAAATCTGAGGTATTTTGGTTGTCACCATAGCTTTTAAAACTACTGTACTTTTCACTCAGCTGTGTGGCCCACAAATGTGATTTGAAATCTGGTCCTATGATTTGACAATCAGGTATCTTTGCCATTAGGTTCTGAATTTACAGTATATGGTTTCTAAATGGGGTTTTTATAAGTGGGGTTTTCCATATGACACTTTTAACATTTTTTCTAGATATAGTCTTTCTAGATTGTGGTTCCTGCCATTTAACTAATAAAATTTAGAAAAAAAATTGATAGCTGCTTGAATTTATGCCTTTGATTGAAAATCTTCTGGTTTTAATTATCATTACATCCAATGCTTATTTTTGAAATCTCTTTCAGTTTTGATTAAAAAATCAAATTGAAAAAGAAATTTGACATTATATGAGGTTAAAGGATGCTAGGCAGCTTAAAATTTAGTTTTAGACAAGTTAAGCAAATGCAAAGCTGAGCTGATAAAAGCTTACCCTCCAAAACTTAAGTTTTGTCCATCTGTTTTCTGTTACTTTGACTTAAAATTGGTCAGCAGAACAATGATTGACATAAATTCCCTCTGTCCCCATATTTACTTATTATCATATTAACTTCAATCAATAGCCCCAACTTAGTTAGTATATTAGCAATGTTTTACTCAAATAAGGAACTGTATCTAAAATACTTTCTTGTTCTTAATTAGACTGCTGGGATTAATATTAAAAACTCTTTTTTCTTTTTTAAGAATATGAATGCAATCTAAATTGTATGAAACATATTTGGTCTGTGTTTTTGATATTCTATTTGCTACCATTGCCTATTTTGTTATTAGATTATATGATTTGGTGGATTTTAAGGCACAATAATTTTACTACTTAACATTGTGAAATGACTTAGTTTATTAAATTGAATATGTAGTGTTTTTATGTAAAGTAGTTTTCAAAGCTGATGAGATGAGCACACCAAAGTTGTATTAAAGCAAACTGAAGTCACACACAAAACAAAAAAACACAATTTACATTAGTTAACCATAGAATCCACACCGTTTATGTTTTTTTACTTAAGTTTGCTTTAATCTTACTTTAATGTGTCCATGTCAACAGCTGTGAAAAGGTACAGTATTAGATTCAATTAATTGAGGTTTGGTTTTCTATATTTGCTTCTATTTTTTTGCTTTTTGAGTGTCTGTTTACTAACTAATGGGCACAGCCTTATAGTTTTTAATCAGCAAAGCATGGCATTTCTCTTTAATTATGTGCAAAGTAAGTCTGCTTTTTTGAGCTTTTGTTTTACTTTCTGAAGGAAGTTATTAAGTGTGAATTATTTGACAGGATGTTTCCCAAGGACTCGCACCTTGACACACTCAATTGCTGAGTGAGCTGGTTTAACCCATCTACAAAGCAAGTCTGATTTTTCTATCTGTGGCTAGCTTCTGACTCTGAACAATCACAGTCAAAATGTTAATTTTGTAATACTTAAGTACTGTAATTTTTTTAAAAATAGCAGCTCAGAGAAGAAAACTGGTCAGCTCTGGACCAAAGCATCTCTAAGACTGAGTTGATTTTCTAAGCTGGCTGAATTTTATCTATTTTAACAGCTCCTATAACCACGTTATAATAGTACAACTGCTTTAACTGAACCAATTATAGTTCAGTATTTAGATTAGGGAAGACAACAGTCCAATTAGAAAGGAAAAGAATATGAATAAGATATCATTTATTGAAGAATATCATAATTAATATACCATAGTGGAAAGCCACAAGTCCACCAGAGGGTGGCATAGTGACAGGTTCAACATAAGGTTTGGACTGTAGAATAACTTGTGCAGGGATCAACAAGTCAAATTGGCAACACTCCTAATTAGGAGATAGTGCCCGCAATTTGACATTGCCATCAGATTGACCCATACCGTTTGTCACGTCATGGGGCAACTCATCAAACACCCCTGTGTATTGTGAGATATGTTAGCGGGCAAGAGAGTAACCTTGGTCACAACACAACTAGGTCTTCTAAGCTATTTAGAAGTCTGGTCTGAGTTTCTGGAGATCTATTAAAGTGGCAGGAATGTATAGTTTGATCTAAAGATGAATTTGGGCATGGAAGCTCTACAGATATGAAAGCTTAAAGTTCTTTCTCAAGGTAAAGAATAATTCTTACTTAGTCCAAGTGTTTGGCAATAAGCTTCAGGAAAAATTGATGCACCATGGCAGACTTCAACCATGGCTGTTTAGTAAAAAAATAAGGGTAAGCTATCATATTAGCCACCAAATAATAATGAGCAAAGATTGGCAACCACATCTAAGGATTTCCCCCAAAAGTATTGCCTGATAACGAGGCCACCTCTCAACAGTGGGACAGCAAATTTATGGGGATGGCATTCTAAAAAGGCTCTTGACTTGAAAAGGTATTCTATTTGCTTACTTCAAGTCAAATCAGATGTCAGGACTATCTTTTTAAGCTGAATGTACATAATGAAACACAATGGCAACTGCACCCAAAAAATAGATCAGAATATGTCTATGAACAAGATCACTACCTTAAATGCCAGGCCAATTATGCCCATGGATATCACAAGAGCAGCTATAAAACATCTTTCTTCCAAACAATACTATCATCTACTCTTATCTATTTTTCCATTCTGTAACTCTACTAAAACAGCACAGTTACAATATTAAAGCCTCGACAATTTATTATGTTGTTTATATAGTTTCCACTGGGATATATTTACCAAAACACAGCTCGAATTAGGCATAAAAAGCAGGTCTCCTAGGCATTAATTGTAGCTTATTTGGATCGCACGATGTGAATAAACAAATTTCTAACTCCAGCTCCCAAATCTTGCTGCACCAACACCTTTATGAGCAATCTAACCTATGAAGAGACTTCCAGTAGACTAATTAAATTTCAATATAACCTTGATTCTTTTAGAGATTAAATTCTCTCTAGAAAATGACCCAAACATTCTCTGGCAGATCCATTTAGGTTACAGCTAATTTTCGCGCATGAGGTTTTTAACAAACTACTAAGAATGAACAGACAGGCTACTGTGGAATGCATAAATATGTTTGAAAGCATGCCCGTTGCGATCTTTTTAAATCCGAAATTTTAATCCACAATTCAAATTGCTGAAAATAAAAGTGCATGCTGTTTAAAAATGCACTAAACTAAAGTGTCTTCTGTTAATTATTTTAGATGCGCTGATTGTATTTTTTTCTTGGCAGGACACAAGGAAATGTCATTATTTGATGGCATAGATCCTCAGCTTTTGAAGAAGGATGGAAGCCTGTGAAGACTCGGGAAGGATACTCAGTAATCCTCTTCACTTGGTCTAATAAGGTTAGCGATATCTTTGCTTTGCACTTACAAAAAGGCTTATTAGTTGGAGAAAGAGAGAAGCCGGGGGCGAATTGGTACTCTTTCTGCTCCAGTAAACGGGTTGCTTCTTGCTCGGTTCTAAATGTTACATGGCCTTCATACATTGGCTTTTGAAGAAGACCCTCCTTTAAAGAGTTAACTAAGCCACCAAAACGATTACCCTCTGATGATGGAAATCAATTATATTTCCCTGTCTTTGAAAAAAGTTGAATATTTTCTGTGCATCAGGGACGCTGTATTTTTCACAGTTAACTTTATAATTGATGCGGAACCCTATGGGCTGTTGAATTTCGAGGAGACGCAGTGCTTCTTTAGATAGTTTAAAGGCCATAGTCTGCAACAGCAGTTATTAATAAGGCAATACAATCAACTCATATAAATTTATAGAAGTGCAACTTCAAGTAAAAATAAATATATCGCGTATCTCCATTTAAGGAGGAAAAAGGAGGCATAGCGGATAAAGGATCGAATTTGCGGAACTCGTCTTGAAAGTAGCATTTCCAGTAAATATCTCCTACTTGCCATTCCTTCAAAAGTACCATGCGCTTATTAGCATTGAAAGGTCAGGTTTGAGTATAAATATTATATAGATTACCCAATGAAGATTAAAAACGTAATTTAGACACTTAATTCATATATATGCTTCTACTTTTCAATGAATATTTAAACACATAAAAAATAATACAAAGATCTGAAGCTCTTCATTAAATGACATATTTCCGAATTTCTTCTAAGTAAATCAAAGAAGCTTAGTTGCATAGTAGAAACGCTTAAAAAAAGCATTTCCAAATAAAGAAATACATGAAAGCATAGGCACTCCAAAGGTAAATAAAAGCTTGAAATTATAATTTTATTTATTTAACTACTAAGCTTTAGAAAATATTTATTAGCACAGGAAAATTAATAATAAATAAAATTTAATAGTGTGCACTTATTTTTAAAGACATTGATGTGGCTATTACATCTGTTGAAATTTATTTCCACATAAAAAACAACCCTAATTAAACAGAACTACAACAAGCTAGCTTTTAAATTTAAAGATCAGTACAAGGTTTAATTATCGCCAAAAAAAAGTCTGTAGTTTATGAAACAGTTGAGCACAACTTTGATGTCAATTGCACTAATTATTTTAAGCTTGACTTACATAAGTTGAATGATTTAGAATTGTGATCAAAATTTCATATTCTATGCAAACTCCTAAACTCGAATGGCCAAGCCAAAATTGTTTCGAGATAGAGCCATTGGAGTTTGAGTGGCTTATAGATTGCTGCTGTTGCGATGAATGCAAACGAACTTCGATTATTCGAAATTCTTAAATCCCCAGATTTGCCTTTAAATACCTAATCGTCACAAATAAAGCTTTGTCTCTTGGTTAAAATTTTTTACATATTTTTTGTTTACTACAACACCGCAAAATGATATAAAGCACTTTATTTCATTCAAAAAGGCCAAAGTTTATAAAAAACCATTTCTAATATTTTGCAGAATCATGGGTTTAGTAGTTTAATATCCACTTACAAGTCCACTGAAGCAAAGATAGCAATTTGAGAAAAATCCATGGCCATTTATCTTGTTTTGGTTTTATAATTGAACAATTTCAGTCCAAATCCACATGCTTTGGGGCAGTAGGATATTCAGTCAATTAATTTTCTTAACTCGGATTTTCAGTCGATTCTGATCCAGCTATAATTTTCTCCTCATACTGTAAATTCAGAACCTAAACGTAAAAATGCGGGATTGTCAAATCCTTGGTCCAAATTTCAAATCACATTTGTGGGCAACTCAGCTGAGTCAAAAATAAAACATTTGATAAAATCAACCATATATTTTGACTTTTTTTGATTTATTTAAATTGGCAAATTTCAAATCCCTGAGCAGATAACTCAACTAACTAAAGACAAAACACAACAAACAAATGCAGGATACACAAATCAGAAATGTGGGATTCTAATGTACAATTTGTGATTTCCTGTATTTCAAACAAATCATAGACATCATGTGAAAATTAACAAATCTGAAATTGCAGGATTGTCAAATCCAAGAACCAGATTTCAAATCAAAAATGAGGTGAATTTGAAATAAATATAATTTATGGGTGTCTCAAAAAGGATGTAAAAGGATTAGAGTGGATTTGTGCTATTTTTTTAGGAATCCTAGGCATTCTCAAAAATCACCCTATTCTATTTTAAGGACAGCTATAAATTTAGATGCTTGATTACAGTAGATTTTAGAAAATGCTAATAATAAAATAGAATTATATATTACAATCTATTTTTATCAAGGTACCTTTTCCTTGGTGTGTCAATAGTTCATTTGCTGTAGATATTGTACCTTTGTTTAATTGGATAGTTTCACCTTCAGTTGCCAAGGCAATAGGAAATCAAGTTGCCTCCCTGAGGCCAGCTGTGGTCATGGGGGCAACTTGATTTCCTATCACCAAGGCAACTGGAGGTGAAACTATCCAAATAAATGAAGGTACATTGTCTACAGCAAATGAACTATCAACACACCAAGGAAAAGGCACCTTTATAAAAATAGATTGTAATGTTGCAACTGAACCAATGAGGGTCCAGTACTTGGAATTGGGGAAGACAACAGTCCAATAGGAAAGGACAGAATAATAAGAATAAGGTATTGTTTATTGTAGGATATTGTGATTAATATACTAAATGGGGAAGCCACAAGGCCACAAGGGGGTGGCATAGTGGGGAGTTTCATGTAGGGTTTGGAGCTGAGGAATAACTTGTGCGGGGATCAGCAGGTCAAATTGGCAACGCTCCTAATTAGGATGAAGTGCCCGCCATTTGACATTGCCATCAGATTCATTCATAACGTTAGATACGTCAGGGGGCGACTCATTGAGCGCCCCCTGTGTATTGTAAGATACGTTAGCAGGCGAGGTTTGAATCTTGGTTGCAACACCCCCTTGCACCCTGCTTGTTGTCAGACACCAGGACTGGAGTCTGCAGAAGGTCTGGGAAGGTCCGCACAAACAACTTTTGTGTGAGGATGGCACAGCAGGGGTGCAAGCAATCATGGTGAAGTTTCTTGGTGTTTCCCTGGGCATCCTCAAGTTGGTAGGTGTGGTTGTCATAGACAGCAGCTACCTTGAAGGGTCCTAGGTGGTTGGGTTCTAATTTGGCAGAATTGGGATTGAGGGTGTAGACGGGGTCACCTATGGCTTATCTAGCTTCAAGTTGTCTTGTCCCTCCTGCAACCCGCTTGTGTTTGATTTCTTGGGCTTTGGCACGCCATTGGTCTAGGGAGGGAGTTGGCACTAAGGGGGGCTTGTCAGGAACCTTGGACCGTAGTTTCCCCTGTTCAACCCCTGTCAGACTGTCAGGTGTTCCAAAGGCCAGGGTGTTAGGGCTGAACCCAGTGCCCCTGTTGATTCTTGCTTGCAGGATCAGTAGGGCAGTGAGAAGATGTTCAGTCCATGCAGTGTTAGGATGCTCTTGCAAGATTTTGGCAATCAGTTGAACCAGGGAGCCGTTTAACCGTTCCACGCGTCTGTTGGCTTGTGGGTGGTAGGGGGTCGTGACTATATGTTGGAGCGCGTTCTTGAAGCAGTATGCCTTCACGATGTGTCCAACAAGTTTGGGCCTGCCATCCGTGATAAGACGCTTGGGTTGCCCAAAGGGAGCCACAATTTCCTTGCCAATAAAGCAGGTAACAGTGGTGGCGGTGTGGTTGGTTGTTGCCCAGGCCACTGGCCAACACATGAAATAGTTGATAGCGGTGATAATATACTTCTTACCCAGTCTGTCTTTGGGAAGCGGTCCCACAATGTTGAGGGCCCACGGTTTGAAGGGTTTCATAGCCTTGATGGGTAGGACAGACTTGGGAAGTGCAGGTTTGGACGTATTCTTTTCACACAGCACGCACATCTCAAGGAGGTCCAAGATGTCTTGACGCATGCGCGGCCACCAAACCTTACATTTCATGATCTCAATGAGGTTACACCCTCTGATGTGACCCAAGGCTCGGTGGTAGTACAAGATGGTGTCTTCCCGTTGTGTGGTGAGAATATAAGGCGTCTTCTCACCTGTCTCAGCCTGGCGGCAGACGTTCCCAGCATCAATGGTGAACTGACTTTTGTTGTCCTTCAGCTTGGAGATGATGACCGAGTTTAGGCCCTTGTAGCGGATTGCCTCAGGGTGCAGGTAGAGCATGGGCCAGTCTGGGTCCAGACCGTCGTCCCCAGTGATGGACACTACGTAGAGTTGTGAAAGAGTGTTGGCTGTGACAAGTTCCTTTCCAGGCTTATATTTAATGCGTAATTGATAGGGGATAGACGTTCAACCCATCCTGTTTGGCAGCGTGTCAAATGGGACTAAATGTTGAAGTACTGGAGTGACTTATGGTCCGTCAGAATGCGGGGTGGGAAGGTCGCACCTTCCAAGTAACAGCGCCACTTCTCAATGCAGTGTACAATGGCTGCCAGCTCTTTATCATGGATGGGATAGCATTTTTCTGAGTCAGTGAGCTTCCTGGACTCATATGCTACAGGGAGGAAGACGCCATTGTCCGTTTCTACCCTTAGCACGCCCCCTATGGCCCTGTCATAGGCGTCAGTCTCAAGTTTGTACTGTCGGTTTTGGTTGGGAAACTGCAGTACTGGTGCTGTTGTGAGCCTTTGCTTCAACGTCTCAAAGGCTTGATCTCTGGCGGGGGTCCAATGGAAGCGCTGTTTGATATTGAGGAGCTCAGTAAGAGGTGCAATTAGTTCTCCGCAATTGGGGATGAACTTGCGTACATAGGCAACCATGCCCAAGAATGTTTGCACTTGGCCCACATCAGTGGGGGGGGCGGCATGCTAGTGATTGCCTTGATTTTGGAAGGATTGGACTTTATCTCTTGGGCAGAGATGGTGTGCCCAAGGAATAGCAACTCTGACTTGAGAAACTCACATTTGGAGGGTTTAGCTTTTAGCTGGTTTTCCCGAAGGGTGTTGAGGACAGCACGGAGGTGTTGGAGATATGTGGTTTGATCTTGACTGAAGACAATAATGTCATCAAGGTACACAACCACACACTTTCCAATCAGTTCCTCAAAGGCTTTATTCATCAACATGGCAAAGGTGGAGGGAGCGTTAGTCATTCCAAAGTTCATGACACAACACTCAAACAACCCGTAGCGTGTGCAGAAGGCAGTTTTTGCCTCATCCCCTGGTGCAATGCGGACCTGGTTGTACCCCGCAGTGAGATCAATCTTGCTAAAGACCTTTGCACCTGCAAGTGTATCAAACAGGTTGTCAATCAGCAGCAGGGGGTATTTATTTTTAACTGTCACCTCATTTAGGACGCAGTAGTCTGTGACCAGGCAAAGAGACACATCCTTCTTAGCTATAAAGAAGACTGCTGCCTCGTATGAAGAGAGCAAGGGGCAAATGAATTCATTATCAAGCGCGTCCACAAGGTGCTGGCGGAGGGTTTCATTTTCCTTTGGCATGAGACGGTATAATGGTCGTGCTTTAGGTAACAATCCTTGAAATTGTACAGCGTGCTGGATCTCCTGGGGTGGAGGTAGTTGTTTGAGTGTTTCACTGAATACGTCCTTGTACTCCTCGAGGAGTGCAGCTAGCGCTGGTGGTGGTGATGTTGACAAAGGAGGGACTGCAGATGGTTCTGCACGGATAACTTTGACTGAAAATTGGTTAAAGTCTAGTCTCCCCCCTTGAAATTGTATGAGCCTGTTTCTGTCATTCTGACAAACACAAAGTCATGTAGTAGCTTGTTCATTTCCATGGGGTGAACCTGAAAACCCACCCCATTTCTATTGAGTGTGATGACAGAGGTATCCCAGTCAATGTAAGGGCGGTTATGCCGGAGCCAGTTGAGGCCAGCAATTATGTCGTGGCTGAGGCCTGCCATGATTGGCCCAGAGAGCTTAACCTGGATGTTCCCCATTCTTACGGAGAAGGATACTGTCTCGTGGGTGATGGCAATTCTGCGGGAATCAGCTACATGTACTGCTTTGAATCTGCTGGGTACTTGGTCTAATTGCTGGGAGTCAGCAAACACCTGATCTACCATGGTGTGATCAGCCCCGGTATCTACCAGTAACTTGTGGGTGTTCCCACAGAAACAGAAGGGATAGGACAAGTGTGTTACTTTATTTGTAGAATGAGCGGCTTGCAACACAGGGTTGTTGCTATGGACCTGAAAGACGTCTAGGGTTTTGACCTTGTGAAGATTGTAGTCGTGGGAGTTCTTTGCAAGCAAGAGCTGAGAGGGCGGGTCAGTTGGGGTTGTAAGGCCTCTCATTGTTACAACCCCCAGGCTTTTCTCTGGTCCTCAATTAGTGCTAGCTGGAGCTCCCCCCTTGCGGGGGCGTTTAGCTACACTTTCTTGCTGGCGCGGTTGGCAACGGCCCACTTGACCTTGGCCATTGTTAGGTGCAGGATGTGGTTGGGGTGGAGCATTGTTAGTGCGCTGGAAGCCCATTGAAGCCTGGTTATTGGCCTCTACGATGGCTTTATAGCAGTTGTCAATAGAGGTGCAGTGGCCAACGGGAACCTACTTGCAAATATGGGGCTTTAACCCATTGATAATGAGAGTGAGCAACATGGCGTTCCCATTGGTCACTGCTTTGGGGGCAGCAGCAAGGGCTTGTTGCCAAGCAGCGAGGTACTCAGGGACAGAACCAGTCTGCTTGATGGCTAAGAGGGGAGTCCCCAAGATAATGGGAGAGAAGGTTTTGCTATATCAGGACTTGGCGGCGTCCCAAAATGTTGCCCAGGTGATGTCAAACTCCTGGCTGGCCCAGTTGGTGAACCACACGGCGGCGGCCCCCGTAAGGTGGCCAGATGCGGTGGCAACCCACATGGACTCGGGAACCTGACAGATACAAAGGCGCGTTTTGGTGGACTGGAGCCAACTGACAATTTCAGCTCCTTTGACACCGCCAGTGAAGGACTCTAGTTAGAGGTTGAGCATATGTTGTAACAGATCCAACTATGGCGGGGTGACGCTAGCGTCAGGCTGCCCAAGGCGGAGCCAATTGTATACACTGGTAAGAACTAGCTGATCTTGATAGATGACATAACCTTTGGGAATGTCCCCCTTGGGGATTGGAAGGAACGTCTCTTGTTGTGGAGTAGCCATGCGGCCCGTACTCTGTCCTTTCTTGGGGGAATTTTGTTTTTAAAATAGGTTGGAACCTACTTCTGCTACCACTGTTGCAACTAAACCAATGAGGGTCCAGTACTTGGAATTGGGGAAGACAATAGTCCAGTAGGAAAGGACAGAATAATAAGAATAAGGTATCATTTATTGTAGGATATTGTGATTAATATACTAAATGGGGAAGCCACAAGGCCACAAGGGGGTGGCATAGTGGGGAGTTCCATGTAGGGTTTGGAGCCAAGGAATAACTTGTGTGGGGATCAGCAGGTCAAATTGGCAATACTCCTAATTAGGATGAAGTGCCTGCCATTTGACATTGCCATCAGATTCATTCATAACATTAGATACGTCAAAGGGCGACTCATTGAGCGCCCCCTGTGTATTGTAAGATACATTAGCAGGCAAGGTTCAAATCTCGGTTGCAACAGTAATTTATAATTCTATTTTATTATTAGCATTTTCTAAAATCTACTGTAATCAAGTTCCTTAATAACAATACATTAACACATAGTGTAGTAAACTGTTGATTTAACTTTCCCACCTCTTCTTCCTCCTCAAAAGAAGTTTTGTTGGCCCCTGGCTATGCCAGAAGCCAAAAAACTTTTAAAAAATTATGTGTCATCAGGAAGGAGGCTCATATATCATTATATGGTTTTGTGGTTGCTATATTAGTGATTTAGAGTGCAGAATATTGCATCATTTACAGTTTAGACAATTTTGAATTTCACTTAATTTCATTTCTAAACATGGTTGTTGAGATTGAATTTTCCATTTGATTTTATCCAGAGTGGAGCTCTCTGATTTGGGTTGGTGTTTCCTAGTGTGCTTACTGTACATTAAATTTGGATTCCAGTTCCTGCAATTAATATCTGATTTTACTAGTGGCATTCAAAAGTGATTTGAATTTTGGTTCATGTATTTGACAATCCCACAATTCCAAAAAACATTTAAAACTTAATGAAAATGGTTGATGAATTTTAACGCTTCAAATCTGATTCCAGGTAATTCATTTTGTTCATTGGAAATATGCAGTTTGACTTGAAATTTGCAAAGTGTCTATGAGTTCCTGCATTTTTAAAAGTTCAAATAAAAATACAAATAATTAAATTTAATTAAAAAAGGCCATCCTGCAAAAATGATTCAAAATTTGGACCAAGGATTTGACAATCCCGCATTTTTACGTTTAGGTTATGAATTTACAGTACAGTAGTTTTAAAATCTATGGCAACAAACAAAATGGACTCAGATTTAAACAAAAGAATTCAGATTTAAGCAAAAGTGAAATGAACCCAAATCTATTGTAAATCAATATAAATTCATTTATTTTTAATTTTGTTTAAATCTGAGTTCATTTTGTTTAAATCTGGATTGTTTTTGCTTGTCAACATAGCTTTTAAAACTACTGTAGATTTTTTTAGATTTACAGGAGCAAAAAATTACAAATAAAAAATAAACCACCTCTATAAAACTGTTTTTAAAAACCTTTAATATTTCATTTTCTTGTTGGTGAATTTAACTAAATTACCTATTAAAAGGTAAAACTTTAAAATTAAGCCTATTAAATGTAAAAGGCTAAAAATAAATACAGTAGTTTTCAAACCTGTTGAGATAAACGTATATTAGTCAGTTTAGAACACATGAACTCAGTCTAAAAAAAATCAAAAAAGGAATTTATATTAAATTACAATAGATTTGGATCCACTTTGATTTTGTTTTTAGACTGAGGTAATGCACTCTAAACTGACTAATACAGTAGTTTTAAAAGCTATGGCAACAAGCAAAAATTCTTCAGATTCAAACAAAATGATTTCAGATTTAAACAAAATCCAAGTTGCGCAAGATTCAGGATTCAATTAATTTAAATATTTTTGGTTAATAATAGAACTGTCAAACCAAAAACAAAATTTCACTAGCCCATCATGCAAAATTATATCAAACATCAAGCAGTGTAGTTCAAACCACAAACAAAATGAAATGACACAACAACTGAAATGGATGGATGCTGTTCTGGAGTATATTATAATCCAATCAGGATTCATATGAGGCACCAACAGAAGGACTAAAGTGAAACAAAATTGGAGCAATCTAGAAGCAAGATTACACAAGCACAAAACAAAATAAACTCACACAAGATGTGTAGTATGAGCAGCCTAAAATAAAAAAATAACAGTTTAACAGCCAAGCATCAGCTATCCAATTTAGGAACAGAGGCATTTTATCCATTTTCATGGCTCCAGATTTGTATGAAATGGTTTTGAGAACCTTCCAAATATGGGCTTGAGATTACAATAAAAATATATTATTAAATTTTAAAATTTCTACTTTTAGCAATTTTATCCTAGGTTTTTTACAATGGTTTTTAATAACAACATCTTCAACGGCGCCAGCAGCCAAGCCAGCAGCAGCCAAGCTAGCTTCAATGGAGGCAAGGCTCAGAATGTAGAGGCACCCGTTTACACCCAAGCCTTTGAGGCGGGTAACAAGGAAGCTGACCTGTACCTTACCACCAACCCCTATGGCTTTGACTTGTTTGAGAGTCACTTATTGTCTAGCTCTGCCCCTGCTCCCACACCCACCCCTGCACAAGCTGCCTGTCAACTAACCAATCAGGATGACAACCCTGATTTGGAACATCTTTCTGCCACCAGCCAACCTGCTCCCCCCTCAGCCAGTCAGGCTTCAGCTCCCCTGGCCCAGCACCCCAAGTGACAAATCATCACTGCCCAAATTCTTCAGGAAATTTTGGCACTCAACCTGCAGGGTCTGTCCTGGGATCAGATTGCCGCCCAGTTACAATTTACCTGAGCCACCATAATGCGGGAGTTCAACAACCTAATGAATAAGGGGAATCTGATTAGGACAGCCAGGAAGCCAAAGAAGGCCATGGAGTCCTAGATAACTGAGGCCTACTCAATAATGCTTGACCTCCTCCAGTGGGACCCCAAGCTTCCCTTGACCCAGGTCCAGAAGCAGCTTGCGCACCATAACATATGGGTCTCCGAGCACATGGTGCAGCTCTGGATGTATGGGAAGGTGGCTTCCATACGGGTTCTTGACTATTTTGCTGGTGACCAATGGAATGGCGCTGAGGATTCCCTGTATGATCCTGCCATTGAATCCACCCTGGTCCAATGCCTGACTAGTCTAACTGATGATGTCATGTTCATCTCCTATTACAAGATATTGATAGCTTTTGATGATTTTGGCACCCAAGGAAAAGCCACCATCAATAATGGAAGGAAGAAGGTCAAGAAGGGGACTTTCATTGGTGCATTTCTGGCTGTTTCAGCCAAGGGCTTTGTCTACTATCAGACAAACCCTGATTTCATTGATGGGTACTCATACAGCCACATCCACGGTGGATTGCTTGACTCCTGGGATGACTCAAATTCCAAATACCGGGTTTTCTTGAGCCACCAGATGGAGGGAAGCTTCACCACCCTCAAGACCATCCAGGGACGCGGGCACCAGGCCTCAGTCTACCCTGCTGGCCATGCCAACGTCCATCTGGCTGATGCTGTCTTCTTCAACATTGGAGATACACTACGGGAGCACCTCCCTCAGGCTTTCAACGACCTCTATCTTGGGGTCCTTGATCACAATTTTCTCTTTGGTCACCAAATGGTGGCTGACTTGTTTGCGCAAATGGTTTTCCATGTGAACATGGGCAACCAATCATGCAAGGATAAGCACCTCCCACCCCGTGCCACAGCCACCTACCAGCCCATCCAGCCAATGACTGATGAGGAGTACAATGAGCAGTATATAGCAGCCATCACGCGCAATCCTCCTGCCTCCACCCCCACCACCAACACCCCCCCACCTGCAAACCCAACTCATCTAATCCCAGACCCCTCAGGCTAGCACCACCTCTATGTCTTCCTTCCTGCGCTATTCTGCCTCCTAGGCATCACTCTCCCCCACCCCAATAAACCCCCTGTTTCCAAACATTTTCTATTTATATTATCTTTATTTTGAATTTCAATTGTTTGTGTTCTCTTTGTTTATAGTTGGCTATATTCTTTATGTTCAGCTTATTTCTTTAAAATCATATATTTACTTTGTTGTGTATCTAGATCCTGAACTCAGTTATTTTTAGCACCCAAACACATCCCCTTGTGAAAATATTAACAACAATTTGGCAATCAACTAAATTTGAATTAGAAAATTATAGGTTAACTTTTTTTAGATAAAGTTGTTACTGATCCAAATTCAAAACCTTAATGATAAAATTTAAGCCAATCAGGAGCCAAGTGATAAAGTGATTGTTGTGACATAAAGGGTCATTCAATAATTCTTTGATGCATGTGTGATAATTAATATGATTGGCTGGATGTTTTGCCATTGTATGCCATTGCCGCTGTGGCAAGTTGTTGATGGACTAGTGCCCAATCAGCTGCTGGGTTAGCACTAGTCCATCAACAACTTGCCACAGCGGCAATGGCGTACAATGGCAAAACATCCAGCCAATCATATTAATTAGCACACATGCATCAAAGAATTATTGAATGACCCTTTATGTCACAACAATCACTTTATCACTTGGCTCCTGATTGGCTTAAATTTTATCATTAAGGTTTTGAATTTGGATCAGTAACAACTTTATCTAAAAAAAGTTAACCTATAATTTTCTAATTCAAATTTAGCTGATCACCAAATTTTGTTAATGTTTTCACAAAGAGCTATGTCAAGCGCTAAAAATAATATGGTAATCAAAGAAACAATGCCAACACAAAGCAAACAACAAATATTGATATGAGCGTAAAACATATACACAATGGGTAAAAAGATGGATAATGTAATAAACAGGAAAATAAAAAGGAATAAACAGAGAGGCAACAGTATCAAAATAATACAGAATCTTTTGGGCAAAAGCTATAAAAACATATGGAAAGGTTAGTAAAAAAAATAAAATGAGAGAATTTAAAAAGCTGCTAAAAGACCTTGACTTGGCAATTGCCAAAATTAAAGAGATTGACTGCAAAGTCAAAGCAAGAGTTAAGTCTGCCGTCCTTGAAGGGGACAAAATTGAAAAGGTGTCCACCAAAGCACTCATGGCCAAGATTCCAGACACCCCCAAAACAACAATTGAGCAACTTTTAAATGTCCAGAAGCGCGTTGTGGACGGCCTTCAATTCAAGTCCTTTGCCCTCTCCCTGCCGTCTGTCTGGACAGATGACCCAGAAATGTATGCCCACCTAAGACCCGCAAAACGTACCCAAACAGATGACACTGAGCAGCCAGCACAACTGGTTACACCACAAATAGCAAAGCCTGCCAAGGCTGCAGGCATGGAGATGACTGCAGAAGGTAACCTAAAATAATAATTAATAAAAATTTCCAAATACTTACCTCTTTTTAGAAGAAGTTAATGGTGAACTCCGCTGGGTCCTGGTCCCTTTTGTCCCCGCCACATTCTACGCCAACTACACCACTCATGTGGCCAAGCAGCTTTTCCTGTCCCCCCTGTCTTGCAGGAGCTTGAAGACCGTATCCACGGGTCCTTTCCTATGTCCAGGGAGGCATTGGCTGGGCTGACACATGGAGAGGGGGCATCCAAGTGGGCAGTTACTGCCTACAAGGATGCCCAACTAGTCCGCCTAGACCTGGTATCACTCAGTGGTGTTTACTGTGTAAACTCCATTGAGCTTTTTTGGGATGTCCTGGTGATGCTCCCATTCAAGAATGTACCAGAGATGGGCCAGGCTCATGCAGCTGCTTGCTTCTGCTTCCCAGTGAAGCACACCCTGTCCTACCTGCTTGAGAACTTTGGGCGCGCGGTGAGCAAATTGGCTGTTACAGACGCAACAGCCGTAAAGAAGACCAAAATCCTTCTGGAGGACTATGGGCTGGCCTGGAGTGCCAACAAGACAGGGGTCCTGGCAGCTATGGAGATGACCTTTGCCAAGACAAAGCACAACAAGAACATAAGCGTGGTTTATAATAAACTGTGTGAGTTTACAGAAGCCTTTGCTGGGCAAAGGCTTCACCTTGTTGTTTACCTGGGGTTTTATTCTTCTTCAGGATGGGCGCATTGGTTGAGGACCTGGAAAGGGTCCTTCTGGGGATTGACAAGGCTAGGCTCTCACTGGATGGGAAGAAGGTCCCCCCAGGTACGACTCAGTGGATCACGTCATCCAGGACGCCCTGGTCCTGGATGGTATCTACAGGTTTGCAGCCCTGCCCAAAAAGCTGCTGCTTCACTCCCACCTGACCCTACTTACCTTCATCAGCAGGAGAGAGTATTTTAATACTGGTGTATCCATTGTCCACGGTGTGGCAGTGGAGGTTGTGCACCACCTCCATTGTGGGATGGGTACATACCGCCAAACTCACTACAGGTGTTCTTAATAAATTCTCTCTTCCAAATAATTCCATTGCAATTTATAATATTTTTATTATAATAAATTTTTCTAATTCTTATTTTAGCAAACAAGATCTGTAGAATATATCCCAGAGAAGGTCTTAATAAAAGCATAATAATATATTTCAATAAAATCTACTTCTGATTTGGACACATTACATTTATTTTTTTTATTTGATTATTATATTTATTTTCCAAAAGTGATATTAATGCGTTTGCGTAATCCAGTATCAAGCATTTGGGATACCCTTAGATGGCATAATAAAATAATATAGAATAAAATAAATAAAATACTTACATCTATTGATGGATCTTCTGAATGTGATTGCGGGCGTAGAAACATCTAAATATAAAATGATAATTAATAAATGTTGAATAATAAATTAGAGAATATAAAAAAATTGGACACAATAAGCCTTTAATTGATTGGCTGTTTGGCTAGGCATGCAGGGATGAACAAATCAGCGTGGCCATAGAATTTGGCCACAGTCTCAGCTGGGAGGATATGGTCCCAGCCTGCAGCAAATCAAACAGGTACTCAGTCCCAGTTGGGGTTCCTTGCTTGACAACTTGCTTGAGCCACCCAAAGACTTCCTCAATGGGATTTAGGAAGGGCAAATAGGCAGAGAGGAAGAGAAGGCGCATATTTGCTGTGGCCAATTGCTGGGGGCCCACTGCAATGCTTGTGTCAATTGATGGAAATTCAACAAGAATATCAGCCACTCTGTGGAGACCAACATTGTCCAACACAATTACATTGGTGAAGCCCAGGCTCATGCGCTTCAGGTGCTCCTGGACCAATCAGAGAAATGACAGGAAGGTACGGCTATTGTGGGAGCCTAGTATCATTTGGCAGAGCTTGACCCCCTAGGGACTGAGGAGAGCCACCATTGAATAGGCTGTGGCGCGGACTTCAGCACGCCAAGCCACCCCGTCATTGGAGCCTCTGGGGACACACCCATACTCATTGCGCATCAACGAGGCAAATGCTAATTTCTCAATATAGTAAAATTTGACCGTCCCCTTGGCTTTGAGGCAGTATACGCCTCTGCGTAGTTTTTCTGGGTCTTGATATTTGCTGGGCTATTCCAATTGTATGGGGATACCCCGAGTTTTTTCCAGGAAAATCACATTCCCTTGACCAGATGGTAGTAAAAGGAAATTGAGGCCTAGATCCCAAAAGTGGACTTGACCATAGCCTGTATATTTGCCAGTTCAAGATGGCAGTCCCGGGTGATCCACTAGCAGATTGCCCATTTGTGCTCCTTGGTGAGCATAGTGGAAACACGCAAGGATTTCTCTGCAGCAAGGACTTGGCCAGTATCAATGAACTTGTTGAAGGTCTTGCTGGCATACTTGGGATCCACCCCAACAAGGACTGCAGCCGCCTTGTAGTCACCTAATTCCCGCATTAGCTTATGCAGGATGATGTGCTATATGTTAAGGATGTGCTTCTGGGCGGGCTTTGTGGGTTCAGACAAGCCAGGATCCTGATTGATGACAGGCTTGCAAGGCATGGGCACCTTGTTGTAGAAGGCTGCAACTTTCTTTAGCACCAGCTGTCCCTCATTGGTTTGGTAGAACTGGGGCTCCTTGTCATCCTCCTGATTGCCATCACTGACGTAGGGCTCATAGCTAGTATCAAGTACAGGCTTCACCTTCTCCATCATGGCTGACAGGACCAACTCTTGCCGGTACACAACGTCAAACACATACAAAGTAAGTTCTACCTCCTTGTTTCTAACCATTTTTGTTGTGGTAACCTTGGTGGGCTTCTGGGTCAGCTTTGGGACCTGAGGGTTGATGCTCTGCACCCTAGCAGCTTGTGCTTCTTGAACCGGCTATGTCAGTGCAGCGTCACTATGGAACTCTCCTCTCCCTCCTCCCTCCTGAGTAGGCACTTGTGTTGTACTAAGTCTATTTTTTGACCTGCGGGGGCGACCGCAACTGCGGCGCACAACAGGTGCAATGGTAGTCTGTTGTTGTGTTCCTTCCATTTTTAGAATTTAATAAAATATTAAATAAAACTTAATTAAGTTACTCTCTAATTTTAATTTTTGCTTTTATCTGTTTATGGATATTCAATTATTTTTTTCCCACCCAATATCCCAATTATAGATTTTTTATTTCTTAGTTAGTTGTTTTTGGTGTTATAACGCCCATTTTAGAATACTCAAAAAAATCCACTCATTTTCCTAGATTTTACTTCCAAATTCAAACACCCAACACAATATTTTTAAAATTTATGTTTCAGATCTTGTGTCTTATTTTAGATACCTTGGTATCATTCATGATTACAATCCATTGCACACGTTGCGTGAGTGATTTTGTTTACATTGTGAATTGCTATTGTGTTTTGTTTTTGGATTGAGTTTTGACACACCTTGCTTGGGTGTATTTTGTCACCAATTCACATAGTAAACATATGTACACTGAAATTCAACTCACACCATTTTGTTTGTGAATTGATGTATTTTGGATTATATTTTGAATGGTTTTGCTTTGTGTGTGAGCTTTTTGTTGCTGTGTTGACCCATTTTGCCCATTAACACAAGTAAACCCTGTTAACAGAGTATATATTTTAACCTGAGACTTGGATTTTGTTTAAATCTGAAATCATTTTGTTTAAATGTGAAGAATTTTTGCTTGTTGCCATAGCTTTTAAAACTACTGTATATATTTATCTCAACAGGTTTGAAAACTACTGTATCAAAGTTTTGATTACTAATAAGAAAGGTTTCAATCCTTTATTACTGTGAATCTAAAAAGTTCCATGTGGAGAAAATTATGGCTGGATCAAAATCAACTGAAAATATGTATCCACTTCAATTCAAACAAAATGACACATTTTAATTTTAGATCTGTACAGTCATTTTAAACCTGTTGAGATAAACAAAAAATAGCAGTTGTTAAGTATATACTTCTGGGAAGTATAATAAACAAGATAAAGGGGAAAGTTAAGAAGAGAATGATACTTTATTTCATATGAATATAGGATAATATATAGCGTCAGAATTTTGGAATATTGACTAATTAACAGATTCAACAAAATAACACAGGCTTGCAGTTAATTACTCTTTGTAATGGTTTCAACAAAATAATGCGGGTCACAGATTTGTGAAACCAATAATCAAATCATATCCTGGCATTAACAAAACCCTATTCTTAATTAATGAGCAAAATATACAGATATTGCAAAATTAATTAGTCCACCTCAATAACCACCTCAAACCTGCTCCTCATAATAATTACTATTATAATCTTTAATTATATTCTATAACAAGGGCTATCATATGGGCCATCATCCAAAACACTTCTAGAAGAGTCCATCATGGACTGGGCTGTCAGGCCAAACACTCTAAGATAAAAAGGCCTCAAGCCTATTGTATTAGAGTAGCTCTGATTGAAACAATCATCTCTGTGAACTAGTAGCCAACCACTGGCTAGCTAGCCCTGGAAGTGGTCCAGGCAGACAGAAAGGATACCAATCTGTGGAAGATGTCTAGCTAGCCTTCTGTTAAAACCACCTCAAAAAGGCTGGGCCTCCTGCTGTGTTGCCCTAATGCCACTTCAGTCTCTTTTAGCGTTGTGAGCTAACTCGGATAAAACGCGGGCAGGCAGGCCGCCTTAAAGCCAGTCCATAAGAATAAAAGACTGATGATTCCTTATTGACTTGATGATTGATACAAGTCTTATTTCCTTAATGAAATCCTCTCTTAGGCTTTATTAGTGAAGAGCAAAAGATGATACTGTTGTCATATAATATAATTATCTATAGTAAAATATAGAGACAACTATGAACCTATATCCAGAAGTAGGAAGAGCTGTCCTAATTCCTTTGGGCCTTAGGCCCTGTCAGACTTGCTACTTCTGATGACAACAAAATATTCCAGGCCAAAGGTTATGCCAAAGTCACAGGTTCTCTGTACTTTCCTAATGTTAGAAGACTTAGGATGTCAGCTGGCGGATGATGAAATACCATAGTCCGCAATTTTCTGACATATAGTATCATGGGAAGCTACATACTGACCATGTACATCATGGAAGTCATGGGGCTTATCCAAGTAATGCTCCTCTTAAGTCACAAGGCTTGTTCAAGCTGTGTTCTGCTTATAATCCAGAATGTTTAACTCCCATGATAGATGGTTGAATGATAATAGTGCCACCAATTTAATGATTAGTCAGGGAATCCTTTGATGAGTCACTCAGGGAATTAATTTCCCAAGAGGGATTAATCAAAAATTTTACAACACAGTCTAAAAATCAAATTGAAAATCAAGGAGCTTGGATTGAATTACAATAGATTTGTATCCACTTTGCTTTTGCTTTTAGACTGATATTTTTTGTTTATCTCAACAGGTTTGAAAATGACTGTATTCAATTTTAAGTAAATTTGAAATGATGTTGTTTTCTCAGTGTCAAGATTTCTGGGTCTTGAAGAATTATTATTTTTATTATGGTGATGGTTAGATATCTTGGTAGGTTTGTTAATACGGCATGGATCTGTATGGCAACAGATGTGTGTCCTATCAGTGGTTGTGATGATTCACAGTGACAGGTGGTGTTCTGTCTGTAAGTCACTGGAGGCAACAAAGGAACAATTATCTTGCTCAGTTGACAAGGTACCAACAGCTTTGGGAAGGAGGTGGTTTGAAGAGGTCCTTGAAATAGCAACAATACACTATCATTGATACCTGACACTACTGCAAAATAATCTACAGTAATATGATTGGGTGAAAATTGACTTCCTTCCAAGTTCACTTGGAAGGGTCTTTTATAGAGCTAAGTCTCCATGACCAGACTGGAATCAGGATGCTACTAACTCTTGCTAGCCAGCCTATCATCCCCAAGCTTATAGCTTCAACCCTCAGAGTTATGATTCAAAACCTTAAGTGTGATTTGGAATGACAGCAATATTCTACTACTTAATTTTCCCTCTGTCACATGGTGATTTTTGCAACCAAGATTATTCCCCAATCTTCTAAAATATCCCACAATACACAGGGGTGCTCAAAGAGACGCCCCAAAATGTAACTAACAGTATAGATGGTCTTTTAGGCAATGCTAAATTACAAGCATTATCTCCAAATTAGGAGCAATGCCAGTTTGACACACTGATCCCTTGCTTAGGATATTCCCAGCCCAAAACCTTATATCAAACTTGCCACAGTGCCACCCCCTGATGTGTTTGTGGCTTTACTATATATTATATAGCTATGTTATTCTCTAAATAAATATTATCTTATTCCTATGCTTGTCCTTTCTAATTGGACTGTTGTCTTCTACAAATCTAACACTGAGCTATTACTAGTCCAGTTGCAACATTGGTAGCCGTGGTAGGTTCAATTGACAGCCTACCTTTAAGAAAATTACCCCAAGAAAGGACAAAGTGCTGGCTGTATGGCTACACCTAAAAAACTTTATTATCTTTCCCTAATGGGGCATTCCAGAATGATAAGTTGTATAACAAGACCAACTAGTACTCACTAGTGTCTACAACAAACTCTGCCTGAGATAACACAACATTAGTGTCACCCTGCCCCAGTCTGATATGTCACAATGCATGTTGAACTTACAGTAAGAACCCTTCACAGGTGATGTAGAGGGCAACAATATTGTAAGTTGGCTACATTTCTCATAAGCCCGCCTTCACATTTGTCAAGTGCTTGGGCCCATATGGGTTGCAACATCATCAGGACGTCTTACTGGGCCTGCTGTTGTATATTTCACCATGTGTTCTAGCAAAGAACCTGAGGTCACCTGGGTGGCATTCATAAAAGCTGCCAAGTCCTGCTACAGTGGAACCTTTTCATCAATAGTAGTAGAATCCCCTGCTTACAATCAAACAAACAGGGATTTTCCCTGAATACCTTGCTTCTTGACAACAAGTGCTTGCCACCACCCCAGAAGGCATTATTGATGGAAATGCAATGCTTCTAATCATTATTATCAATGAGTTGAAGCCCCATTACTGTAAATAAATGACTGTGAGGAAGTGAACCTCAATTTATGATTGCTGCAAGGATATTATAGAAGCAAATAATCAAGCTACAATGGTCTTTTAAAGTTCCAACAACTTTTTCCCTCAACCTTGTCCCGTGCCTGGCAACACTCACAGTCAAGTAGGACGCCATAAGCCCCACCTGCAGGATAACAGCAACAAGCATCCTTGTTGTCATGAATGCTGCCATTCACTATGTTTTGATTTTGCCTTTGATGGGTTATTTTGTGGACAAATATCTCTCTTTTGCTTTTGCCCCTCAAAATGAATCTGGCTCAAAATTGGGAAATTCAATTGTTCAGTTTCCTGATTCTTTGCAACTCACTTGCCCCACTCATGCTTGTGGTGTGTGATCCTACCGTCCTGGTAGTGTTTTGTGGTATTGTCAACCACTATATATTCCTTTTTCTATTCACCAATAAAAATTAAGTTCTATTTGCATTTTTTCTTTGTGTCTCCAAGTACTTTGGTGCCTCTCTAGCCACATCTAGTAGATATTATCCAATCAAGGCCACAAGGTAATTGCATAGCCTTCCCTGCCATTCTAACCAAGACTTAGTACAAATCCAATCCTAAGGTTAGGATTTACTGTTGTGACTCTGTGCTGCACCTCAGATAACAACAAAAATGGTGCTCACTACAGGGGCTGTAAGCCCCTTGGTTATCCCTTTTTCAACCACATTTTCAGGTCCTTTGCCTCCTTCTATACAAAAGCCAACTTCACCTGAAATCACCAGCCCTCCTATCAATGAAGACATTGCAGAACCACATATTGTCCCTACTGTACTGAACCTCAGGAATGGTCCTCACCTAGTGGCCTACCTTTTGGGTACCCCTGACTTAGAACAAGTCATGGCAGTAGCCCTTGGGTTAGCCCGTGATGGAGCAATCCCTTGCCTCCAGCTACAGTTCAGTTGAGACAAATACTATGAATTGATTGTGGCTCTGCAATTTCCACAGCATCTCCTCTCAGCAGCTGTCTCCGCTGAACACCTACTGTCATCCTTTTTACAACCTGCCTTAGCCCACCATCAAATGGTGTTAGGGCACCAGGTTTAGGAGATTTTATCCCTACAAGCAGCTGGCACTCATCACTGGGATCAGTTTACTGCCTATCAACAGTGGATCCACTCCCTGTTTTCTTTGGTTTCAGACAAGCAACACAACTCTGTCACTTACCAAACTTGCTTGGTTAATTCCATTGGGAAAATGTGCCAGTCTATCCCCAAATACGTCAGGGAGCGTCTACATGAGTTTCATCAGTTAGAACAGCCCTGGTGAGCCCAAGTAGACCCCACACTAAATGCATATCTTAGCAATTTCAAACAATTAGTGCAGCAGCTCAATGCGTTCAGTGCTTACTCCTTCAATCAATTACAACAAGTAGCAGACCTTGCTGCTAAAGGTTTTTGCAAGCTTGGTAAAGAATCTGATCAAGAAAGGGTTGCTACTGCTGCTGCCATTACCAAGCTCCAGACTCAAGTGAATGAATTGTCTATGCCCAAGCCAGATGCTCTGTCTTCCCCCTCATCTGACAATTTAGTAGATAGAGAACAGAGGCTATGGGATACCATTCAAGAGCTGCAAGCGTCTACCTGCAGTCAAGATTGCCCTATTGAAGCAGCTCAACCAGATCCCCAGGTGCTTGCTTTGACAACTCAAGTTGATGAGTTACAACAAGAGGTTGCTGCCTTAAAAAGTGGTGGCAACTGCTTCTAGTCCAACTGGGATTGTTGACAAAGATGGCTGTTGCCCTGGCCTATCAGGAGCCCCCGTATTTACTGTGCTATAGAGTTGATAGCTCTAGATAATGAGGTGAACCATTTGAAACAAGACCATGCTAAACTCAATAGAGATGTGCAAAAAATGAGTGAATTAATTGACTCAGTAAATGACAGGTTTGCCCCTTGCCTCTCAGTGGGTCCTTCTCTTACATCCCAACTGGCTGAGCTTTCAATGGTAGTAACTACACAGGGCCAAAACCTAGATGTTACTGAGCAACAGACCACCTTAGCCAATACTATGGGTACCCACTCTGATTAGAACTTGACTACTCTTGAAGAGAGTGTTTGTCAGCTGTGGGTCAAACATCCCCCTCCAAATCTGAAGCAGAATTCTCCCCATGCATAAATGTACTCAATAGCAACAATGGTGGCCCAACTCCAGAAGCACATTTCAAGCCTGCCTTTAAGCAAGTCTTTGACCCCAAAACCCCAGCCATTGCAGCTTTCCTAACTATCTATGAAACTTCCATGAGGAGAGCCCTAAATGAGGTTAAAAAGGGTGCAATACATTAATTCAAAATGCCAGAGCAAAAGACGCCATCTCAAAATTTTTTTGAAATGGCGTCGTGATTTACATCAGCAAAACTAAAAAAACTTAATAAAAATTATTAAATAGTTATTTTTTACATATTGGTTTCTAATACAGCATCTCAAAAAACCGCATCACAGAAACACTATCTTGAATCAAAATAAAAAGAGTGTTATCCAAATAAGATTTTTTAATTATAAAAACACTTAATAAATATCCTAAAATACACCATCACAAAAAACTGCACCACAAAAACGCTATCTTGAATCAAAATAAAAAGTCTGTTATCAAAATAAGGTTACCAAAACTTTGCAAATTCAACTGCAAAACTAGCCAGCTTTAAACGCCGCTGTGCCGCCTTTTACAATTAAAAAGCACCGCGGCGCCAACTTGGGATAGTCTTGGGCGCTGCTGCGTTGCCTTGCAAATATCTTTTATGCCGCGGCGGTGTCTTATTTTTAAATTTAGTGCTGCGGCGGCGCAAAATTTCAATCCCCAACATAAAAACTCCACTAATCAACAATATTTTCATAAGCACTAAATTTAGAAGATAACTACAACAATTAAAAACTTAATATAATAAAAAATAAGAACTAAAAAATAATAGAAGTAATAAAAAAGAGGATAGGCAAAGCAAGTTTATTGCAATAAAAGGCAGGCGGTGTGGGATTAGTCCCTTGTGTTGCAGGCGCCTCCACGCTGCTGAGCAGAAGACGTGGCAGGAGGAGAGGACTGACAGTTGGCGGGGCAGGGATGCTTGGTGGTGCGCTGGATGGTAATCACTGGGCGCTCATGGGTGGGCATCATGTAGCGGTTGTTGTCTAGGCGCTGACGCACGTGAGCCAGGATCACCAGCATTTGGGCCCAGGCCAACTGGGAGTTGCACAACATAGAAGACCAGTTGCACAGGGGAAGACGGATCTGACTGACTGGCACCAAACGGCCCTAGCCACCACAAGCAGAGAACGCAGCACCTATGGTGAAGCAGTCCATCAACACATCTTCCATGTAGGAATATGATAGGGGTAGGGGGCGCAGAGTTGGTAAGCCAGGGAGCAGTAATGCTCCAAGCAACAACCAGCGTACCTGGACTGGCCAGGCTAGCAACTTTTGGGAGGATACCATATAAAGTGGCAAGTTGCAGCAGCCAAAGAAAGATAGAGGAAAGCATTGCCAGTGTTAATGGCTTGAAGATATGCCTTTAACGTGGTAGAGAAGCAACAGTTAGTGTTGGCTTGGATGGGCAAGTCCAAGGTCTGATGGAAGCTGGGATCTGCTGCAAGCTCAAGAGCCCAAACCCAAGCCACCCTGTCAATATACTCATTGTGGATGGCAATGATATGAGAGTTTTGGGCGGAGATCTCACTGGGGGCTAAGGTAGCTGACTGCAGCCCTAGACGCACCTCAGCAGTCAAACGGGAGGCATCATACCAGCCGTGGTATAACTCCCCTGCCTGAATTGGGGTCATTGCATCCTTTTCGGAGTGTAGTGCCTGTACAAAGCTGTACATTGTCTCCTCGTGGTGGCAGATCCCAAACTTGCTAAGGAGGTTGGGGTAGTCCACCACCACAAGGTTGGAGTTGCGGCAGGCGCGGAGCATTGAAGATGGGGTAGGGGGAGGCATACCAGTGGAAGGAAGGCGTTGAAGAAATGGGTGCTGAGCACCAGAAGGATTGCCGCTGGGGGCGCACTGCTGACAGGAAGAGGCTCCTCAAACATGGAGTCCTCATCAGGGAAATCCCTGGCACTAGAGTTTGGCGCAGTACTACGCTCAGAGGCTGCCACGGTGGTTGCACAGTCCTGTTTGCAAAACTGGGAGTCACTGGCCCAAAGTCAATTCAAGAAAGCAATGCAAACTGAGCGCGGCATTTTTTGAAAAGTGCGCCACTCTGCTTTGTCCATTGAAGCCATCATTTTGTTGTAGGCTTGGCGCATGTTAGTGTTGCTGTTGTTGTTGGTGTTGGGATTCATCTGATGGAGAAAGAAAGTAGTGTTTGGTCAAATGGGAGGGGGATATGTTGGAAATTTTGACCAAGCAATGATGCCAATTATGACAGAGCTCACAGATTAGGATTACAGCAGCCAACTCCATAAATTAGCAGTATAAAATCAATGATGCCAATAATGACAGAGCTCATGGAATAGAATTACTGCAACCTCATTGTCATAAATTTATAATATAAAATTTATATATATTCAATTGGCAGTAGATTTTGGATCATTACTGCATAATATCCAATGACATGCGCTGCCGCACTGTCTCTATCATACATAAAGCGCCACCACGCCACCCAAAAAAAGCTCCAGGCGCCGCCTTGCAAATGTTTTGGATACCATGGCGCCACTCTACTTTTACATCAAGCACCGCTGCAGCACTATTTTTGAATCCCCAAAATGGTTATCTAATTATTAATCATATTTCTAAGCACTAGTCTCAATAGGATAATCAAAAAAAAGATATTTTGGATTGGTAGTAGATTTATAATTGTAAAGACAAAATCCAACCTACTGAAAAGCGGCGCTGTGGCGCCTGAGATAATTTTCAGTTGGCGCTGTGGCGCCTAAGCTTTAATTAAAATGGTGCAGTGGTGTGTTCTTTGATTTTTTTGTCATTATATCTTACTTTTTTGTGATTAATCCAAGCCTTTCCCTTATTAATTGGGAATAAAATATGGTATTAATTTAAGACCTACATAATAAATTAACCCAAATTAGCGCCACTTTGATAGTACTACCCCTCTGCAACACAGTCATTCAAAAATCCATGTTTAATATGCTAGCCTTATTCCTTATCATAGTGTGAACTTTGCTATTTGGGTTTCAATAATACAATGTTTTACTAGTGATTTTATTTAGTAATGAGGGTATTTCCATTGTGCAAAATGTACCCATTACAAAATCTACTAAGCAACTAAGCGTCCAATAGGAGTGGCGCCCACCAATGTGGCACTAAGAATTAACCTGTTTTAGCATGTGGTGTCATAGGACGCTATAAAGAGCAAACCATCACAAATTGACTGTTTCCACTTTTACAAAGTACAGTTCAGCGCCAAATCTCAATTAAATAAAAAATGTAAGAAACCGTCTGAAACTTTGCGTTTATGTATTTTTTTATCTCCTCTAAACAACTGGGTACTTTTTAACCCCAGTTGTATAAGCTAGTTTTAAAAATATTCAAGTTTTACTCTTTGGCCCAGTTGAGGTAGCTCCACCAGAAGTTTGTTAATTTAATATAAAAATGGTCAAAAACACTATATTTTTGAGCTACAGCATCTTAATTACATCATCTTGAAAATGCCATTTCACTTGCAAGTTTTCAGTCAAAACTCACAGCTTTGCATACTTGTGCTACTAATACAATTTTAATTTTTACAGAATAAAAAACATAATAATTTTGATGGTATATAATTCAAGAGTTTCTCTACCATTCCATGTAAAAATATTGACTACTTTTATATTTAACATATTCTCATTTTTCTCTTTAAAATTTGTCCCCAAATTTGAACTTTTCTGACGCAAATTTGCTCTTAGATGCCTCCCAAGTCTACCACCAACGCTACCCCCAAGGCTCCCAAGAGCACAGCTGCTCCTGCTCAGGCAAGAAAGACCAAGGCTATCCTCTCCAAGCAGACTTGTAAAGAAAAAACGCCTTCAAAGACCCACACACCTTCCCCCAAGCCTGAGGCTGATAGCCCCACCCCTCCCCACTCTCCCTTTGTCTACTCCCCCTCTGATCTCTAGGAGGAGCACGTCCACTCCAATGATGAAGATGAGAATGAAAGAGTCTTCAAAAGCGGCTCTGGTGACCATGGTTTTGCAGCCTCAGAGGAGGAGCCTATCCCAGAGTGGGACCTACATGCAGTTGCCAATATCAGCAACGTCAACGGGCAATTTATAGTTCCAGCTGTTTTTCTTGACTTGTTTCCCATTATGACCAAGAAGGGGGGTGCTGGCTTTTTCAAGGACAGCTTTTTTTTCATATGCAATGACCAGAAAAAAACATGGCGGACTATCACTACAAATGTGATAGTCCAGGCTGCCCCGCACAATTAACTACAATTGGGTTTACCCAAGTCAAGGAGCTCACCATTGAGCATGACTGTTTGGGCTCTGATATGATTCTTTACTATCTTATGCTCTGGTACCTTTTCCAAGCCATTCCTTTCAACAAGGACTTGACTTCAACTGAGCTGGTAACTCATGCTCTCCTTTACCTGAATAAGGATCATAGAGAGGAGGTTGGAGAAAAGACCATACTCCAACAGTATGTGACTGATCAACAGTCAATTGATGCCAATATTGGCGTCAGCTCTAGAAGTATCAATGAGCTTTTACTGTCAGGAAGCCAGTCATAGGTAGAGGTATAGGGTGGCTTGGGGTGAGGGGCAGTCAAGCCGGCGGGTAGGGCCCACCATAGAATGGGTGCTAACTTGATAATATAAGATACAGATCAGCCAAGCAAGGACCAGGGTCCAGAGTTGGGGACCACAGAATCCACCAATCCTGTCAAAGTAATATAGAGTACTCCAAACAGTTGGGTAGAGGTGGTCTTGGCAGCGGCAGTGGGTTCCAAGGGGCGGTCTGGTCTTGGGGTTAATGGTGGAGTCATGGGAACAAAGTACGCTGGCAGATAATTGTACTTGTCTTTGAACAATCTTGGCGGCCTTTTGTACCACTTTATGTCACGTCCTATGTATTTGGTTTCTCTAGTCCTGGCCAAGGGGTCAGCAATGAGGATGGTTTCCAAGTTGTACTCTGAATAGGCCAGGTTGGGGGGTACTCAGTAAAGTGCACAGGTCCAAAGGGAGTTCCCAGGGGGCGGTATAATGCCTGGGGCAATTTGGCAGATTGGGCTTGGGGGAGGGCGGCGGCCTGGTGGTCTACTTGACTGGAATTAAGATGAAAGATCACTAATACTAGATAGGGTAAGATTTATTTGAACCAAAGGTTCATAAAACTTTATTATCAAAAATGACAATGGGGTCTTCACCGCACCACCAGGGTTTTAATACCATGGGACTTTGCTTCTTCAATCTTGCAGGGTTCAGGTTTGCAGACAAGGCACTGGCAAGGTGTGGGTCTTGGCTTGGAGTCTCAAGGACGGCAGATCCAGGTTGTGCCTGCTTTGGAAAATAGAAATGACAATGCTTTGTTCTGCTGCCACTGTTCACTATGTCACCTGAGTAGTTCAATTGTACTACCCTTTCTGGGCAGAAGGCTGGCAGTTGCTGGTGGTCATTGGCAGAGTTAAAAATAGGTTTTGTTTTAACCTCCTTAAGGCAAGCTGCAACCTCTGCATAGGTTTGGGTCTTTGGCGGCTAAAGGTTGGCATCAATCTGATTACCATTTGGGGAATTGTCTTTGGGAGGCTGGCGGGTCTTGGAGTAACTTTTTAACTTGGGTTTGCAATTTAACAAGTGGGTGGTCTCCTGTCAACTTTGTGTGACTTGAGTAGTCTTTGTAGGGTCAGGGTTCAATTCCAGGGTTTCCAATGTTGGTTTTGAAACTCCAGTATTGGCGTTGGGCAGGTTGGCAGCGGGTCCTTCACCAATCTCTGTTAGCCAGGTTACATCTCCTTTATAGATATGGGTCTTCCTTGGCAACAGTTTGACGGCAGACTGGCAACTATTCAGGGAGTTCTCTGTAGTAGGCCGGCAGGTTGCGGGGTAATTCATCAATTTGAGCCTGTGACTTAACAGGTTGGCGGGTCCTGGACTGTCCTGGAGGGTTTGATCCGTCTTTGGGGAACTGGGGCTCAACTCTTGAGTTTTCAATACAAGTATTAAAATGTCATTCATGACATGTACTTTTGGAAGTCCAGAAGACTACCATGCTTGGAAAGCCCTTTTTGCTACACAACAACAGGCAAGGTTCACCAAACCGTATTTTGTGCTTTTCAACACAAGATGATCTTGTACGCCTTCTAAAGTACGATACCTGGTTTGTCAATGGGACTTTTGCCTCTTGTCCTAAGCTATTTTATCAGCTTTGGGCCATCCATGGTCAGGTCAATGAACATACAATCCCCTTTTTCTTCTTCTTTCTCCCTAATAAAAGGTAAGAGACTTACATTCACGCCTTGAATATACTCAAGCAAAAACTGGATGCCATCTTGCCTACGCTTGAAGAAGAGCCAACTGAGAAAAGGGGCCGCAAGAAGAAGAAGGTCAGCCCAGAGGCTACCCAAGAGCAACAGGCCATAACCAAAAAGGCGCCTGAGTCCCTTCCTTACCATACCACGTTGATGGTTGACTTTGAGGCTGCACAGGCCAACTCTTTTATCAAGGTATTTAGGAGCAGGCCCCAAGGCTACTTCTTTCACTACTTCCAGGCTCTTTGAAAGAACCTGATAAAAAACCCAGCCCTCAATAAGCTGGTATACAAAGATGGTACAAATTAGGCCAGAAAGATATTCAATTGCTTTGCTGCTCTGGCTGTGGTCAGAGAGGAAGAGGTTAACCTTTTTTATAACAAGCTTCTCAACAACAATTACATTCTTGGGAACCAAGAAGCCTTTGCTCCTTTCATACAGTATTTTGAGCACCAGTGAGTAGGTGTATTCCAGGGACATTGCCACATCCACAAGGGCGGCAACTCAATTAACTGGAACTGCTATAAGCAGGTCAAAGCTGGCGTAACTAAGACCACATCCTCACTTGAAGGTTGGCATAACCAATTTTCCTGCCTGGTTAAGGCAAAAAAGCCTATGTTTAATATGATCATCAAGAAGCTGAAGGTTCAGCATGTGCACAGGGATCAGCTATATTCCCAGGCCGTCAAAGGCAAAGCTTTTATAGCCAAGCATGCTGGCCAGCAGATCAAGTTTGCAAGTGTTACAAAAGCGGCTTTGGCCTATTACACTAGAGAGGGCTGCCTTACCCATCTCAAAGACATTGCCACAGCCCTTGGATCCAATTTATAATCCACTTTTTAAACAATAAACTTCTTTTTTTCAAATATTTGATTTTAACTTTTAATATGTATATACATGTTTAATATAGTGTTAAAATTTAATACAAAAATAGCACCATTTTAGGATGTGTTGACTTTGAAGCTTTGTGCACTATAGTTGGTACTAGCTGACCCCATATTTTTATTGCAGATTTAAAAATTCTTGGATGATTTTGAGTCTAGATGTATACTTTTTTTGAAACTTTTAAGATATATATACATGTTTAATATAGTGTTAAAATTAAATACAAAAATAGCACCGTTTTAGGATGTGTTGACTTTGGAGCTTTGCGCACTATAGTTATTATTGGCTGACCCCATATTTTTATTGCAGATTTGAAATTCTTGGATGATTTTGAGTCTAGTCAAATATTTTTTTATAGTTTTTGAAATGTTTTTTGGGCTTTTATTAATATTTTAAGTTATCTGGCGCAGTTTAGCCATAAATCCAAGATGGCATTTTTAAGATGGCGTCTTTCTAGATGGTGTTTTTAAGATGGCGTCTTTCTAGATGGCGTTTTTGAGATAGCATCATTTGAATTGATGTATTGCACTCTAGTGGGTACTCAATTCCTTAGGAAATACAATGGGATAATCAACTTAAAGGACAGCTACCTCTCTATCCTAGGGTACAAAGTCCCCTTGATCTTTGAAGAGCCTGTTAAAGTTCCTGGGAAGCGCCTCAAGACATGTGCCTTAGAATATTCCAGCAGTGTTTTCACTCTAAAATACTGTAACCATTCCTCCAACATGAAATGTCCTCTTATGGCTTGCCCTGCGTCTGAAGAGATTCCTCTCTTGGCCATCTCTGCTGTAACTGTTCCCCTGGATCTCAAACTATCCTAGACTCCCAAATATTGTATGAGCTGCCCAAGCGTACATTCCTATAGTTGTACTCTCCTCCCTTGCTAGGGCGCAACAAATCCTATCTCTGGCCAGGAATCTTGGATGTCTCTCATAAAGACCCTGTTCAATTGCTGGTTTCCAACTTAACTGATCTCCCCATAAATGTTTCTAGAGGAAAGGTTGTTGGCTATGACAAGTTGCTGAATGCTCCCAATGTCCTATTGCTACATCCCTTTAGCACTTTCCAGGACTTAAATTTACCTGAAGACAAGCCCCAAGTCCTATCCTTGTTCACTGCACAAGATTTCTTGTAGCTATCCCCAGTACAATAGAAGGAGGTGCTTGATTTTCTAGATCAATTTTTGGATATCTTTAATAAAGATAGCACTGGTTATGGTCTAGCCAAAGGCGTCATTCACCAGATTGATACTGGTGATGCTCCCCCCTTACGTGCTAAACCCTATTGCCGCAGTTGCGTAGAGGATGCTCAGGTGTCTAAAGAACTCAAAAAACTTTTAGATGCTGGGCTACTGGCTCCTTCCCAAAGTCTGTGGGCTTCCCCCTTGCTCATAATGAAGAAGAAGGATGGAGGTCATTGTATTGTGATGAGCTACTACAGACAGTTCATCCCTGACTTTGCTGACACTAGCAAACCTTTGGTCCAACTGTTATGCAATGTCCCTTTCTACTGGACTGCTAGTCAAAAACAAGCCTTTGAGACCCTTAAGCAAAAAATCAAATAGGCTCCCATCCTATTGTATCCAGACTACAATAAGGAGTTCATCCTTTACACTGATGCTAGTGACCTGGCTATTGAAGCTATCTTTGCTCAACTAGGCAATGAGGGTGTTGATCACCCTGTAGCTTACACCTCTTGTGTCCTGAACAAGCATGAAAAGAATTAAAGTGTCACAGAGAAAGAGTGCCTTGCTGTGTTGCATGCTGTCAAGCAGTTCCACCATTATGTGTATGGCATCCATTTCACTGCCGTCACTGACCACACTTTTCTTAAGTGGTTACAACAGCTTAAGGAACCAGAAGGAAGGCTAGCTAGATGGGCTCTCTGCCTGCAAGGTTACTTTTTCACAGTACTACTTTGTCCCAGGATTAAACACCAAAATGCTGATGGATTATCCAGAATGCCCATCCTTGCTCTACACCCTGCTGAGGCTGATTAATTGTATGAACTAATTGGATATCATTCCTCTTGGGAGAGCAAGACAGAAGAAGCTCAAATTGCCCTATCTAAGCTGTCAGAGGACACACTCATTTGTGACAATCCGCTCATCAAGAAAGTACAAGACCAATACCTACCTTATGTAAGGCCTAGCCTTTGCCTTTTGTTAGTGTTTCAAGCTCATAAGGAGACGAGATATGGAGGCATTGCCAAGACCTATGACTGTCTCCAAAAAAACTATTTCTAGGAAAACCTTTGCCTGCTGATTTCAGATTTCATTGCTAGTTGCCACAATTGTCAGCTTCAACGGCCTCAAGCTGCCTCTCACAAGTTCAAGCTAGTCCCCCCTCAACACACATTTCATACTGTCAGCATTGACACTATGGGGCCTCTCCCCTGCTTCCACTCTGGTTGCTGCTTTATCCTAATTGCTGTTGATCATTTTAGAAAGTGGGTAGAGGCACACCCACTAAGGACATCACTTCCAAGACAATCACTGCCTTTATGTTGCAAGACATATTCTACCCCCATGGCTGCCCTCAAGATTTGTTTTCTGACAACAGGAATAAATTCAACACTAAGTTGGTAACCTCTGTTGTCAAGGCCTTGGGATCTCACCAGTCTTTTTCTTCACCATATAATCCTTCTATTAATGGGGTGGTTGAGCGTGCAAACTTGACTCTGGTTTCTATCATGAGGAAACTCACTTACTCTGATGCTGCAAACTGTGATCTATACTAACAGCTGCTCTCTTTGCTTATTGCCTTAGAAAATATTGTGTCACTGGGTATTCCCCCTTTTCTATGCTGTATGTGTGTGAGTCCACCGCTCTGTTGCTCCTGGGGGGTCCTCTACTCTCCTCTGATAAGCACATGAATCCTGATGACCATATCAAAGATCTAGTCAAACACATCATTGTTATACAAGCTACTGCATATATTTAAATTTACGCCTCCCCCTCAGTCCTCCACTTCAATTCCTGCCAAATGCTTGGGATTTTCTACCAAATTATGTTTGAATATTTATCTAAAAGGTTGCCAAAAAAGCCCAAGAAAAGCCATCAATTTAATATTTTGGAATTATTCTGAAGATACCCCCACCTAACCCACCCAAGAGACACCTCTGGTTAAAATTATGTGTAAGAGCGGCCAGGAGCAGTGATAATTGCATCCAAAGCCTATTCCTGATGTTAGTTGGTTTGGTTTTCCTTTTGACTATGTCCATTCAAAACTTGCCAAGATCTTCCTGCCTCAAGAGATGCAATTTGTATCTGCGCATATCATTGGCTGATTGGTTTGTGACATTCAATCTACCACCCCAATCCTATCCCATCCCTTAAATGAATGCAAGAGTTGTAAAAGACCTTGCTTCATCATTCTCTACTCTAATAAAGTTTGAAATTAGTTAGTGAAATTTGGCCATCTAGTTTTTTCTGTTGCTTTTGGTGTTTAGTTGATTCCTTCCCCCCTTGGACTTCCAGGAATTGTTGACAACAACCTTTTTGGTTGTTGTTAAAACCACAATTTTTATTGTGGTTGAGAGCTTGGTTTTATTTCCTCTTAACCTGCTCCCCAATTCTCATCATACACTTCTTCATACAAGAGCAAGATGCTTGAGCTCTCTCCTGATAATGCTGGACACTCTCCTTTGCCTTAGTTCCACAGTGGGGACCATGTTCTCT
Source organism: Entomophthora muscae (assembly GCA_014839935.2). Classification (NCBI taxonomy): domain Eukaryota; kingdom Fungi; phylum Entomophthoromycota; class Entomophthoromycetes; order Entomophthorales; family Entomophthoraceae; genus Entomophthora; species Entomophthora muscae. Next base: position 67,387 of record QTSX02000106.1, read on the forward strand.
ACTATCAGCATGGAGTAAGAGGGCGCGCTCAAAAGTTAGATATGTTGGGGTTGGACCTCTAGAAGTGACCTTCAAGCAAGGATCAGAGTATACTGTGAAACTCCTCTCTAGTGGTCGCCCGTTTGCCGGAGTGTATACCAAGTTCCTCTGCAAGTACAGCCCCCTAAGGCCAATCTAGAGGGGGTAATGTTGTGAATGTTGCCATTCACCATGTTTCAATTTTGCCTTTGATGGAATATTTTGAGGACAAATCCCTCTCTTTTGCTTTTGCCTCTCAAATGAATCTATCTCTGAATTGGAAAATTCAATTGTTCAGTTTCCTGATTCTGCACAACTTGCTGGACCCACTCATGCTTGTGGCGTGGGATCCTACCATCCTGGTAGTGTTTTGTGGTAACCACAAACAATATATAATCCTTTTTTACACCACCAATAAAATTAATTTCTATTCACATTTCTGTCTTTGTGTTTTCAAGTACTTTGACGCCTAACTCTAGCCACGTCTAGTAGATATTATTCAATCAGGGCCACAAGGTAATACATAGCCTTTCCTGCCATTCTAACCAAGACTTAGTACAAATCCAATCCTAAGGTTAGGATTTCCTGTTGTGAATCTGTGCTGCGCCTCAGATCACAACACTTGTGAGGGAGAGCTTCAGTTGGCACATATTGGGAATTGGAAAAAAAGCCTGGGGGCTGTAGACATTAGAGGCTCTGGAACCCTGCTTGACTCATACTCCCAATCTCTCCTTACTAAGAATTCCTGCAGATAAAATTGTGCTCAAGGTCAAAACCCTAGATGTAATTCAAGTGCACACCAATAACCCCAACCTCCAAGCTAGTCATACACCAAATAAAATAGCTCGGTTGGCATCCCTTTTGCTTCTGTATAAATACCCACAAGCTCCTGGTAGACACTGGGGCTAATCACACCATGTTTATCCCAAAATTAGCTGATTCTAAACAACTAGACCAAGTACCCAGCCAATTCAAAGTAGTGCACATAGCAGACTACTATACAGCAGCCACCACCCATGAAACAGTACCCTTCTCAGTGAGAATTGACAATGTTCAGGTCCAGCTTTCTGGACCTATCATGAGTGGCTTTAGCCACAACATTATCACATGTTTGAACTGGCTACGCCACAAATACCCTTATATCAACTGGGACACCTCTGTCATCACTCTCAGGAGAAATGGTGTTGGCTTTCAAATATATCATATTGAGATGAACAAGCTACTTTGTGATACCATCTTTGTTCAGATAACAGAGGAAGGCTCATGTCAAGGGTCTAGATGTACGAGTATTCTGGTTATTGTCATCACACCTAACATCCAGTCATCACCCAATTTGATGCCTTTCCAATATATGATTTGACATACTGGAAATGGCAAAAAACCAATATCACATGACTGTCCAGGTATCCAACGACTTGAACCTATCCAGCACATGACCAGCCCCTGGGTTTGGTCCAACTAATATCCCCACCACAGCTAAATCTATATAAGTCTAAAGTATTATCCAATAAAATATGCTTCTTCTCTTCCTACTTTCACATTCAAAGCTTCCCCAAAAAGGCGCTCCTTATCACTGGTAGCACTACAGTTTTTGACCACGCCAATGAAAGAGAAAATGACTGAACAGAACCTGCCCACCTTTGCCCACGTACTCAACCAGGCCACATCCCAAGATACCTGGAAAACGTACTTCTGCGCCCAAGACATCAATGAAGATATTCCTAGTGGATGCACTGTATTCAAAGTTCTGGTCATGCCCAAAGCATACACCAAGATAATTCAATACAGTTGCTCTCTTCAACCACAAACAAACACACAACCACCTATCTCAGGTGAAAGTTTCCAACACCAAATACATTGGTATTGACAAGTTCTTTGGTAAAAACAAAGAAAGCATCATCAACTGGCTAGACCACACAGCTGCTAAACTCCGCGCCAGCTGCATCCCTCATGAGAAATGGGTCCAGGAAGCCAGCAAGCGCCTATACAAGACCACAGCTAACTGGTTTGCCACCTGGGTTGGCTCACAAACCAACAACCAGCTTGATAACTGGGAAGAGTTCAAAGCCGACATCACCCTCAATTTCCGCGTCACTGAATCTCTCCAAGATATTGCAATACAGCTCAGTGATCTTCCTCAGAAGACCACTATTGCAGCTTACGCCAACAAATTTTTGAGGAAATACATTGCAAAATCCAAAACCCAGCACAAGCTGACAACGTACACACCAGAGCATAATTCATCAACAGAATGAAACCCTCTGTTGCTGCCCTCATCCACCCAGAAGCAAATACCTCTATGCCCGCGCTCATTGCTGAAGTCAAGCGCACTGAAAAACGCGCAAACATGGAATATGCTGCATGCAACGGCAACTGCTCCTCCAACAGCATTGGCAGAGAGAACTCTAACGGCAAAAAAAACCAAAACACCAACCATAGCAACAGCAACTCTAACTGTAACAATGGCAATTGTAGCCAAAATGCAAACCACTCCTGTCCCAAGAAAGAGGACACTGCCAAAGTTAACAATGCTGAAGTAGCAACCCACTACAAATCTGACCCCACATTATATGACCTTGAAGGTCTTGAAACAGAGGAACAGGGAAAAGAGGAGGGGGAACAGGCTTAAGTGCCCCTGTCTCCCCCCAACTTGACAAGAAGAAGTACCAAGGCATAAACTTTGCTGCTTGCATCCCCCATGTCCTGCAATTCTCCATTTTTATGAACGTAAAAATTAAAGATCACTCACAACTTTTTGTCTATTCATGCACTTACAAATCACATACACATAAAATTCTATTCAACTCTGGTGAATAACACACTAAGATTAGCAAAACTTTTATAACCAAGTACAAAATACCAGTTGTCAAATCCAGCTTCAAATACGCCAGAATGGCAGACAAATCAAAAGTTCTACTCAAAGGCAAAACAACTCCCTTCAGAATTGACCTCCAAGGCATACAAACGTCTATCAAAGGACTTGTCATGAACAACATAAACTACAACATTGTAGCAGGCATGGACTGGTTCACCTGAGTGAATCCCAGTGTATGTTGGAAGACAAAAACCATGACAATAAAACACAATGGAGTCAATTTCAACATTCTCAAAGAGCCCAACAACCTAATTCTAAGAGATACAGTATTTGTCCAAGTCATAAACCAAGATGACTCTGAACATCTAACCAAAGATAGTACCCTCCACATAATGAGGTACTCTGAATTTAATAATATACAAACAAAAAAGATCCAATGCCCAGAACTTGCGGCACTCCTAAATGAATATGCTCATGTATTCAAGGAAGAACTCACAGAGTTACCCCCCCCCCCCAAACAAGAGGTCAAACATGTCATCAACTTATGAAAAGCCATGCCCAAACCTGCACCCCTCTACAGACTCTCCCCCATGGAGACCCAAACACTTAAAGCCCACATTGAGGACAATCTATCCAAAGGATTCATTCGTCCGTCTGAATCCCTGTGGGGGCAGCGGTTTTCTTCATAAAGAAGAAAGAAGGATCTCTCCACTTAGTTACTGACTATAGAGCACTAAAAGCAAGTACATTAAAAAATAAATACCCACTTCCCCTCATAGAAGACCTATTTGCAAGTCTCTCCAGAGCAAAAATCTTCTCAAAAATTGACCTCACATCTGGGTATAACCAAGTTGAAGTCAAAGAGAAGGACATACCAAAAACCGTGTTCTGCACGCAATTTGGGTTGTTTGAATGTAAAGTAATGAACTTTGGGATGACCAACACTTCCACAACGTTTGTTACCAAGATGAACCAAGCACTAAACGGTCTCTCAAATACATTATTCTACCTTGATAACATCATCATATTTTCAAAAACAAAAGAGGAACACCTCACGCATGTCCGCAAGGCACTCAATCAACTCGCAAAGCACAAACTATACGCCAAGCCTAGTAAGTGCCAATTTATGGAATATGAACTCTTGTTCTTGGGCCACATTGTCTCTGACAGTGACATCAAAGCAGACCCATATAAAATAAAAGCCATAAATAACATGCAACGCCCCACCTCTGTGAAACAAGTTAGATGCTTTCTTGGTATAGTAGCTTACCTAAGGAAATACATCAAAGACTGCAGAAAACTCACTGCACCAATCAATGACTTAACCAAAGGTAATGCCAAAAAGAAATTCATCTGTACACCAGAATGTGACAAGAATTTCTAACTATTAGAACAAGCTTTGATTGAAGCACCAATCTTGCAATACCCTAATAACAACGGGTGCTACAAGCTTGAGTCAGATGCTAGTGACACCGCCATTGGTGCAGTCCTACGCATCCACCAGCCAGGGCAGCAAGATTTCCTGACAGTATGTTATGAAAGCAGAAAACTAACAAACACTGAGCAAAGGTACCCAATACACGATAAAGAATTGCTAGCAATATATCACACATGCAAGAAATGGAGCTGTTATCTTGAAGGACACTTAAACATCTGAGTGCTAACTGATCACAAATCCTTAATCTATTTCAAAACTCAGAACGCACTTGCGCAGTGCTAAGCCAAATGGATTTCTTTTCTGGAACAGCTTAACCTGGACATCTAATACAAAAAGGGGCAGAGCTGGTCACAGCCAATGCTCTCTCTAGGCTATGCCACCCAAGAGAGGATCACCCTGATCACCTGGACCCTGACTGGCCCAACCTATACAACACTGAGTACAAGACAAAAGGAAAGGATCCCTCACACATCAACTAACTCATGATACACTAGTAAGGAATGAAAAACATTTCCACATATCAAATGGCACGGTATACCAAATCATCAAGGATAAACACATTCCATACATTCCACTCACACAAAGAGTTGACACTATACTAAGACACCACCGTCTGCTAGGACACACAAAGGCTAACAACTTATATCTCACATTAAAAGAGATAGTATGGTGGCCCAACCTGAAGCAAGACATAATTGATGTTCTAAAAAAGTGTACAGTATGTGAAAAATACGCCAGCACCACGGCGCCACAGCCAACAGTTAACCCAGTACCTGACCCCAAACCATTTAAGGTTTGGGGACTGGACTTAGTGGGACCCTCCCAGAAACCATAACATATCAACATTTCCTAATTGTAGCCATCAACTTTGCCACATGTTGGCCCATCTGCTGGGCAACAAAAGATCACAAGGCAGAAACAATAAATTGATTCATCAATAAAGCAATCATAGCGGACTATGGCACTCCAGACTACATCATAACAGATGGAGCAAAAGAGCTAACAGGCCACGTAGGAAATGACAATCTAAAAACAAAGAACATCAAACACTCCACAACCTCGCCCTAAAGGCTACAGGCCAACGGCAGAGTTGAACACCTGAACAGCAGCCTTATCAGAACCCTGTAGAAAATAATGGATGGCAAAGCCAAAGACACATGGCTGCTCTATGTGAAACATGCATTACTAGTATCCCAAGTTTGTACCAATCAAGGGACAGGCTACTCACTGTTTTAACTAACATACTGTTACAAGCCAGAAATAGTCACCTGCAATAACCAACCATATGTGAAAATCCCCCCGGGAAACCTCTCACAGTAGAACAGAAACCAGCTCTACAACACATACGCCTCAAAGCCAAACTGGCTGAAATAAAGAGACTCAAAACCCAAAAGGTAACCTCAACAAAGGACCCACTCCCCATCAACTCCCTTGTCTGGGTCCTAGCTGGGAACAGAAAGAAGCTAGACTCAGTACACAGGGGACCAGGAAGAATCTTCAGATACCAACCAGACAGGAACACCTACCTGGTTAAGTTCCAGGGTGCCAAAGAGCCCATCACCAAAAAGTACCACAGATCTTGCCTCCGCTCTAGCAAAGGAGAACACTCAAACCAGTTAGTGCCCACTAGTAAACAACTCCAGGAACATCAGGCAGCAGCCGTCAAGACAAAGCCCCCTCCTGATGTACCTGATTAATTCCTTAAGGGAGGGGTGTGTTGAGGGTCTGGATGTACAAGTATTACAGCTATCATCATCACACCTAACATCCAGTCATCACCTAATTTGGTGCCTTTCCAATATACCATTTGACATACTGGAAATGGCAACAAACCAATATCACATGACTGTCCAGGTATCCAACAACTCAAACCCATCAAGCACATGACCAGCCCCTGGGTTTGGTTCAACTAATATCCACGCCACAGCTAAATCTATATAAGTCTAAAGTATTATCCAATAAAATATACTTCTTCTCTTCCTACTTTTATATTTGAAGCTTCCCCAAAAAGGCGCTCCTTATCACTCATATGAATTAAAAATAGGTAAGTTGGACTTCAAGCAATGTTCAGTTGAGGTTATCTTCTTTGAACCCTATTTTCCTCCCCCTCTGAGCAATCAACCACTGGCGTTTTAGAAGCTACTCCAAAAGTTTAAGGATGTATTCATCAAAGCGCTGAACCAATTACCTCCACCTGAGTTTTCCAGCACACTGTTCAATTGCAAGGTTCTATAGAAAATTCTTGTCCACTATATTTCTAACACTCATTAGGGATAAAAATCTCTTTCAACACCTTATGGACGCCTTAGACAAGGGTTTTATCTGCCCCTCACTATCACTGTACAGAGCCATGGTTCTTTTGTAATCAAAAAGGTCAGGTCACTCCGCCTGGTCACAGACTATCATGCCCTAAAAAAGCCATAGTAAATTAAAAATATCCCTTACTGCTGATTGACAACTTTTTCAATACACTTGCAAGTTTAAAATCTTTGGCAAGATTTACCTTACCACAGGGTACAACCAAGTCAGAATTACCCCCAGAGACAAGGCAAAAAGTGCCTTCCAAACACACTATAGGTTTTTGAGTGCTGTGTCATGAATTTTGACATGACTGACATGCCAACTGCCTTTACAATGCTCATGAAAAAAACCTTCAAGGACCTGGTTGGAAAGTGTGTTATTATCTACCTAGGTGACATCATCGTATACATTCATGACCAAGCCACACACCTCCAGCACCTCTGTGCCGTCCTTGATGCCCTTTGCAAACATCAGTTGAAGGCTAAGCCCTCAAAATGTGATCTCTTGCGGTCAGAGTCATTATTTCTGGGGATACTATCTCTGCATGGGGAATAAAACCCAACCCTGCCAAACTTAAAGCAATCACTAATATGCCGCCTCTCACTAATGTGGGCCAGGTATGTAAATTTATAGGAATGATTTCATACATATGCAAATTCATCTCAACTTTGGGGAGTTAATTGATCCCCTTAATGAGTTATTAAATACTAACCAACAATTTAAATGGACTCCTGTGCGGGATTAAGCCTTTGAGAAACTCAAACAGAAACTCACCAATGCATCAATAATCCAGTTTTTCAACAGGAACTGCCAGTATGAACTTGAAACCAAAACTTAACATTGGGCCATAGGGGGTGTGCTGCAGGTAAAAACTGACAAAGGATTCCTCCTCCCAGTATCTTAAAAAGTCCATAAAAGTTACTGACACAGAAAAACACTACCTCATCCATGATAAGGAGCTAGCTATAATTGTTAATTGGGTTGAGAAATGGTGTTGCTACTTGGAATGTGCCACCTTCCCACCCTGCACCCTGAAAGACTACAAGTTGCTCCAGTACTTCAATACACAGTTGCATTTGATACAACGTCAAGCAGGCTGGGTCAAACGCCTGTCCCCTTACCAACTAAACATCAAGTACAAGCTTGGAAAGGAACTTGTCACAGCTGACATCCTCTTCAGATTATATGTAGCGTCCATCATAAGGACAACAGCTTAGACCCAAACTGGCCAATGCTCTACCTGCATCCTGAAGCAACCTGCTACAAGGGCCTTAACTCGGCCACCATCTCCAAATTGAAGGACAACAAAAGTCAGTTCACCACTGATGCTGACAACGTCTGCCTCCGGGCAAAGACTAGGGAGAAGACGCCATATATTCCCACCACCCAGCAAGGGGGCACCATACTGCATTACCACAGCACCTTGGGCCATATCCAAGGACGTAACCTCTTCAAAATAATGAAGTCTAAGGTCTAGTGGCTGAGTATGTGCTAAGACATCTTGGAACTCCTCAAGTCCTGTGTGCTGTGTGAGAAGAATACATCAAAACCTGCACCCCCAAAGTCTGTCCTGCCCATCAAGACAATGGAACCCTTCAAGCAGTAGGCCCTTGACATTGTTGGGCCCCTCTGTAAAGTCACTCCCCCCTTTAGCCCTGGATAGGACAATCTTCCCGCGCCGCTCAAAGAGATCTGCTCAGAAGCCAGCCAAGCCCCTTAATTCCCTTGAGGATTTAGCTCATACAATTGATGAGAGATTTGTGTTGGCATACCCTTCCCAGGTGGTAAATACCAATTTGATGAACTTGTTTCCCACTTGGGAAGAATCTCTGATTAATTTAGACTAATTTTTGGCTTGGGCCCTCCATACTTGAAACTAATTAAGTCTAAGCATTCAGGTTGCGCTACTGTCAATTCTTTAAATGTCAATCCATCTGGATTAAATGGTGAGCTGCCTCATTCATCTGACCCCAGCCAATCAGAGTTAAAGTTGGAAATTGGTGTAAAACCCTCCAGCTTGCTGGATCTGCCTGGCAAAATTTCTCTTGCAGCCAATCAAACCTGCGCCCCTGGGCCAGGTGACCCTGAATTTTGAATTCCACCCTTAAAGCAAGACAGGGGACTTTTGGTCCCCTGCTTGCTCATTCTTTAAAATTAAAAGTTTATAACTTTCCCTCACTTTAGTTTTAAACTTTGGGGTCTTTTCTAGTCCCCTTTTCTTATCCCTGGCTTATTTCAGTATTGTTATTGCTGCTCCTTACCTTGCTTGCCTTTCCCTGGCTTATGGCGTTGTTTTCAAAGCCTCTATAGTTAACAGGGACAAAACCTATTGTTGCCGACCCCAGATCTTGATACTGAGATAAATGTTGGTGCCTCTCATCAAGTTTGTTGTTTATACCTTGGCACCAGCTCTGGTGTTGATATGGTTTACTACCTCAGATCTGTGGGGGTGTATTTCCTATTCTTTTCACCACATTGGTGCCAATCTGGATCAGTTCATGCACTTACTGGAGAACATCCCTGGACGCACCCAAGATATCTTTGCCACCAGTGAGAATATAGTAAGAAGCTTGACATGTGACAACCTCATGCTCTCTGCCCTCAATTCTTTTTCATCCATGACTCCTAGCCCGGCCCTCTTTTCTTCTCCTTCCTCAGAGATCCCAGTCTCACAGGTCTCAGAAGAGGACTTGGGTGGGCAATAGTTAGGTCCCAAGTGTGCTCCCTGGCTGCTTGGTGGAATACTATTGATGGGCTTGGATTCATACTTCCCCCGCCTATCTGCCACATCCTCCCTATGGACGCCCCTTTGAGCGGCCATCCCAGCCCTGCACTGGATGGTGTCCTGGTGGATCCTTCCCCCAGGATGGGAGCCAAACTTAGCCAGTTTAGCCCCCCCTCTCACACCCTCCCTGAGGATAGACTAGGCAAGAAATACATTATTCCAGCAATCAACTATTTTACCTGCTGGCCAGTAGTATGGGCAACCACTAATCACACTGCTACCACCATCACCTGTTTTATTGGTAAGGAGATTGTGGCCAGCTTTGGGTGGCCCAAACATCTTATCACAGATATTAAACCCAAACTTGTGGGGCATGTCATGAAGGCATATTGCGCCAAAAATGCCCTCCAAAGAATAGTCACGCCCCCTATCATCCCTAAGCCAATGGACGTGTGGTGCACCTAAATGGTTCACCAGTCCAACTGATTGACAAGATCTCACATGGGCAACTGTGGTAAGTTTGACTCCCTGGTACTCAAGTGCCAAATATGTGAATCTATTAGTATTTTTGGCTTAACTGATTTCAAGCTACTTAACTAGTATTTAGGGGTTTGAAACCAAAATCCAAGGTTAAATTTACTCAAACTTGACTCTGTTTAATAATTCAGTTAGCTAAAATACCAATTTAAGGGGCAATTTATAAGTAAATTTACTAATAGAAATGAAAAAACCTGTGTTCAACACTCTAAAACAAAAAGTTATCAGTTTGGGACTTTTTAAGCCAAATTTAATTTAATTAATAAAATACATATGTGCTTATATAAAATTTGTTGCTTACTATTATATTTTTATTATTAGTGTCCATAGTTGACAATTAGGCTCCCAAGCACCACTATACTGGATTTAGTGATATAGACATTAATCAAATATACCACTTGTTTTACATTATGTCATTCCTGGGTTTGTGGATTAAGTGGTGCCACATAAATTAAGCCTGATTTATTAAGAGATTTCATATGTACTTTATGAAAAACAGAAACTAGACTCCCCCTCTGTTTGACTCTATCCACTTGCCACACAATTGGTTTTGGATTTAACTAATCAAAGGCTTGGAATTAAGGCCAAATTAATATGTGACGCACTATGAGCGCCACTTGACACTCATCCACTCAACACTTTAACTTGGGGATTAGTACAGAGAGCTTCTTAACGTTTTAACCAACACTATGGTAAATAGGTCACATCCAGCTCCTCATAGAATAGATTAAACACTAATAAACACCTTCCTACTCATATACTTTTTAACTCATGTTGTATTCTTTTTTATTTTTGAGCATATGAAACTGCCTTGCTTTTGGATCAACTTTTGAACCCGTTTTAAATTTAAACAAGTTTTATATGTAAAAAACATAGTAAATTTGATTTTCTGCTCAACTCCAGCATATTTGGCAGTGAGAATTCAGCTTTTTCCAGCTGATTGACAGTGCTGAACTTGACACTTTACTATGATTTGAATTTTCAACTCCTAATAAAAAAATTCCACATAATATTCTTTTTTTACAATTATAATCTACTCCTTTTCCTGCTACTCTCCATATAATTTATATATATATTTTTGATTTTTAATTATACTTTTACATTGATTTAGCACTAAGATGTTATGCTGAACCTAACATATTTGATGCTTCACCATAAGTTCACTTATTTTCTATATGTTAACCTTTATATCTATACTTTGAGTTTCTATTTTGCTTCTGTTTACATTGTTACAGTAGTTTTAAAAGCTATGGTGACAACCAAAAATACCTCAGATTTAAACAAAATGATTTCAGATTTAAACAAAATCCAACTCTCAGGTTAAAATATACACTCTGTTAACAGGGTTTATTGGTTTTAATGGGCAAAATACGTCAACACAGCAACAAAGTACTCATGCGCAAAGCAAAACCATTCAAAATACAATCTGAAATACATTGATTCACAAACAAAATGGTGTGAGTTGCCTTTTGGTGCACTTTTGTTTACTATATGAATTGGTGACAAAATACACCCAAGCGTGGTGTGCCAAAACTTAATCCAAAAAACAAAACACAATAGCAACTCACTATGTAAACAAAATCACTCAAGCAATGTGTGCAATGGATTTTAATCATGAATGATACCAAGGTATCTAAAATAAGACACAAGATCTGAAACATAAGTTTTAAAATTATTGTGTTGGGTGCTTAATTTGGCATAAAATCTGGGGAAATGGGTGCATATTATTTTGGGTATTCTAAAATGGGCGTTGTAAAACCAAAAACAACTAATTAAGAAATAAAAAATCTATAATTGGGATATTGGATGTGAAAACCTTTAATTGAATAACCATATTCATATGAAAGCAAAAATTAAAAATAGGGAATAACATAATTGAAATTTATTTGATATTTTATTAAATTCTCAAAATGGAAGGAATACAACAACAGAGTACCAATGCACCTGTTGTGCTCTGCAGTTGCAGTTGCTCCCGCAGGTCAAAGAACAGAGTTAGTGCAACCCAAGTGCCTACTCAGAAAGGAGATGGGAGAGGAGAGTTCCATAGTGACGCTGCACTGACACAGCCGGTTCAAGGAGCACAAGCTGCTATGGTGTAGAGCATAAACCATTGGGTCCCAAAGCTGACCCAGAAGCCAACCAAGGTCACCACTACCAAAACAGTTAGAAACAAGGAGGTAGAACTTACTTTGTATGTGTTTGATGTTGTGTACTGGCAAGAGGCGGTCCCGTCAGCCATGCTGGAGAAGGTGAAGCCTGTACTTGATACTAGCTATGAGCCCTACGTCAGTGATGGTAATCAGGAGGATGACAAGGAGCCCCAGTTCTACCAAACTAATGAGGGACATCTGGCGTTAAAAAAGGTTGCAGCCTTCTATACTAAGGTACCTATGCCCTGTGTTGTGCCCAACGCCAACAAGCCAATTCCCACTACTAAAAAGCCCACTCACAAGTGCATTCCTGACATTAAGTGCATCATCCTTCTCCAGCTCATGCAGGAATCTGGTGATTACAAGGCAGCTGCAGCTCTTGTTGGGTTGGATCCCAAGTACGCCTCAAAGACCTTCAACAAGTTCATTGATACTGGCCAAGTCCTTGCTGTGGAGAAATCCTTGCGTGTTTCTACCATGCTCACCAAGGAGCACAAATGGGCAATCCGCCAGTGGATAACCCAAGATTATCATCTTGAACTGGCAAATATACAGGCAATGGTCAAGTTCGCTTTTGGGATTGAGGCCTCAATTTCCTTTTACTACCATCTGCTCAAGGGGATGCGCTTTTCCTGGAAAAAGCTTGGGGTATCTCCCTACAACAGAAACAGCCCAGCCAATATTGAGATCCAGAAAAATTATGCTGAGGCGTACACTGCCCTCAAAGCCAAGGGGACAGTGAAATTCTATTATATCAACAAATCAGCATCTGCCTCTTTGATGCACAATGTGTATGGGTATGTCCCCAAAGGCTCCAATGAAGGGATGGCTCAGCGTGCTGCAGTCTGCACCACAGCATACTTAATGGTGGCTCTCCTTGGTCCAAAGGGGGTTAAGCTGTACCAAATGATACTAGGTTCCCACAATGGCTGGACCTTCCTATCATTTCTCTTATTGGTCCAGGAGCACCTGAGGCACACAAGCCTGGGCTTCACCAATTTAATAGTACTGGACAAAATTGGTCTCCACAAGGTGGCAGATATTCTTGTTGAACTTCCATCAATTGACATCAGCATTGCAGTGGGCCCCAGCAATTGGCCACGGCAAATTTGCGCCTTCTCTTCCTCCCTGCCTATTTTCCCTTCCTAAATCCCATTGAGGAGACTTTTGGGTGGCTCAAGCAAGTTGTCAAGCAAGGAACCCCAACTGGGACCGAGGACCTCTTTGATTTGCTGCAGGCTGGGATCCACACCCTCCCAGCTGAGACTGTGGCTAAATTCTATGGCCACACTAATTTGTTCATCCCTGCGTGCCTAGCCAAACAGCCAATCAATTAAAGGCTTAGTGTGTCCAATTTTTTATATTCTCTAATTTACTATTCAATATTTATTGATTATCATTTTATATTTAGATGGTTCCACACCCGCAATCACATTCAGAAGGACCATCAATTGATGTAAGTAATTTATTTATTTTATTATATATTATTTAATATGTAATCTGTAGTTATCCCAAACACTTGATACTGGATTATGCAAATATATTTATATCACTTTTGTCAAATAAATATAAAATAGAATTATAAAAATTAAACGTAAATTATAAGGTTGAAATTTATTTTATTACCGTATTATTTTATACTTTTATGAAACCCATTTCCGCAATATATTTTGCAAATCTTGTTTTCTAAAATATTATTTAAAAAAATATTTATAATATAAAAACATAGTAGAGTATAAATATATTTATTGATATAGAGATAAAATTAAGTGCACTTATAATGGGTTTGGCGGTATGTACCCACCCCGCAATGGAGGTGGCGCACAACCTCCACTGCCACACTGTGGACAGTGGATACGCCCTTATTAAAGTATTTGTGCCTGCTGGTAAAAGGAAGGATGGTGAGGTGGGAGTGAAGCAGCAGCTTTTCAGGCAGGGCTTCAAACCCGTATATCCCAGCCAGGACCAGGGCGTCTTGGATTACATGGTCCACCAAGCCGTATCCAGGGGGGACCTTCTTCCTGTCCAGTGAGAGCCTGGCCTTGTTGACTCCAAGAAGGACCCTGTCCAGGTCCTCTACAGACATGCCCATCCCAAAGTAAAATAGGATCCCCAGGTAAACAACCAGATGAAGGCTTTGCCCTGCAAAGGCTTCTGTGAACTCACACAATTTGTTGTATAAGGGCTAATCTTCTTCTCATGCTTGGTTTTGGCAAATGTCAGCTCCATAGCTGCAGGGACCCCCGTCTCGTTGGCACTCCAGGCCAGCCCAAAGTCTGCCAGGAGGATTTTGTTCTTCTTTATGGCTGTTGCATCTGCAACAGCCAATTTGCTCACTGTGCGCCCAAAGTTCTCTAATAGGTAAGACAGGGTGTGCTTCACTGGGAAGCAGAAGTGAGCAGCCACATGAGCCCGGCCCATCTCTGGTAGCTTCTTAAATGGCAGCATCACCAGGACGTCCCAAACAAGCTCAATGGAGTTTACACAGTAAACTCCACTGAGGTTAACTGGGTCCAGGCGGACCAGTTGGGCATCCTTGTAGGCAGTAACTGCCCACTCAGATGCCCCCTCATCATGCAAAAGCCCAGCCAATGCCTCCCTGGACATTGGGAATGTATCATGAATCCTGTCTTCAAGCTTCTGCAAGATAGGGGGGACAGGAAAAGCTGTTTGGCCACATGAGTGGCATAGTTGGAGTAGAAGGTGGGACAACAAAAGAAACCAGGACCCAGCAGAGTTCACCATCAACATCCTCTAAAAAAAGTTAAGTATTTAAGAATTTTTATTAATTATAATTTTTTAGGTTACCTTCTTGGGTTTCTTCTTTGCCGGCAGCTTCAGCCAGCTTTGCCATTCTTGGCGTAAGCAATTGCGCTGGCAAATCAGTGTCCTCTGCCCTGGCACGCTTGGCAGGTTTTAGGCGGGCATACATCTCCGGGTCATCAACCCAGACAGACAGCGCGGAAAGATTGTATGCCTTGAACTGGAGGCCCTCAACCACAGTTTTTTGAATATTTAGTAAGCACTCAATTGTCTTATCTGGGGTGTCTGGCATTTTTGATATTAGCGCCTTTGCGGACACCTTGTCAATTTTGTCCCCAGTGAGGACAGCAGACTTCACTTTGGCTTTGACCTTTCAGACAATGTCCTTTATTTTGGCAATTGCCAAGTTGAGGTCCTTCAGAAGCTTTTCCAATTCTCTCATTGATTTTTTACTAACCTTTCCATATGTTTTTATAGCTTTTGCCCCAAAAAATTCTGTATTATTTTGATACTGTTGCCTCTTTGTTTATTCCTTTTTGTTTTCCTGTTTATTACATTATCCCATCTTTTTACCCATTTTGTATATGTTTTACGCACATCTCAATATGTGTTGTTTGCTTTGTGTTGGCATTGTCTCCTTGATTACCATATCTTTTTTGGCGCTTGACACATTCCCTTGTGAAAATATTAACAACAATTTAGCAATCATCTAAATTTGAATTAGAAAATTATAGGTTAACTTTTTTTAGATAAAGTTGCTACTGATCCAAATTAAAAACCTTAATGATAAACTTTAAGTCAATCAGGTGCCAAGTGAGAAAGTGATTGTTATGACATAAAGGGATATTCAATAATTCTTTGGTGCATGTGTGCTAATTAATCTGATTGGCAGATTGTTTTTCCATTGTACGTCATTGCTGGTGTGGCTAGTTGTTGATGGACTAGTGCTAACCCAGCAGCTGAATGAGCACTAGTCCATCAACAACTTGCCACAGCGGCAATGGCATACAATGGCAAAACAACCAGCCAATCATATTAATTAGTGCACATACACCAAAGAATTATTGAATGACTCTTTATGTCACAACAATCACTTTATCACTTGGATCCTGATTGGCTTAAAGTTTATCATTAGAGTTTTGAATTTGGATCAGTAACAGCTTTATATAAAAACAGTTAACACTATAATTTTATAATTCAAATTTAGTTGATTGCCAAATTGTTGTTAATATTTTCACAAGGGGATGTGTTTGGGTGCTAAAAATAACTGTGTTCAGGATCTAGATACACAAAAAAGTAAATATATGATTTTATAGAAATAAGCTGAACATAAAGAATATAGCCAACTATAAACAAAGAGAACACAAACAATTTAAATTCAAAATAAAGATAATATAAATATAGTTTTTGGGGACCAGGGGGTTTATTGAGGCAGGGAAGAGTGATGCCTAGTAGGCAGAATGGCGCGGGAAGGAAGACGTAGAGGCGGTGATGGCCTGGGGGGTCTGGGATTGGATGGGTTGGGTTTGCAGATGGGGGGTGTTGGTGGTGGGGGTGGAGGCAGAAGGATTGATTGTGATGGCCGCCATATACCGCTCATTGTACTCCTCATCAGTCATTGACCAGATGGGCTGGTAGGTGGCTGTTGACGGGGTGGGTGATGCTTATCCTTGCGTGATTGGTTGCCCATGTTCACATGGAAAACCATTTGCGCAAAAAAGTCAGCCACCATCTGGCAGCCAAAGAGAAAATTGTGATCAAGGACCCTAAGATAGAGGTTGTTGAAAGCCTGAGGGCAGTACTCCCGGAGTGTATCTCCAATGTTGAAGAAAACAACATCTGTCAGATAGACGTTGGCGTGACCAGCTGGGTACACAGAGGCCTGGTGCCCGCGTTCCTGGATGGCCTCAAGGGCGGTGGAGCTACCCTCCATCTGGTGGCTCAAGAAAACCCGGTATTTAGAATTTGAGCCATCACAGGAGTCAAGCAATCCACCAAGGATGTGGCCATATGAGTACCCATTGATAAAATCAGGGCTTGTCTGATAGTAGACAAAACTCTTGGCTGAAACAGCCTGAAATGCACTAATGAAAGTCCCCTTCTTGACCTTCTTCCTTCTATCCTTGGTGACAGCTTTTCCTTGCTCACCAAAATTGTCAAATGCAATTGATAATTTGCAGTACAAGATAAACATGATGTCATCTGTTAGACTTGTCAAGCATCTGACCAGGGTTGATTTGATTGCAGCGCTATATGGGAAATCCTCAGCGCCATCCCATTGGTCGCCGGCAAAATTGGTAAGAATCCGTATTGAGGCCACCTTCCTATGCATCCAGAGCTGCACCATGCGCTCAGACACCCAAATGCCATGGTGCGCAAGTTGCTTCTGGATCTGGGTCAAGGGAAGCTTGGGGTCCCGCTGGAGGAGGTCAAGCATTATTGGGTAGGCCTTGCTGATTTGGGACTCAGGGGGCTTCTTGGGCTTCTTGGCCGTCCTGATCAGATTCCCCCTGTTCATCAGGTTGTTGAATTTCTGCATGACAGTAGCCCAGGTGAATTGTAATTGGCTGTCTACCTGATCCCAGGACAGACCCTGCAGGTTGAGTGCCACAATTCCCTGAAGAATTTGGGCAGTGATTATTCTGCGTTTGGGGCGCTGGGCGGCAGGAGCTGAAGCCTGATTGGCTGAGGGGGGGCAGGTTGGCTGGTGGCAGGAAGTTGTTCCAAATTAAGGTAGCCATCCTGATTGGTTGGTTGATAGGCAGCTTGTGCAGGGGTGGGTACAGGAGCAGGGGTAGAGCTAGACACTAAGTGACTCTCAAACAAGTCAAAGCCATATGGGTCGGAGGACAGTAACAGGCCAGCTTCCTTGTTAACCACCTCAAAGGCTTGGGTAAAATGGGTGCCTCCACGTTCTGAGCCTTGCCTCCATTGAAGCTGGCTTGGCTGCTGGCGCGGTTGAAGATGTTGCTATTGAAAACCATATTGAAATAAAACCTAGGATAAAATCACTAAAAGTAGAAATTTTAAAAATTAATGATATATTTTTGTTGTAATCTCAAGTTCATATTTGGAAGGTTCTCAAAACCATTCCATACAAATCTGGATCCATGAAAATGGATAAAATGCCTCTGTTCCTAAATTGGATAGCTGTTGATTGGCTGCCAAACTGTTATTTTTCTATTTTAGGCTGCTCATACTACACATTTTGTATGAGTTCATTTTGTTTTGTGCTTGTGGAATCTTGCTTCTAGATTGGTCAAATTTAGTTTCATTTTGGTCCTTCTGTTGGTGCCTCATATGAATCCTGCTTGGATTATAATATACTCTTGAATAGCATTCATCCATTTCACTTGTTGTGTCAGTTTATTTTGTTTGTGGTTTAAACTACACTGCTTGATGTTTGCTTTAATTTTGTATAATAGGTTAGTGAAATTTTGTTTTTGGTTTGACAGTTCATTTATTAACCAAAAATATTTAAATTAATTGAATCCTGAATCTTGCGTGACTTGGATTTTGTTTAAATCTGAAATAATTTTGTTTAAATCTGAGGTATTTTCAGTTATTGCCATAGCTTTTAAAACTACTGTATGTTTTTTTCTTGATAAATAAAATTTTATTTGTATACTTTTCATTTAAATTTTACTTTGCTTTACCTCTGTGTTTCATATCTTTCACACTGTTTTATTTACATAGCTAAACTTTTCTTTAGACAAGATCAAACAAGAACAGCCAACAGTCCAAGCGCCAAGCCTCCAAGGGCTCCAAAAAATTGCCTCCACTCCCAAGTATGCCAAGAAGCCTGCAAAGGAAAAGTCTCCAACCCCATCTCCTTCTACTCCTTCTTCCTCCACCCTCATCTTCCACATCCCCTTCACCTTCCCCCCAAAAGTCCTCATCCAATAAATCTGATGGTGATCTTACCAACCACTCCTTTTACCACTCAGAGGCCAACTCCAAGCCCACCAAGGAGTGACGTGCCAAGAAGTCAAAGGCTGCCAAGGAGCCCACCTCTTCTTCTGGTAAGAAAAAGGAGGCTTTCAAGCAGGCCTCTAAGAACCCTTCCCCTCCTTCCCCTGATGGCTCTCCCCCTCCCTCATCTGACCCCCAGGATGAGCCTGAGGAATATTCCAAGAAGTTCAAATCTTCTGGTCACGTGGCTTGGGATCCACTTGCCATCTAAAATATCTGTAATATGGACAGAGAGTTCAAAGTCCCCAAGTGCTTCCCCTGTTTTTCCCCCAGCATGTCAGTAAAGGGCAGCCCTGGCTACGTTGCTGACAATTACATCTTTAACTGTAATAATCAAAAGTGCACTACCAAGAGCAAGCACTTTGTATGTGAGGATAAGACTTGCAGCCCCCAGTTGAACACTGAGGGTTGGGAGCGGGTTACTACTGAGAAGGGGGAGCACACCTGTGAGCCCCCCAGTTACCTGATCACTTGCTTGCTGAAGTGATACCTGGTCCAAGTCATCCCAACCTCTGCCAACCTCCACGCATCAGATCTGGCCATCAAGGCCCTCAAACACCTGCAGCCCAACAATCTTAAGTTGGTTCCCACCTAGGAACAACTTGTTAAATTCATCAGCAATAAGAGAATGGCTGCCAATCCCCCTCCCCCCAAGGCCTCTGATGTCTTCTCTGAGCTTACACTCACCCACAAGCTCAAGCAGCTTCCAATTGGGGAGCGCTTCCTCCTCCATGACAACAGGCCCGGCAGCAATGACCGCATAATCTGCTATGCTACTCAGCAGAACCTGCTGGAGTTAAAAAGAGCTTCAACCTGGCTAGTTGATGGTACCTTTGCCACTTGACCCCAGATGTTCAAGCAGCTCTGGATGATCCATGCCCAGATTGACATCCAGGTGATTCCACTTGTGTTCTTTCTTCTTCCTGGGGCCACTGAGGCCATCTACACCCGTGCTTTATCCATCCTTTGCGAAGCACTTTCCCTCCTTCCTGACAACAACAATGTCAAGAAGACCCCCTCCTACACCCGTGCTAACCCTCCTGCTGTTGACAAGGACCAGGCCACCCTGGACTTGGAGGAAAAGGTAAGGCTGAGAGCTCTGGAGCCTCACATTTGCATCATGGACTTTGAGCCTGCTCAGTTCAATGCATTTGAGCAGCTGTTCAGCAGGGAGGTGCAGGGGTGCCACTTCTGCCAAGCAGTTGCTTGGAATGTGCAGGCCCAGGCCAAGCTTAGTAGGTTGAGCCAGAGGGACACTTTGGACACCTGCAAATTTGTGCTTGCACAATTTAGTGCCTTGGCTTTTTAAAGCCAGAGCACAGTGCACAGGAGTTTTAGGTTCTCTCAAAGAATCCTTAAAAAGTGAAGCACTTGGAGTTCAAGCCTTTCCTTGAGTACTTTGAGCCCCAGTGGATTAGGAAGGTTGTCACACAGAGGCAAGGCAAAGCCTGCGCCAAGGCCAGTTGGAACGTTTGCTGGGCAGCCATCAACTGGGAGCTCAATACCACTTCATCACTAGAGGCTTATCAAAGCATCTTAAGGCCAACTTTGGGTGTTATCCAAAGTTCAATAATTTCTTTTCCCTCCTGCAGAATGAGCAAGAGAAAAACATCTCCAAGCTCAGAGATCTTGCCAACCGCATCCCCCCACCAAGCCAACAACCTGTTCCACCCTCTTCACCAAGGCCATCCAGGGTGCAGCCAAGCACAAGTATAAGGCCTCTGAGCTTAAGCAGAAACTTGAGCTTATTGCCACTGCCCTCCTGGAAGGGGCTAAAATGAAAAGGGGAAAGAAGGATGAAGAGTATAATTGCTTGCTTGCTCAGTTATATGATTTTTACTTTTAACTTTTAACTTTTAACTTTTTAGCTTTAATTTTTACTTTTTAGTTTCAATCAAAAAATTCTTAGCTGTAATTTTTCTATTTTTGATTTAACTAGATATTTTTGGTTATTTTATGTATACATGGCAAGTTTGAGATGAATAGCTATAGTTGAAAGTGATTGAAATATCTAAATTTTTGTTAATTTACTAGTAAAACATAAAATTATTACATTTGTACTTATATAAACTATATCAAATAAATATTAATATTTCTTCATATTTTGTGTAAATTTTATTTTTGTGTTTACGTTCATTCTTGGTTCATTATAATTTTATTTTTTATGGTAATAAAAAATATTTTTATAATAAATAGTGTAAATTACATAGTAAAATTAGTAGCATTTGCTTATTTCTCCTTATTTACATTAGTTATAATACACTTTTTATTGCATTTTTGAGCTCTCTGGGGTCACTTTAGTATATCATAGCTGTAAGGCTTATTTTTATATTAAAAGTTTTCAGTACATCAAGATCCGTTAATTAAAAAAGTGTCAATTTCCAGTTGTTGATCAGGGAAAAAGCTGAATTCCCACTTTACTATAGTGTTGAGCACCAGGGAGTTGAGCTTACCACAGTTTCCCTCACATGATCACCCCAATACCACATAGACTGAACACTTGCCCACTGCTCTCCTCATCTTACAGGCGGTAATTAACCAAGGCACCAGGTTCAGTCCCAGAGCCTTGGTCTTTGGAACTCCTGATAGCTTGACAGGGGTAGAAGAAAGGAAACTACAATCCACAGTTCCCAGGAAGCCTCTATTGTTGACTAATTCCTCCCTGAGCCAGTGGCTTGCCAAGGCCCAAGACATTGAACATAAGCAAATTAAAGGGGTACAAAACACCTTAAAGCAAGATATGCCGTAGGTTACCCTGTCTATGCCCTCAACCTCAATTCAGCCATCTTAGAACCTAACCACCTAGGACCCTTTGAAATAGCTGTGTTCTATGACAACCACACCTATCAACTTGAAGATGCCCAAGGAAACACCAAAAAAATTCACCACAACTGCTTGTGCCCCTGCTGCGCCATCCTCACATAAAAGTTGTTTGTACAGACCTTCCCAGATCTTCCGCAAACTCTGATCCTGGTGTCTGACGGCAAGCAGGGAACAAGGGGGGGGTGTTGCAGCTGATTTTCTCTCCTTGCCTGCAAACGTATCTTACAATACACAAGGGGCAGTCAATGAGTAGCCCATAGGTATATCTAACAGCATGGATCAATCTGATGGTAATATCAAACTGCAGGCACTTTCTCCTAATTAGAAGTGCTGTGTTACAAAAGTAACAGTTTTGAAGCCCTAGGCGGGAATTGAACCTGCTCCTAGCCACCAGGCGGAGGAGATTTGCCTGCACCTGGATTTTTGCTTTTCAAAGCAAATCCAGGTGCGGGAACCATTCCTGTCCTGGTGGTAGCTGAAGGGCACGCTTTGGGCCACAAAAGCTATGCCCAAGCCCTGGTGGGTTTGGCTGGGCCTGGGCAGGCTATTTTTAGCTGTCCAGTAAACCCAGATCAAGCCCACCCTCCATTAAGTAATTTGGGGTCCCCAATTGGGGACCCCTTTTTTAACCAAGTTCTTTGGGCTCAAGAGAGCCTACCAAGCCAGTCCAAAAATGGTGATCAAATTGGAAAAACCCCAAACCCCCAGAAGCCAAACCTGCCAAAATCAATGACCAGCCAAGCCAAGATGAACCATCAAAAAGCCAAACAACTGTTCCTGAAAACCCCAAAAAAACAACCATGAAGCAGCCAACTAAACAGCAGAACATGAGATGCCAAGCATTGCCACACAGATAGCACCATAAGAATGCCCAGAGGCACCTGCATGTGAGTAAGTATATAAATCAGAAGCACTTGAAAAAGTTCTGTATTGTCATCCTTACCAAATAAAGTTTTTATGAACCTTTGGTTCACCAATCTGTTTCCATACCTATTTTTGATACTCTTCCATCTGCATACACTCAAGCGTCAGTACCCATCTACTGGGATAGATAGTCAGACTCCAGTTGATAAAACTGAGGCCTTTGACTACTACTGCCCACCCACCGCTCCATTTGGCCCTGTGCATTTCACTTGGTATCCTGCAAATCCTGACCACAACCCCTGGACATTGGAAGACTTGCAGTGGTACACCCGCCCAAACTCTCCCAAGGAACCTAACCAAATTGTCTGTGACAGAAAAGCAATCACCATCTACCCCTTGATCTTCAAGGGAAGTACAACAACCCTGCCGCCTACTTTTTCCCCATGGATCTGCCCCCAACACCCAAACCATCTCAACCCCCCCCCACTTCTGATGCCACTGGCCAGAGTAGTCAATTCCTGGGAGTGCTTTACCTGGCACTCACGGGATTGATTGACTCTGCCTTGCCAGCAACTGGACCTTGGGCTGTGGCTGGGAAGGCCCTTTTCTACCTGGTAAAATAAGGTCCCATCATCTGGTGGGCCATGCCAGTACCTGCTTCAATTCCTCCTTCACCTGCTGGAGCTCCACGGTACTCCTGGTATCCTGATACACTGCCAATTTAACTTGATGATCCCCACACAAGTTATTCCTTGGTTTTGAACCTTACATGGAACCTGCCACTATGCCACCCCCTGTGGCCTTGTGGCTTTTCCCATATAGTATATTAACCACAATATACTACAATAAACAAGACCTTATCCTACTCATTCTTGTCCTTTCTATTGAATTGTTGTCTTCCCCAATTCAAATACTGAACTCTCATTGGTTCAGTTGCAACACTTGCACAGGGTAATCAAATCCAGCTGAAAAACCAGGACAGCAGTAACCCATTTCCAATCAACAGTTTGGTTTAAATCTGTTGATTTGGACAACTTAGATAATAGTTTGCCCAACTTCTGAGCCTTACAATTAGGATGAGTAATACCAGGCATTATGGAAACCACCATGACAATGCCTGCAAAATCTATCAAGCTGATTCATCACAGTATGCTTAAAAGGTGTTAATATTGGCACTTTTACATCACATTTTGATTTGGCAAAAAATAGATTTTTTAATAAAAGCAAAAGAAAAAATAGATTAAGACTTGTTTTTGTTGCAACCAAGGTTCAAACCTTGCCTACTAATGTATCTTACAATACACAGGGGGCGCTCAATGAGTTGCCCCTTGACGTATCTAACGTTATGAATGGATCTGATGGCAATGTCAAATGGCGGGCACTTTATCCTAATTAGGAGCATTGCCTATTTGACCCGCTGATCCCCACACAAGTTATTTCTTGGCTCCAAACCCTACATGGAACCCCCCACTATGCCACCCCCTTGTGGCCTTGTGGCTTCCCCATTTAGTATATTAACCACAATATTCTACAATAAACAATACCTTATTCTTATTATTCTGTCCTTTCCTATTGGACTGTTGTCTTCCCCAATTCCAAGTACTGAACTCTCATTGGTTCAGTTGCAACAGTGGTAGCAGAAGTAGGTTCCGACCTATTTCAAAAACAAAATTCCCCCAAGAAAGGACAGAGTACGGGCCGCATGGCTACTCTACAACAAGAGATGTTCCTTCCGATCCCCAAGGGGGACATTCCCAAAGGATATATCATCTATCAAGATCAGTTAGTTCTTACCAGTGTATACAATTGGCTCCGCCTTAGGCAGCATGACGCTAGCGTCACCCCGCCACAGTTGGATCTGTTGCAACATATGCTCAACCTCCAGCTAGAGTCCTTCACTGGCGGTGTCAAAGGAGCTGACATTGTCAGTTGGCTCCAGTCCACTGAAACGCGCCTCCATATCTGTCAGGTTCCCGAGTCCATGTGGGTTGCCACTGCATCTGGCTGCCTTACAGGGCCTGCTACCGTGTTGTTCACCAACTGGGCCAGCCAGGAGTTTGACGTCACCTGGACAACATTTTGAGACGCTGCCAAGTCCCAATATAGCAAAACCTTCTCCCCCATTATCTTGGGGACTCCCCTCCTAGCCATCAAGCAGACTGGTTTTGTCCCTGAGTATCTCGCCGCATGGCAACAAGCCCTTGCTGCCGCCCCCGAAGCAGTGACCAATGGGAACGCCATGTTGCTCACTCTCATTGTCAATGGGTTAAAACCTCATATTTGCAAGTGGGTTCCCGTTGGCTGCTGCGCCTCTATTGACAAATGTTATAAAGCCATTGTAGAGGCCAGTAACCAGGCTTCAATGGGCTTCTGCTGCACCAACAATACTCCACCCCAACCATGTCTTGCACCTAACAATGGCCAAGGTCAAGTGGACCGTTGCCAACCTTGACAGCAAGAAGGTGCAGCTAAACACCCCCGCAAGGGGGGAGCTCCAGCTAGAGCTAATCAAGGACCAGGGAAAAGCCTGGGGGCTGTAACAACAAGAGGCCTTACAACCCCGACTGACCCGCCCTCTCAGCCCTTGCTTGCAAAGAACTCCCGCAACTACAATCTTCATGAGGTCAAAACCCTAGACATCTTTCAGGTCCATAGCGACAACCCTGTGTTGCAAGCCACTCATTCTGCAAATAAAGTAACACGCTTTTCCTATCCTTTCTGTTTCTGTGGGAACACCCACAAGTTACTGGTAGACACCAGGGCTGACCCCACCATGGTAGATCAAGCGTTTGCTGACTCCCAGCAATTAGATCAAGTACCCAGCAGATTCAAAGCAGTATGTGTAGCTGATTCCCGCAGAATTGCCATCACCCATGAGACAGTGCCCTTCTCTGTAAGGATGGGAAACATCCAGGTTAAGCTCTCTGGGCCAATCATGGCAGGCCTCAGCCACAACGTAATTGCTGGCCTTGACTGGCTCTGGCATAACCGCCCCTACATTGACTAGGATACCTCTGTCATCACCCTCAATAGAAATGGGGTGGGCTTTCAGATTTACCCCATGGAAATGAACAAACTACTACATGACACTGTGTTTGCCAGAATGACAGAAACAGGCTCATACAATTTCAAGGGGGGAGACTAGACTTTAACCAATGTTCAGTCAAAGTTATCTGTGCAGAACCATCTGCAGTCCCTCCCTTGTCAACATCACCACCACCAGCGCTAGCTGCACTCCTTGAGGAGTACAAGGACGTATTCAGTGAAACACTCAAACAACTACCTCCACCCCAGGAGATCCAGCACCCTGCCAACTTCAAGGATTGTTACCTAAAGCACAACCATTATACCGTCTCACACCAAAGGAAGATGAAACCCTCTGCCAGCACCTTGTGGACGCGCTTGATAATGGATTCTTTTGCCCCTTGCTCTCTCCATACAAGGTGACAGTCTTCTTTGTAGCTAAGAAGGATGTGTCTCTTTGCCTGGTCACAGACTACCACGCCCTAAATGAGGTGACAGTTAAAAATAAATACCCCCTGCTGCTGATTGACAACCTGTTTGATACACTTGCAGGTGCAAAGGTCTTTAGAAAGATTGATCTCACTGCGGGGTACAACCAGGTCTGCATTGCACCAGGGGATGAGGCAAAAACTGCCTTCCGCACACGCTATGGGTTGTTTGAGTGTTGTGTCATGAACTTCGGAATGACCAACGCTCCCTCCACCTTTGCCATGTTGATGAACAAAGCCTTTGAGGAACTGATTGGAAAGTGTGTTGTTGTTTACCTTGACAACCTTATTGTCTTCAGTCAAGATCAAACCACACATCTCCAACACCTCCGTGCTGTCCTCAACACCCTTCAGGAAAATCAGCTAAAAGCTAAACCCTCCAAATGTGAGTTTCTCAAGTCAGAGTTACTATTCCTTGGGCACATCATCTCTGCCCAAGGGATAAAGCCCAATCCTGCCAAAATCAAGGCAATCACTAGCATGCCGCCCCCCACTGATGTGGGCCAAGTGTGAACATTCTTGGGCATGGTTGCCTATGTACGCAAGTTCATCCCCAATTGTGGAGAACTAATTGCACCTCTTACTGAGCTCCTCAATACCAAACAGCGCTTTCATTGAACCCCTGCCAGAGATCAAGCCTTTGAGACGTTGAAGCAAAGGCTCACAATGGCACCAGTACTGCAGTTCCCCAACCAAAACCAACAGTACAAACTTGAGACTGACGCCTCTGACAGGGCCATAGGGGGTGTGCTAAGGGTAGAAACTGACAAAGGTGTCTTCCTCCCCGTAGCATATGAATCCAGGAAGCTCACTGATTTGGAACAACATTATCCCATCCATGATAAAGAGCTGGCAGCTATTGTATACTGCGTTGAGAAGTGGCGTTGTTACTTGGAAGGGGCGACCTTCCCACCCTGTGTTCTTACAGACCATAAGTCACTCCAGTATTTCAACACACAGTCCCATCTGACACGCCGTCAAGCAGGATGGGTTGAACATCTATCCCCCTATCAATTACGCATTAAATATAAGCCTGGGAAAGAACTCGTTACAGCCGACGCTCTTTCACGACTCTATGTAGCGTCCATCACTGGGGACAATGGTCTGGACCCAGACTGGCCCATGCTCTACCTGCGCCCTGAGGCGACCTGCTACAAGGGCCTTAACTTGATCACCGTCTCCAAGCTGAAGGACAACAAAAGCCAGTTCACCATCAAGGCTGGAAACATCTGCCGCCAAGCAGAGACAGGTGATAAGACGCCGTATATTCCCACCACACAACGAGGAGACACCATCTTGCACTACCACCAAACCTTGGGTCACATCAGAGGGCGTAACCTCTTCAAGATCATGAAACGTAAGTTTTGGTGGCCACGCATGCACCAAGACATCTTGGACCTCCTTGAGACATGCGTATTGTGTGAAAAGATACGTCCGAACCTGCACCCCCTAAGTCTGTCCTACCCATCAAGGCTATGGAACCCTTCAAACAGTGGGCCCTTGACATTGTGGGACCGCTTCCTGAAGACAGACTGGGTAAGAAGTATATTATCACTGCTATCAACTATTTCACGTGTTGGCCAGTGGCCTGGGCCACAACCAACCACACTGCCACCACTGTTACCCGCTTTATTGGCAAGGAGATTGTGGCTCCCTTTGGGCAACCCAAGCGTCTTATCACGGATGGCATGCCCAAACTTGTTGGACACGTTGTGAAGGCATACTGCGTCAAGAACGTGCTCCAGCATATAGTCACAACCCCTTACCATCCGCAAGCCAACGGGCGCGTGGAACGGTTAAATGGTTCCCTGGTTCAATTGATTGTCAAGCTCTCACAAGAGCACCCTAATACTGCATGGACTGAACATCTTCCCACCGCCCTACTGATCCTGCGAGCAAGAATCAACAGGGGCACTGGGTTCAGCCCTAGCACCCCGGCCTTTGGAACACCTGACAGTCTGACAGGGGTTGAACAGGGGAAACTACGGTCCAAGGTTCCTGACATACCCCCTTAGTGCCAACTCCCTCCCTAGACCAATGGCGCGCCAAAGCCCGGGAGATCAAACACAAGCGGATTGCAGGGGGACAAAACACCTCAAAGCTAGGTACGCCATAGGTGACCCCGTCTACACCCTCAATCCCAACTCTGCCAAATTAGAACCCAACCACCTAGGGCCCTTCAAGGTAGCTGCTGTCTATGATAACCACACCTACCAACTTGAGGATGCCCAGGGAAACACCAAGAAATTTCACTACAATTGCTTGCGCCCCTGCCGTGCCATCCCCACACAAAGGTTGTTTGTGCAGACCTTCCCAGACCTTCCGCAGACTCCGGTCCTGGTGTCTGACGACGAGCAGGGGGGTGTTGCAACCAATGTTCAAACCTTGCCTACTAATGTATCTTACGATACACAGGGGGCACTTGATGAGTTGCCCCTTGACGTATCTAACGTTATGAATGGATCTGATGGTGATGTCAAATGGCAGGCACTTCATCCTAATTAGGAGCGTTGCCAATTTGACCCGCTGATCCCCGCACAAGTTATTCCTTGGCTCCAAACCCTACATGGAACCCCCCACTATCCCATCCCCTTGTGGCTTCCCCATTTAGCATATTAACCACAATATCCTGCAATAAATGATACCTTATTCTTTATTATTCTGTCCTTTCCTATTGGACTGTTGTCTTTCCCAATTCCAAGTACTGAACTCTCATTGGTTCAGTTGCAACATTTTTTATTGAAGAAAATATCAAATTGTGTCAATATAGACACTCATACATCCAGGTTTTTTGGGTTTACATCTTTAAAATCAAGGCAAAAATATTAGTTAAGCTTGCTCAACTATCAATTCTTAGTAGATTTTTGTTTCATGGTTGACAGTGCCCATGTCAACAAAGTGTTAATATGAACAAAGTTGACATGAGCACTGTCACTGTTGTTTTCAGCTCCTGGGGACAACATCCAGGAGGACACAGCAGTAAATCTTTATAATGAAAGATTTGAGGTTTGAAGCTAGCCTTGGGTTAACCTTCAGGGCAAAATTAAGGGCACATACCTTAATTTCCTGGAATACAAGATGAGGAATTCCTTTTTTCCAAAAGGAAAGGAAAAATCTTGAAGAATATTAAAGCCAACACAAATGTGGATAAACTTGTATTTATTAGGAGAAAAGATTCTACTTAAATAGTAGACAAGAGTTGATGATCACTCATTAGGTAGAAAGAGTGGTCGAGGGGGTCACGTTGGGGTGATGTCATACCAGGATCAGACAAGGGCAGGTAAAGTATTCCAGAATGAATAGACATTGGATCAGACCCATTTACAGAAGACAAGGAATTTCTGAAGTCGAAGGCGAAACTGATCAAATCTTCACACATATCACTATTCGAAGGCCATATCAAAATAGCATTAATGGCACAATTTACTACAGTCACCAATAAACCAGCCACCAGTTAACTAAAACTGTTAATTGAAATCAAATAAAGCTCCTATAACACTAGTATTAAGGAATCCAAAAATTGTTTTGAATCTGATTTACAATCCAAAAGAAGATGAAAGTCAGATTTCATTTGGAAATCATATGTCGTTTTTTAAAAAAAAACTGGATTTTTATTAAAGTTTATAAGACCTGTGGTATAAGAACCACAGCCTTAGGGAATTAGGGAAAGTGAGGGTTGATTTAATGCCTTTGTTATCATTGGCTTGTCTGGCTGGTCCATGCTAGAAACTCCAATTACAGGTAAGATCCAATTAATAATATCCACATAGAGGCAGGGCTAGGCGACAGTTCCAGGAATTGAACCTGGGACTGTACTTGATCTTAGCCAATAGGCTTGAAAGGATTGTCTGGGACCCCTGGGGCATAATTGGAAATCATATGCCACAGCCCATTAAAGCACAATCCAGTAGTCTTATTAAAGCGGTATAGATAATATTTAGACATTTTAAAATAAATCTTTCAGAGGAGTGACCCAGTACAGAAGCTGGTCACAGCTGGCTGAAGCTTGACTGAAGCTTGGCCGAAGCAGCCTTTGCTATACAAGACCAGCCAATAATTTTTTGATTCAACCTTGGTTTGGTGTGGTATCAATGAGTTTAAATAGCATCAAGTCATGACCCAACTCTACTCCATCTCATCAACAGAAATCAAGTATGCATTATATTAGTGTAAATAAGCCTTTGCACTCACCAGAGATAGATCTGCTTAATAAATTCGCCCTTTTGAACATTGATGAGGATAGTGACAATGCCAAGTCATCCTTATTTGCATCTACTCAGTTAACTGAACCAAAAGCTAATTTATTTAAAAAAAGAAGCAAAAAGAAGTCCATAAACATAGGAGCTACTAGGGGGAAATATTCTGAAGAAAGTCAATCCGAAGAACAGGTTCCTTTAAAAGATCTTCGGAGCGGCTGGAGATTAAAAAAACGGTATGTTGTATGTGTAGACTTTGAAGCAACCTGTGAGGCAGATGTGCCGTTTAATGATTCTGTACACGAAATAATAGAGTTTCCTGCGATCGCCATCGACACGCTAACAAATGAAAAGGTAGTTCTTTCTATCTATGGCGCTTGATTAAAGCCTATTTCTAGGTTGCTGAATTTCATTCTTATGTAAAGCCCACTAAAAATTCAGTCATTTCGGATTTCTGTACAAAGTTAACTGGTATAACACAAGTAAGTTAGCCATCCCATTTTAATACGTGCTTGCTCTACAGACATTGCGCATTTTAGCCCCAGATTTCTTTAAAATTGTAAAATATATTGTTTTCCGCGAGATACCTTTATTTATTTTAACTCAAAATGTCAATAATTTCTGCTAGGATGTTGTCAATAAGAGTCCAAATTTCTCTGATGTTTTATCCAAGTTCCTAGTTTGGATAGATGAGCTTCTTTCGGGAAAGTTCTTATCTGAAGACAGAGTCAAACCAGAAAATTTAGGTACCTTTGAAACTCTTTCATTTATTCAGTTATCTATTTAGAAACATCATCTGAAGAATCATTTACCCAAATTTCTGGCCTCATATTCGCCACCCATGGACAGGCAGATATACTTAAATTCTTGATTACCACTTGCAAAATCAACAAAATTCCTCTGCCTGACATCTTTAAAGAGCCGTTTATTGATATTCAAAAGACAGCTTGTAAAATATTTAAGAAAAATATAAGACTTTTAAAGGAATCACAGCTTAGGACTAAATCAGGGAAGCCTTTAAAAGTTACGCATTCCGTTTCTCTCCAAAATCTTTGCCATTTATTCCATATCCCTTTCGTAGGACGCTGTCATAGTGGGCTTGATGACGCAAGGATGGTTGCGACAATACTTCAAAACTGGGCACTCTCTGAATATACCATCCTTCCAAATTCCTCTTGAATTCACTTTATTTCAATCTGCTTTTTTATGACCAAACAAAGCTATTCACCAAACTACAAGACATCATTTAACGAAATTATAAAAGATAATCAGACAGTTTAGTAGTTTCATTAGTCATGTGAAGCTTTAAACATTTTTTTAAAATTGAAAGCTAATCAGATTAGATTTTATACTGCCATTTAGGATTGAGTTGATCTGAAAATACCGCTATTTTTCTAAAACCTCACATCAAATAATTACAATTTCAATACTGTCGTAACAATGCATAGGAATGCTTTGGCCATCTCTGACTGACTTCTAGTTCTAGGCTGCACAGCCAAAAAAGTAATTTATCTAAATTTAGAAATGATTAATTAATTTTTTAACTAGGCTAGCCCAGAGCCAGAGCTGAGCCAAAGCAGCTCTAACTGTGCTACGTGTAACAGTTATAAGAATGAGAAGAGGAAAGAACATAAGAGAAGATTTAATGCTTTATTGAGAATTAAAGAGGGCTATATATTTTTAAGAGAATTATGTCCTCCATAGTGCTTGGTAATAGGGAGGGCTTATTTATGGCTATGGAGGTCATCTGACTCTACTTGTTCTGTATGAATAGGAATGTGATAAGTAGCCTAGCATAACATTGAGGTAAGTGCTGATATTACAAGATACCCATTTTGGGTGATAGGTTGAGTCAGGCCCTAAACTAATTCACAATCAAAAAATGCCTGCTGCAATATATTCCCCTTAGTCTTCCATGACATCTTAGTTATCAAGGTTTGTAGAAGGGTAAGTTGTTAGAAATCTGTGCCCAATATTGTTCCAGCTATTTAATTATTACAGGGAAGTTACTCACTCTTTAGAAGATCCTGGCCTTGTAGAAGTACAATCATGTGTTATAGAAAGCTTTATTCTTGCATCACCCGCCTGACCCCAGAACCCTATAGGTATGATTTACACTGGCTTGTTGTATAATGATATTTTACTTTTTCAGATTAGAGCTTGTACTTATTTGAGTTTAGGTTCCATACCTTGTCCTTTCTTCCTAGAATTGGAAAAGTGAATTTCATTGATTTCATCTTACATTTCCTTTTAAGCTAAGTGCTCTATACATTACATACCAAAGGATTATCCCTGCTTAAAGTCTTAGTGAAAAACCAACCATAAAAATTTGGTTGATGTGGGTGTCTCAGGCTTGGTCTTAAAGGCTATTTTTTAATATCTAAATCTTGTGCTTGTTTTATTAGAGCAGTAAGAAGATATGTGGCTTAATCCTCTGGGTCTTTAATTGATAACTTGAAAGGACATGTAATAAAGGTCTAATAGGTTTCTCTACCTGGCCATTGGACTGCAGTGATATAAAGTAGCAGATAGAGTAGTTGATTCATTTTTAAAGAAATATGCTAGTTGTTTTCTTTAGTAAATCTTTGCTGTCTGTTGTGGCTTGAAAAGTCCAAATTTAACCACAATTTCTTTGGCTATGAGGCAGCATGTATTATTTCCAATTGTTGATTTGTGGCTTGAGTAGCTGACATAAGTGATATATTTTACTGCTATTATATCACAGTGGTTTTCAAAACTGTGTGTATATACAAAATTGGGTCATCTGCAAACAAAATGAACTCAAACTTGGATAAATTCCAAATACAAGTATAGAACATGTACTCTGTGTTGAGTTTATACTTCTGGGAAGTATAATAAACGGAAAAAGGGGAAGAATTAAGAAGAGAATGATAATTTATTGGATATGAATATAGAATAATATATATTATCATGACAAGCCACATACTGTCCATGTACGTCATGGGGGTCATGGGGCTTATCTGAGTAGTTTTTCTCTTGAATCACCAGGCTTAATCAAGTTCTGTTCCATTTAGGACCTGGATTGAGTGATCCCTGTCATAGATGGTTGACTGATAATGGTGCCACCAGTTTATTAACTGGCTGGTGAACCATTTGGTGAGCCATTTGGTGATTTACTTGGGGTGTGAATTCCCCAAGAGGGAGTAATCAAAGGTGTTGCGACATCTCCCCCTGGGGTGCTGGAAGGTGGAGCCTTGGAGATTTTCTTAAGAGTGTCAGGGATGCGTGCTTGGTATTGATCCAGTTTGGCGTTGGGAACAGGGAGTCTGGAGTTTTGTTGGGCTGTTCTTGCTTTGCACAGGTGGAGGCAGACATGGTGCATACGTTTCAATTCAGTCCGAGCTCCAATCCCTTTGATGAGGTAGGTGTTATTGGGCTTGACTTCCATGACAATGCCTGGTCCACAAAATCCTGGGTCCAACTTGTGTTGGTCATGATTGACAACCCAGATTTTGTTCCTGACTTGGAATCTCTCTTGTTGTAATGGGATTGTTTCCCTTTCAACCATTTGGTGTTCCATCTCCTCTTGGTCTTTTCTGGCGTGTTGTACGTTAGGGTTGCTGTTGTCTGGCACCTTTTTGGGCAGAGGTAGTTGTGGTCCTGTGGATGTACTAACAAGAGTGGGGTTTTGTCCATAGACCAGTTCATAAGGGCTTTTATCCATATTGTGGTTAACTCTTGTTCTACAGTCCATGAGCGCGGTTGGGAGCATGTCAACCCAGGCCTTTGGATTGTTAACAGATAACTTACTGAGGGCTTCTACGAGTGTGCCATTTAGTTGTTCTACTTGTCCATTTGCTTGAGGATGATATGGGCTGACTGTGATGTGTTTTATCCCATTCTTGGCAAGATAGATATTGGTGTTAATGGCCTTAAGTTTGATGCCCCCATCTGTGATTAGGAGGTCAGGTTTGCTGAACTTGGCTATGGTTTCTTTCCCAATGAATTGTCTCACGTTGTTGCCCTTGTGTTTTTTAGTAGCTTGCGCCACAGGCCATCTGGTTTCATAGTCAATAGCTGTGATGATGTACTTCTTGCCCTTGTTTTTGCCAGGCATGGGACCAACAATATCCAGTGATCATACCTTGAAGAGTTGTGTGATGGATATGGGTACTACTAAATTGGGTGGTGCTTTGGTTTGAACGTAATTCTCACAGACTTTGCATTGTTCCAGTACCTCTCTGATATCATCTAGCATGTTGGGCCACCAGTAGCATGTCTTGAGGTATTTGTGCAAGTTTCTACTGCAGGTGTGTCTAAGGTCTCTGTGATATCAGAGGATGGTGTCAATCTTTTGAGTTGAAGGGACGTAAGGTACAGTGTCATTGCTTGGGAGTATTTAGTGCATAGTACCATATACGTTTTTGAACAGATGTTTGTTCTTAATGACTTTCTCTTGGATGTACATTGGTGTGCCAGGTGGGAACCCTTCCTGGAGATTCCCCATGATTAACATGGGCCAGTTGGGGTTGCCATCAGCGCAGAGGACATGTTTGCTGTATAGCCTTGACAGGGCATCTGCAGTAAGCATTTCCTTGCCTGGCTTATATTCAATTTTCATGGGGTATCTCTGTATGAGACTCATCCACTTGGCTTGTCTCCTTGACAAGTGCTGTTGTGTTTTGAAGAATATCAGCAACTTGTGGTTGGTGAGTACCTTGAACGTTTGGGCTTCTTCCAGATAGCATTGCCACTTCATGAGGCAGTGTATGATGGCTACCAACTCCTTGTTGTGTATGGGGTATCTTTGTTCACTGTCAGATAGCTTCCTTGACTCATATGCCACGGGGAGGAAGTCTTTTTCTGCCGTTTGGATAGGGAGTACTCCTCCTATGACATAGTCAGAAACATCTGTTTTTAGTTTGTAGATTCCCTCATGATTCAGATATTGGAGGATAGGGGTGGTGACCATGTGTTCCTTCAATTGGCAGAAGTGTTGATCACGTAGCGGTATCCAGACAAACTTAGTTGTTTTGCCTGTGATGGCAGATAGGGGGCTGTTAGGGCGCCCTAGTTGGGTATAAACCTTCTTACATAGGCTACCATGCCTAGGAAGGTACATAGTTCACTTTTATTTCTTGGAGCTGGCATCTCAGTTATGGCATGTATCTTGTCTGAATCTGGTTTAATTACGTCCTTGCTGATAATGTGACCAATGAATGGAAGTTCTGTTGAGAAGAATTTTCACTTTGACGGTTTTGCGACCAGTTGGTTTTCTTCAAGGGTGCAGAGAACTGCACAGACATCTTTCCAGTGTTGCTCCAGGTTGGGGCTGTAAATGATGATGTTGTTCAGGTAGATGATTGCTTGTTTTCTGATGTGTTCCTTGAAAACTTTGTTCATGAAGGTCACAAAGGTACTGGGAGAGTTTGTCATGCCAAAGTTGAGAACAACACATTCAAAGGACCCATATTTAGTTCTAAATGCAGTCTTTGGAATGTCTTCAGGTTTCACGCAAATTTGGTGGTAACCTGCTGTCAAATCAATCTTTGTGAAGATTTGGGACTCCCAGGGCGTCAAAAAGGTTGTCAATTAGGGGCAGGGGATATCTGTTCTTAATTGTGACCTTGTTGAGTGCTCTGTAGTTGGTGACAAGGCAGAGTCCTCCATCTTTCTTTACCGCAAAGAAGACAGCAGCACCAAAAGGAAACTTTGATGGTTGTATGAGTCCTTTTTCAGGGGCTTTATCAAGGTAAGCTTTTAGGGTGTTGTCTTCTTGTGGTGTGAGGCGGTAGATAGGTTGTGCTTTAGGTACACTCCCTTTGAGGTCAATTTTTTGTTGTATGCCGCAATCAGGAGGTAGTCCTGGCAGTGTTTCTTGGAAAACAGTGGGAAATTTGTTAACTAGCTGATTTCAGATGGGGTTCTTTTCAAGTCGAGTCTCTGTATTCTTAAAGTGAATGACCTCATATGTACAGGTACTCCAATCAATTTTGCTAGGGTTGACTTACTTTTCTGTTTTCATGATTTTCACAAATACATGGTCTCTCATAAGTGTGTCAAGGTGAGTTGGATAAACATGGTGGTGTACTTCTCCTCATTGTATGATGAGAGTAGCACTGTCCCAGTCAATGTGAGGTTTGGTCTTTCTCATCCAATCCAGGCCAAGTATAACATCATACTTGGGGATTGGTATGATTGGACCGCTGAGTGTGGTTTGTATGTCTCCAATTTGGGCGGGGAAAGGGTTTGCCTCTTGAGTGACTGGTGTGCTTCTGTTGTCCACCATGATAACTCTCCTGATATTGCTTCAAGTGGTTGGTAGTTTCATGAGTTCAGTGAATTTCTTGTTGACGAGGGATTGGTCTGCTCCAGTGTCAAATAGTGTGGTGCCCTGATATCTGCAAAAAAAGAAAGGATAAGTGAGGAGTTTATTTCCAGTTTGGGCAGCAAACAATAGAGGGTTGCTGGAGGGTACTTGGATCATGGTGATTGCATCCACGTCCTGGTCCCTGTACAAGTCTTATAGGTTGGGGGAGGACGGCTTGCCTAAGCACTCCCCTGAGCTTTTCCCTCTTTGTTGGTATCTTTGGTGCTTGTCTGGTTGGCTTGTGCAGTTTGATTCCCAGTTCAAGGATGGGTGTTGTTGGCTCAGTTGCTTTGCTTATTGGGTCAAGGATCCTTCTTGGCTGAAGGGCTCTCTTTACGCTTGTTGGTTGCGTGTAGATCATCAGATTTTTGGGCTGCATGTTTGCCTTCCAAGAATACTTCTTCAAGGTTCCTGCAGCAGGTCATATCAAACTAACATCTAATGTGTGTGGAAATGCCATTGCAGAAGTCCAAGTGTGGCCCAGGTTCATCAAATTTGATGATGTTGGGTGTGCAGTCACATAGGTCTTTGTATGCAGCAATGTACTCCTTGATTGTTCCTGTCATCTTGAAGGTTTGAAGTTCTGTCATAATTACTACTTTGGAATCCTTTGTGGAGAATTTTTCAAGGAATGCACTCTTGAACAGCTCCCAGTCTCTCTTTTGGTTGGGGTGTTGGGCTATCCATCTGCTTACAAAACGTGATGCAATTCCTGTAATGGGGAGGGTAATTTTGCTGACCCAGAGTCTTTGGGGGTATTCCACTTGCTCAAATTTGCTTTGTGTACTGTTAATCCAAAGAGAGGCGTTTTCTTGGCGTAATCCTGTGAAGGCGCCAATTTCAGCTGTGCGCAGGTGTTTGAATACAATATTGGGTATTTCAGGCTGCTGTGGTGCTGTTGTGATCAGGGTTGTGGGTAACAGTCTTTGGGCTTTGAGAGTGTTGTATTGTTCAATGGGTACAATGACGTTTTTTTAGATAAAAAAACCTGCAGGAACATCTTGCCCTTCTTTTTAATCTCTCCAGCTGTTAGAGAGTACCATTGCTTGGGTTTTTTTCTTAGAAGGAATTTTTCCTTTGAATTGGGTAGGTATGGATAACCTACCTGTGCTACCACTGTCAACTTTATACTTATGGGAAGTATAATAAACAGGAAAAAAGGGGAATATTTAAGAAGATAATGATAATTTATTGGATATGAATACATAATAATATATAGTATCATGACAAGCCACATCCCGTCCAAGTACATCATGGGGGTCATGGGGCTTATCTGAGTAATGTTCCTCTTGAGTCGCGAGGCTTAATCAAGTTGTGTTCCATTTAGGACCTGGATTGAATGATCCCTGTCATAGATGGTTGACTGATAATGGTGCCACCAGTTTATTGACTGGCTGGTGAACCATTTGATGAGCTATTTGGTGATCTACTTGGGGCATTAATTCCCCAAGAGGGAGTAATCAAAGGTGTTGCAGCATCTGTTAATAGGGATTTGGGACATTTCTAAACAAATGACTTAACAATACAACAACTATGACAAATCATAAAAGAAAAAATTGAGACATGATATAAAAATCTAGAAAACACAAACAAAATAGTTCCAGTTGCTGTTTGGTGCACATATATTTACTATGTTGTCACAGACATTGTCATCTTGATACTAATTGTCTGTCCCGGAAAGGCAAGAATCAGATGTACCAAGGTCAAAAGAAGCCATTCTAGAAGCTGGCTGATTTAAATCAGGTCATCAACAATACTTAAGTTGTGGCAAAAAATACAAAGACTCCACCAGAATCTTCAAACATGCCCCCAGAAGCTAAAAACCCAGAAATCAAGGTAATTTGGTGTTTTTTGGCTTTAAATTTGATATAAAATATCACTCAATTTTCACTCCCTTTTGGAAGCTTGGCAACAGAGATGGCTACTTAATACTTTAGCATTAATCTCAACCATCATAATGCCTGAAAATATTCCCAGTACTACAACAGTAGTTCAAAAATACTATAATATATTTTTAAAAAAGTTTTCTGGTTTGTATATTTTGCCTTCATAAAAATTGGTGCTCTTGTTAGCCTATACGCCTGTAAGGTTTCTTACAGCATGTGGCATCAATTTTGCAGCCTCTGCATTCTCTGCGCTGTTTGTTGGGCCTTCTAAAGCTGAAATTCAGAAAACTGTGGAGCCAATTTGTGAAATCATTTATTTAAAAACCTGGTTATAACTCCTTGATCAATTATCTTTTATTTTTTCTCCTTGTTTTCTTTGGCTGTACCCTCCTGATGCCTCTTCTTGGAGAATATCATCTTAAAGGTCCATATTTGAGAATATTGTTGGTTATTGATGCTTTTGGCATTTGGATTTTTATGACTCACTTTATCAACACTTCTGAATTTTTAATAGACCTCATCATGCATATGTAACTTAGTGACAAAATATAACCAGTTTTAATGTGTTAAAGCTCAAACCAAATAAAAAAGCACAGCAACAACTCAACACAAAAATTAATCACTCAGTTGTTACAGTGATTTTCAAACCTCCTGAGATAAATGAAAAATTCAGTCTAAAAACAAAAACAACTCTGTCTAAAAGCAAAATCAAAACTAGATCCAAATCTATTGTAATTTAATATAATTTCTTTGGTTTTTAGATTTTGCTTTTAGACTGAGATTTTTTGTTTATCTCAACAGGCTTGAAAATTACTGTAATTTCTCTTGGTCACAATATTGGCCGGGCTGTTTCAGTTGTAGAAAGAAGCCTCAAGTTTTTTCATGAGAACCACAGACCCTTGATCACACAATAGTAAAAGAAAATTGAAGCCTCAATCCCAAAAGTGGACTTGACCATAAACTGTATATTTGCTAGTTCAAGATGACAGTCTTGGTTAATCCACTGACAGATGGCTCATCTGTGCTCCTTGGTGAGCAGGGTTGACAGGCATGTGGATTTTCCTGCTTTAAGAAATTGCCTAGTATTGATGAATTTATTAAAAGTCTTACTGGTGTATTTTGGCTCCACCCTGACAACAGTCATGGCCTTCTTGTAGTCACCAGATTTGCACATCAGCTTGAGAAAAATGGTGTGCTTTAGGTTAGGATGGCCTTTCAGGTGACCTTTTTAGTGCAGTTGAATTGGGATCCTGCTCAGGGACTGGCAAGCAAGGCATGAGCACCTTATTGTAGAAGGCTGAAACCTTATTTAACACCTCCTGCCCCTATGTAGTTCTATAAAACTTGGGCTTGCCTTTGTCTTCCTAGTTGCCATCTCTGACACAGGGCTCATAGCTAGTATCAAGCACAGGTGTCATGGCCTGCCATGACATAGTAGCTTTGAAAAGTTGCGTTTTAAAAGCTTGGATTGATAAAGCTACTTCTTGCCTTTAGAAAGCTACCTTGATGATATCCCTAGGTACCCTAGATCAAAAGTTATGGCAATTTAAAGATCCTAGTTCAAAAACCCTGTCAGCATGTCCCAAAATGGTTGCAAGATTGGATTTCAAATTACAACAAGCAACAATTAGTAAGCGGGCAAATCCAATAATATCTCAGCTTCCAGTGATTAGTTTTGGATGTTCTTACACTCAAATGAAAGCCCCAGATGAGGAAAATCTATCCAAAGTATTTTTAGATGACCAACTGAGGCAAACCGCGAAGTTCAAATCTGGCCAAAAGAATATGACTAGAATTAGTCAGCTGATGTTTCAAACTTTTAGCATGACCCTCCAGATAGAGAGACAAGAACCTTCTGGAAGAATCTGGAAGAATCTCAAAGACCAATGTAAATGGTATAAAAAGAACCTAGTTCCCCTTTTCCCCATTGTGATCATTCTTGGTCTGAATAATAAATAAAGGACTTCTATTAGACTATAGTTTAAATGGATCAGAGTTGGGATCCCTTGGGCCCTGATAACAGGCTTCACCTTCTCCAGCATGGCTGACAGGATCAACTATTGGCGGTACACAGCGTCAAGCACATAGGAGGTAAGTTCAATCTCTTTTTTCCTGACTGTTTTAATTGTGGTAACCTTGGTGGGCTTCTGGTTCAGCTTGGGGACCCAAGGGTTGATGCTCTGCACCCTAGCAGCTTGTGATCCTTGAACCAGCTGTGTCAGTGCAGCATCACTATTGAACTCTCCTCTCCCATCTCCTTCCTGAGTAGGCACTTGAGTTGCACTAACTCTGTTCTTTGACCATGGGGGCAACCACAACTGTGGCGCACAACAGGTGCATTGGTAATCTGTTTTTGTGCTTCTTCCATTTTGAGAATTTAATAAAATACCAAATAAAACTCAATTAAGTTATGTCCTGGTGTTGTTTTTTTGCTTTTTATCTGAATATGACTATTTAATTAGAATTAATTCTATCCAACTACCCAATTATAGATTTTTATTTCTTAATTAGTTGTTTTTGGGGTTACCACACCCATTTTAGAAAACCTAAAATAATTTACACCTGTTTTTCCAGATTTTACGTCAAATTAAGCACCCAACACAATAATTTTAAAATTTCTGTTTGAGATTGTGTGCCTTATTTTAGATACCTTGGATCATTTTTGATTACAACCCATTGTACACAATAATTGAGTGGTTTTGTTTACATGTTGAGTTGCTATTTGCTCTTTTTTTGATTTGAGTTTTGACTTAATGTGCTTGAGTGTATTTTGTCACTGATTTACATAGTAAATATATGTAGCCAAAAGTCAACTCACACCATTTTATTTGTGAATTCACCCATTTTGGTTTGTATTTTGATCATTTTACTTGAATTGTGAGTACTTTACTTCTGTGTTTGTGTTGCAACCAAGTTTCTAGACTTGCCTGCTAACGTATATTATGATACACAGGGGGCGCTTGATGAGTTGCCCCTTGACGTATCTAACATTATAGATTAATCTGATGGCAATGTCAAATGGCGGGTACTTCATCCTAATTAGGAGTGTTGCCAATTTGACCTGCTGATCCCTGCACAAGTTATTCCTCGGCTTTAAACCTTACATGGAACTTCCCACTATGCCACCCCCTTGTGGCCTTGTGGCTTTCCCCATATATTAATCACAATATTCTACAATAAACAATACCTTATTCTTATTATTCTGTCCTTTCCTATTGGACTGTTATCTTCCCCAATTCCAAGTACTGAACTCTCATTGGTTCAGTTGCAACAGTGGTAGCAGAAGTAGGTTCACAACTTATTTTAAAAACAAAATTCCCCCAAGAAAGGACAGAGTACGGGCCTCATGGCTAATCCACAACAAGAGACATTCCTTCCAATCCCCAAGGGGGACATTCCCAAAGGTTATGTCATCTATCAAGATCAGCTAGTTCTCACCAGTGTATACAATCAGCTCCGCCTCAGGCAGCGTGACGCTAGCGTCACCCTGCCACAGTCAGACCTGTCTCAACATATGCTCAACCTCCAACTAGAGCCCTTTGCTGGCAGTGTCAAAGGAGCTGACATCTTCAGTTGGCTCCAGTCCATCAAAACACGCCTTTGTATCTGTCAGGTCCCGGAGTCCATGTGGGTTGCCACTGCATCTGGCCGCCTCACAGGGCCTGCCGCTGTGTGGTTCACCAACTGGGCCAGCCAGGAGTTTGACGTCACCTGGGTGACGTTTTGAGACGCCGCCAAATCCTGATATAGTGAAACTTTCTGTCCCATTGTCTTGGGGACTCCCCTCTTAGTCATTAAGCAGACTGGTTCTGTTCCCAAGTATCTCGCCGCTTGGCAACAAGCCCTTGCTGCTGCCCCCAAAGCAGTGACCAATGGGAATACTATGTTGCTCACTCTCATTGTTAATGGGTTGAAACCCCATATTTGCAAGTGGGTCCCTGTTGGCTGCTGCGCCTCTATTGACAAATGTTATAAAGCTATTGTAGAGGCCAGTAACCAGGCTTCAATGGGCTTCTGCTGCACCAACAATACTCCACCCCAACCACGTTCTGCACCTAACAATGGCCAAGGGCAAGTGGGCTGTTGCCAACCTTGTCAACAAGAAAGTGCAACTAAACCCCCCACAAAGGGGAGCTCTAGCTAGCGCTAATCAAGGACCAGCGAAAAGCCTGGGGGTTGTAGCAACAAGAGGCCTTACAACCCTGACTGACCCGCCCTCTCAGCCCTTGCTTGCAAAGAACTCCCGCAACTACAATCTTCATGAGGTTGAAGCTCTGGACGTCTTTCAGGTCCATAGCAATGACCCCATGTTGCAAGCCGCTCATTCCTCAAATAAAGTAACACAATTGTCCTATCCCTTCCATTTCTGTGGGAACACCCACAAGTTACTGGTAGATACCAGGGCTGATCACACCATGGTAGATCAGG
The DNA here is from genome assembly GCA_014839935.2 of Entomophthora muscae. NCBI lineage: Eukaryota > Fungi > Entomophthoromycota > Entomophthoromycetes > Entomophthorales > Entomophthoraceae > Entomophthora > Entomophthora muscae. The sequence goes on from QTSX02000106.1 coordinate 110,146, forward strand.
CATTTGCTGACTCCCAGCAATTAGATCAAGTACCCAGCAGATTCAAAACAGTACATGTAGCTGACTCCTACAGAGTGGCCATCACCCACAAGATGGTACCCTTCTCCGTAAGAATGGGGAACGTCCAGGTTAAGCTCTCTGGGTCAATCATGGCAGGCCTCAGCCACAACGTAATTGCTGGCCTCAACTGGCTCTGGCATAACCGTCCCTACATTGACTAGGATACCTCTGTCACCACCCTCAATAGGAATGGGGTGGGTTTCCAGATCTACCCTGTGGAAATTGTTGAAACCACAGGCTCAACCCGCCAGCAAGGTTCCAACAAAGCGGGTTTGTGACCCGCAATCCAATTACCTGGTCACTCAAAGCCAGACCCGGAAGTCAACTTGGATTACCAAATCAATCAACATGAATAAATGATGTTCCCTCACGGTGGATACCTCAATTTGGCGCTTGACTCATTAACAGGATCAAGCCACCCCCTCTTACATCTAGCCGTGTGATCACCAATCATGTTCCTTCTATCCATTGATTCACAATAGCTATATAATCACTATCTCACAATAAAGATTATTATCAATCCTCTAAATATTTCCCCCCTTGTAACTCTGCTAAAACAGCACAGTTACGACATTGGTAGCACAGGTAGGCTCTCCATCCTACTTTATCTTGAAAAATTCTGCCTGTTGCCCGCACACGTTGCGGTCAACAAATCCTTGACAGAATTATGTCTGGCCTCCCGCCTGACTGGACGCCGTACACTCCTGGTACCAAGATACCTGATGGTTTTGTCCTCTACTAAAACACGGTGATCCCACTACCCGCCTTCAATGCCCTGTCCGCCCTAGGGTTCTTTCAGGCTCCCTCATCAGCGCCACAACCAACTGACAAAGCCACCATGCCCGCCTATGTTGCACAAAGACTTCACAGCGCCGCCTTGGAACCCTTTTCAGGGGCCAACAACAACAATGCTGCTGCATGAATTCAGTCCGCCCAAAGCAAGTTGGCTCAGATAGAGTGCCCACAGCGGTTTTGGATTGCGGAGATTTCCATTTGTCTGACCCATGACACTGGCACTTGGTGCAACAAGAAGCACAAAGAGCACACCAACAAGAACTGGGACACCTTCAAACAGGACTTCTTGGCAAGATTTTTGCTTAAGGATACGGCACTCATGATCATATGCCAAGTAAAAAACCTAACCCAGACAGGCACTGTTAAAGAACTCACCCGCGCCTACAAGGAGCTCCGTCTCTGCGCCCCATCTGACATGGCCTTTGACACCCCAGTCACACACCTCATGTACTATGCACACTCAAGCTTCATGTAATGAGACATGTGAACCTGGACCAGGTGATCAATCTACAGAGTCTGTTTTACAAGGCAGTGAAAGCAGAACAAACATCCAACACTCTCCACAAAGCGCAAACCAGAAAACAAGAAAGACCCAAGGACTCCCATCCAAGCAGGTGCTCCTCTTAACCACCTCCTGGAGGCAACGCAACAACAACAACAACCACAAACCCACGGGTTTGAATGGGAATGGGAATGGAAATAATGGCCAGTCAAATTGTACCTATTTCTGTATCACTGCCACACAAGGCAATCAAGACAAGGGAAAAGCCCGGGGAGAGCATTAAGCAAGCCAAGCTCTCCCTGCACCACTCCTGACTCCCCCAGTGATGAGTACCAACCTGAAGACGTGGACCAGTGTCCAATTATCCAATTACCCTCCAAGGACCTGGTTCTTTACACCATTGCCAGGCACTCCAATAAACTGATGCCTTACCCTTTCTGCTTTTGCAGTTACACAGACTTGGCACTCCTGGACTCAGGCGTGGATCAAACCCTAGTCAACAGCAGCTTTGTGGACAAGTTCAAACTAGCCACTAATCCTTCACAGATTAAAAATGTGGTTTCAGCAGATGAACATCACATCACTGTGACAAGGGAAGCCACCCCCTTCTCTGTCATGCTTGAGAACCTACACTCTACCATCCAAGGCCCCGTCATTGACTTTTCAAAATTTGACATTGTACTGGGCTTAGATTGTCTGCAAAAGAACAATCCTCACTTAGACCTGGCAACCTCAGTATTGACCATCAAATTTAAAGGCGTCAACCACCAGATCTACCCTGACTCAGTGGTCCAACTCCTGCGCAACCACATCTTTGTGCGCATTACAGAGACCCTGGACAAAAGGGAAAACCTGAAGACAATCAACTGGGACTCCTGCCAGTACAAGAGCATACACTTCAAGGACCACCAGGACACTATTACGCCTCAGGATTGCAAAATTGTAGCCCATCATCCAGAAATCTTCAAGGAGGCTTTACCCAGGTTACCTCTGGAAAAACATATCCAACATTCCATTCAACTCAAGGGAGCTGTTGTCAGGAAACGCCTGACACATCTTGTGTTACAAAAATTCCTTGGGAAAACTCTACTGTTCTCTAAGATCCTAATGCTAGTTTAATGACTCTCCTAGCTACTCTAGACAATGAGTTATGGCTTCTTAAAGTTTGGCCGCCAGTCAAACTTCCTAACCAGTGCAAAATGACAAAATTATGCGACCAAGGCACAAGAATTGATGCAAATCTTAATTTGAGCATAACTCAGCAATCACTGGACATATTGGGACGTCCAAACACGCATTTTGAAGCCAAACACCAGGAGAGTCAATCTGTGCTAATTTTAGACAAAATACGGATGCAAAGCTCGATGTGCGGGATTTTTCAAAGAAACATGAGTCATGCTATTCAGAAGATGCCCCAAAACCCCAGACTGATGCCATCAGCAGAGTCCCTAAGACTGTCTAGCAGATTTAGGAAGATTCTAAAAAATATAATGGAACGGTATATAAAGGTGTTGCTCACAATGATCCCCTTGTGATCATTCTAAGTTTAGCTCAATAAAATAAAGTTGAATTTAGTTGATTTTGAGAAGTTTATTAAATCTGTATAAGTTGTTTCCTATGGAGACCTGTCAAGACCTACTGGGCCCTGAAAGCTGTACCCAAAGTGTGGCCTATCTATTGCCTGACCCCAAATAAAGATGATGCCCTACGTGCCTACCTCAAGGAGGCCTTGGAGAAATGACTTATCTGTCCCTCAAAATCTCCCTTTGGGGCCGCCATATTCTTTGTGGCCAAGAAGGATGGCACCCTGTGTCTAGTCACAGATTACCAAGTCCTAAACAAAGTTACCATCAATAATTGTTACCCACTACCACTTATTGGCAACCTCTTTGATGCCCTGGGCGGTGCCACAGTCTTCTCCAAGATTGACCTAACTGCAGGCTACAACCAGATCTGTATTAAGGAGAAAGACCTCCCCAAAACAGCCTTTCATACTAAATACAGCTTGTACAAGTGTGTGGTACTCAATTTGGGTATGAAAAACTCCCCCTCACCCTTTGTGACCTTCATGAACAAGGTGTTTACACCTCACATAGGCAAACATGCCTTAGTCTACCTGGATGACATTATTGTCTATAGCCCCTTGGTAGAACAGCACCATAAGGACTTAGAGGCAGTCTTTGCTACCCTGGAATAATAAAAGCTGCTAGTCAAACCCTCCAAATGCCAATTATTCTGCAGACAACTGCCTTTCCTAGGGCACATAGTCTCAAAAGACGGCATCAAGCCCAACAGTCAGAAGATACAGGACATCTGCAAAATGCCACCACCCAAAGACAAGTTGGAACTCTGCATATTCCTAGAAATGGTGGCCTATGTACGCTGTTTCATACCTGACTGCAGCGTCTTGGCGGAACCATTATACTCCATAACTGGTGCCAAATCCAAGTTTTTATGGACCCCCAATGTGACCTCTGCTTTAGATGCCTTAAGGAGAAGCTCACAACATCACCTATCCTGCAGTACCCCCAAACACAATGGGGAGTACCAAATGGAAACAGACACCTCAGATGCATCTATTGGGGGAGTACTACAAATCAAAAACAATAATGGTGACTTCCTGCCTGTAGCCTACAAATCACAAAAACTGACAGACAGCAAGTGTTGATACCCTATACATTACAAAGAGTTGTTGGCCATTTTACACTGCCTAGTCAAATGGAGTTGTTATCTAGAAAGCAGGGAGAATTCACAGTGTTGACCAACCACAAGTTGCTCATATATTTCAAACCCCAAGCAAACCTATCCTGCTGTCAAGCCCGCTGGATGAAATTCTTGGAGAGATTCAATATGCTCATACAATACAAGCCTGGTCCAGAACTCGCCATGGCAGACATACTCTTGCGCTACATCTGTGCCATAAGAGGATAAAATGGGCTCAGCCCAGACTGGCCCCTCTTTGTACTTCAGACAAAGGACAAAGGGTTTCCCCCTGGAAACATAGACATAACAAAGAAAACAGTCATTAAGAATGAGCACTTATTTGCAGACGTTTATGGAACCTTACATCAAAAAATGTCCAATGGAACCACCATCCCTTATGTTCCCACACATCAGCAAGTTGACACCATCCTACATTACCATAGGGACCAAGGGCACACAAAAAGTTGCAACCTCTACAAATTCCTTAAACACAAAGCATGGTGGCCAACCCTGTACCAAGATGTTCAGGAAGTCTTAGAACAATGCAAAGTATGTGAGAAATTTGCAAGAAGCAAAACCCCACCAAAGTCAGTACTACCTATCTGCACGCAACTACCCTTCAAGGTGTGGGCGCTAGACATTGTAGGCCCCATGCCAAGAAAGCATAATGAGAAGAAGTACATCATCACTGCAATAGACTTTGCTACACAATGGCCAGTATCACAAGCAGTAAAGACACATACTGGCAATGACGTGTGGCGTTTCATAGGAAAAGAAATCATCAGCAAGTTTGGAAATCCAGAACTCCTGATAACTGACAGAGGCAAATAATTGAACTTTGAAGACACTAATGTATACTCCACCAAGAATGGGGTCAAGCACACTGTGACAACACCTTACCAGCCTCAGGCCAATGAACGTATGGAGCGGTTAAATGGCAGCCTTGTGCAAGCCTTGGTCAAACTCACCGCCAGGAGACCTGAGGAATGGCACATACAGCTATCAACTGCATTGCTTGTATGCCGGACTCATGTGAACAGATCCATTGGGAAAAGCTCTTTTGAGTTGGTATATGGCACACAGCCCAACATCATCCAAGCATTATCAGGACCCAAGCTGAAAAATCTAAGCAAGGTCCCCCATGCTCAGATCCCCAGGTCATAGAGGCCAATGGTGATCAAACAGAGAGAGAAAACAAGCATCTACAAAAGACATTTGTCCCCATCCAAAAAAAGACATGAGGTTGGTGACAAATTTTGGGTCATGAACATTGACAAAAGCAAACTACAGCCCAAAAAAGTAGGCCCAGTGATCATCCTAAAGGTAAACAAAAATAACACTTACCTTGTGCAAGGACTTTTGAAACGTAAACAAGACAAGGTCCTTCACCATGATTGCCTGAGACCCTGCAAGGCAAGACAGAGACAATGTGAGACTGCCCTACCTGCCACAGAACAGCATTTAGTCCATTATGGCTCCTGGGCTCCTGACAACCTCCCTGGCAACCTGCCCCCAGAGGAGGCTGACCTTCAGTAGGAGGAGGGAGTCAAAACAGCAGGCTCAACCCGCTAGCAAGGTTCCAAACAAGCAGGTTAGTGACCCGCAATCCAATTAACCAGCCACTCAAAGCCAGACTAGGAAGTCAACTCAAATTACCAAATCCAACAACATGGACAGATGATGATCCCCTATGGTGGATACCTTGTTTTGGCGCTTGACTCATTACAAGAATCAAGCCACCCCCTTCACCATCCCACTGTGTGATCAACACTATCATGTTCCTGTTATCCATGATTCACATTAACCATATAATCATTATCTCTCAATAAAGAATATTATCTAGTTTCTAAATATTTTCCCCCTTGTAACTCTGCTAAAACAGCACAGTTACAAAAAATCAAAAAGTAGTCAAATCAAAATCCAAAAAGGTAGCAAAAAACTAGATTCACTTAATATTAAATTTTTGCAAAAAATAATATTTTATTCATTATATTTTCTTAAGTTCCTCAAAACAAAAGTGAGGAAATCAAAAATTGACTTTTTATATTTAGTCACACTTTTTATAAGCTTACAGAATTTTAAATAATTATTAAAAACCTTTGAAATTCTTCATGTAGATTCTTTAAGACTTGATATTTAAATATATAAAAGAAATGAAGTTTTTTGGCAGGTTTTATTATATTGCAATATTAATAAATTGGTGTGTTTTGGAGGCAATTTCAAAAAATATTAAATTAATATAATATTGTATTATGTTTCCCTATGTTATTTCAGGAGACAAAATCAAAGTGCACAAAACAAAGTTCAGAAATTGAAGTACCCAAATCAAAGTTCAATAAGCTCTTGGTTTTTCTTTTGAATTTTCTCCTTTCCACCTCTCATTCCTCCTCAAAAAAATTTAAGTTTTGTTGGCCCCTGGCGTAGCCAAGGGGCCAACAAAACTTTTAAAAAATTTCTGCATTGTCAAGAGAGTGGATCATATAAAATCTGTTACCAAGTAGAAAAAAACCTTTTTTATTTCTTCTCTTCTCATCTTCTCTTCTCTTATCCTTGATTATATTCTATTATCCTCTCTCCATTCTTATCCTCAATTACCTTCTATTAAATCTTTTTACTGTATGTATTAGAGTAAAATAAGATGTATAAAATATTTCTCTTTGATATACACTTTGAACTATCTTTATCATCTTTTGGTGGAAGTACAGTGTTTTTAACATAAAAATATTCAAGCCCTTATTTTATTGAATTTTAGTGGAAGGTTCTTGATATCTTTGAATATTGCAACTTATTATAAATAAGTGCTGTAAATTCAGAACCTGAACGTAAAAATGCGGGATTATCAAATCCTTGGTCCAAATTTCAAATCACTTTTGTGGGATGGCCTTTTTTAATTAAATTGATTTTTGTGAGTATTTATTTGAATATTTGAAAATGCGGGAACTCATAGACACTTTGCAAAGTTCAAGTCAAGCTGCATATTTCCCATGGACAAAATGAATTAACTGGAATCAGATTTGAAGCGTTCAAATCCATCAACCATTTTCATTAAGTTTACTATGTTTTTTGAAATTGAGGGATTGTCAAATCCAAGAACCAAATTTCAAATCACTTTTGAATGCCACTAGTAAACTCAAATATTAATTGCGGGAACTGGAAATTAAATTGAATGTACAGTAAGCACACTAGGAAACACCAACCAAAATCAAGAAACTCCACCACAACTAAAATCAAATGAAAAATTCAATCTCATTAACAATAATTAGACATAAAAAGTTATTAAACTTTAAAATCATCCAAACCCGGAAAGTATACAATATTATTCACTTCAAATCACGGATATAGAAACTCTGCTACTATTCAAGGCTAAATCAAGAGAAAACAACTACCCACAACTAAACCAATAAATCCAAATAAATACATATTTAATCTAATATATTTTTTGTTTTATTTTTATGGACTGTCAATTGCATTCTCAACCAGCTCCTGCACCAGCCCGCAGGGCAGCCTGTCCACAAGGGCGTCCCAGAGGGTTCAAGAACAGACCCAGAACCCAAATTAAAGGGAGTCATGCTGATACACAGGCCTCCCAAGGTGTCATTGCCAGCCAGCCACCTCCTGCGTCCCAGGCCCAATCAATCAGCTTAAATCCCAGGCAGAAGCCACTCTCAAGGCCTGCCACAAAAGTCTCCTACACCAGGGTCACCGGGAACACTGAGGTTACTTACACCTCCACTGTGTACCCAGTTGTCACTCGACCCCGCACTCTTGACCCAAGAGTTGCTACTTCCTGCCCCCGGTCTTTGACACCACCTTTGAGCCATTGGCAGCCACTGTTGAGCCATCTGCACCTGTGATCTATTCCACCATTGACAGCGCCACTGCAAGCAAGCGTGATCCCACCTTCTACACAAAGGTCCCTGTCCCCTGTGTTGAGCCTGGTAGCCAGGATGCCGTGGTACCTGTCAAGGGCCGGCGTTGGTTGACAGATAGTGAGTGTGAAGCTCTCCTCAACTGCTTGAACGGGGAAATGGCAGTTTGGGATATTGCGTCCTGATTTGGTGTCACGGCCAGGTACATTGCCAACATCAACACCAAGTATGGCAATACCGGGCAAATTGCCAAATCCACCAAGGCAAAAAGACAGCCAAAACTCCTCAAGCCCGTACACATCAACACAATTAAGCAATGGGTAGCCAGGGATTGCCACCTGGACAAACTTGCTGTCCAATCAATGCTTGCCACAGAGTTTGGGCTTTCTGTTTCAAAACCCTTGTATACAAAACAATGGTTGATTTGAGCTTCTTGTGGAAGGTGCTCAGAGTTTCTCCATACAATAGGAACAGTGAAAAGACCATTGAGGATTGACGCATTTATGCCAAGACATATCTGGCACTAAAGGAGACTGGGAATGTCCAGTTCTTCAATATCAACAAATTGTTGTTTTCCTCCTCACTCAGGTCTAAGCATGGGTGGGTCAAGAAGGGGTCCAAGGACGGCGTAGCCCATCATGCAGCTCTCCGTTCCCAGACCTATTCAATGGTTGCGCTTCTTGGTCCTTGCGGGTTGGACCAGTATCAGATGATTAAAGGCTCCCATAACAGCGGGACCTTTCTCAATTTTCTCCGAGCTGTCAAGGAGTACCTTCAGATAAATTACAGCGGCACAACCAACATTGTTGTGCTTGATAATGTTGGGCTCCACAAAGTGGATCTGGTTGTGTCTGAGTTCCCCCTATTGACAAGAATAGCCCCTCCTCCAGCCACTGCCTTGCTGATTGTCCAAAGAGACTTCTCTTTCTCCTGCCATATTCCCCATTCCTGAATCCAATTGAGGAGGTGTTTGGTTGGATCAAGAATAAGGTGAAACAAGGTCTTCCGCAGGACACTGAGGACCTATTCAATATTCTTGAGGTCAGCCAATTTGTGATGCCACCTGATGTGATGGCAGCTTTTTACAAGCACTTGGAATCCTTCCTCCCTAAAGCCCTGGCCTCTGAGCCAATCAGATAAATGGGCTCTCTGGTTACTTTGTTTTTATTTTTATTTTTTATTTTTTATTAGGTCTCAAAAATTATTATTTATATATAATAATTTAACGTGTGACTGTATTATAGACATATAAGAATACGTAGAAAAGGTAAGTAAAATTAACTATACTAGGTATGAAGAATATATTTTCATTATAATGCACTGAATACTTTATTGACTGTTGCGCTACCAAATAAATAAATTAAAAAAAGATTTAAATAGAATTTTTTATTTAAATAATTGTTAATTTTTGTTGGTACTTTGGCTTTTTACGCCACAAATCAGACCTTGCGTGTCATCATATGATCCTTGTTATTTCAGTGCCACAATAGTCACACAACACAGCAACCAATGATTTTATATAATTCTTATTAATTTGTACTTAGGACACAGTTCAATTATATTGAATATGTGTATCAAATCATATTACAAGGGAAAGGTAATTTGAGTTGTAAACAATCATTTGTTTAGAACAATAGTGGAGCGGGCCGCATGATGTGGATAAATTCAATTCTCTGTGTTTATCTTTGTGATAAATAGACCCGTACTCAACAAGTAGTAAATAAAAACATTTTTAATTCTTTTTTATTTGACATATTGGCAACTATAACTAAAGTCTTTTAATATACTTAGATATATTAATGATTATAATTTACATACTAAAATTCAAAATTAAAATTAAAATATTAATTATAAATCTTAAAAGTTAAATATTTAAATTTAAATAGTCAAAATATAAATTTTTTATTAAATTGTGATTTATGCAATATCAAAATATTTGATATTAAATATGTCAATATTAAAGATTTTAACAGTGAATATTTTAATATTAAAATTTTACTGTAAATTCAGAACCTGAACATAAAAATGCGGGATTGTCAAATCCTTGGTCCAAATTTTGAATCACTTTTGCAGGCAACTCAGCTGAGTGAAAAATAAAATATTTAATAAAATCAACCATTTATTTTGATTTTTTTTGGTTTATTTAAATTGGCAAATTTCAAATCTCTTGAGCAGATAACTCAACTAACAAAAGACAAAACTCAGCAAACAAATGTGGGATACATGAATCAGGAATGCGGGATTCTAATGTACAATTTGTGATTTCCTGTATTTCAAACAAATCATAGACATCATGTGAAAATTAACAAATCTGAAATTGCAGGATTGTCAAATCCAAGAACCAAGTTTCAAATCAAAATTGCAATGAATTTGAAATAAATATAATTTATGGGTTTCTCAAAAAGGATGTTTAAGGATCTAGAGTGGATTTGTGATAATTCTTTTAGGAAGCACAGGCATTCTTAAAATTCACCCTATTCCATTTTAGGACGGCAAAAATTTAGAGCGTAATATTCACAAAATTGACATATTTAACAATAAAATTGACTAAAATATACATTCCTCTTCTTAAGTTTAAAATTTTAATAAATTTTTATTATGTCTTCTTCCAACACCAACCAAGTCAACGAGCTGTTCCCTGGCCTTGACAAAATCATGCAGGGCTATGTTGGGTCTTTTAACGGTGAAGCCTCTGTCTATGGCCACTCCCAACCTGCAGGCCCCTCCGCAAGCACTACCCAGGAGTGTGTTCTTTCTCCTGCGTCCTCAAGCATGGCCCTGTTTGCCCATCATGCACAGGCAGCTGCTAACCAAAATCCCTTATCAGTGATGGCATCCAGAACCAGCCATTTGAGTCATGGGGTCACCCAGAGAGCCCAGAACCCCAAAACAGCCAATCAGATGGCATTGACCAGTTCCCAAGATGGACACGTCCATCCCCCAACCAATCAGCCTGCAAGACGCAGAATAAAATTAATCACTCCAGACATTGTTCTTGAAATGGTTGAAAAGCGAGGCAAGCTTATGTCCCTCAGGGAAATTGTGGCCGCAATGGGTTTTGCAAAGTCCACTGTGGCTGCAACCCTGCAAGCCCATGCCAACTGTGGCTCCCCCCCGCCAAGAAGACCCCAACTGGTGTTTTTACCTCAACCAAAGGTGAAACAGCCCACCCTCTCATGATGGTCATTATAGAACGTGACCTGTGGATGCCCCTGGTCCAGGTACGTCTCCAGTTGGGACTCCACGGCATCTTCACCAACAAAAGAACGGTGAATTCATGGATGCACGGAGTTGTGATTGCTGCTAGAATCTTGTTCTATCAAGTTCTCAGTGGCCCCATTTTGGTGGATACCAACCCCTACAATTCAACAATTATTAATTTTATCAAAGGAAGGGCAATGAGGGCCTGTAATGACGTAATATTCCTGTTGTATGCTAAGATCTTGGCCAGTATCCAAGACTTTGGAGAGAAGCGCATCCAATCTGACGTGTACAAGTGTGGCCCAATCTTGTATTGGTTTGTTGGTGTTTTATTGGCAGTTTCCCCATTAGGCATCAATTATTACTTGGCAATATCAAACACTGCAGATGAGTATGCCTACCAGACAGAGCTCAAGGACATGCTGGAGGAGTGGGCTGCCCAAAACGCTGTGCACACAGTTGTACTGAGTGCAGAGATGGAGCAGCAAGAATGGGCTACCCAAGAAATCAGGGCTGCAGGGCATACCTGCTGGTCCTACCCCATCAACTACGCCAACATGCACCTTGCAGATGTATGTCTCTACAATTTTGGTTCCACTCTCAGGCGCTTAAAGCCTGCCACCTACAATGAACTATGCACCCAAATTGATATGTGTTATGAGCTTTTCCCTTCCGTGTCTGTCCAGGAATTATTTGATCTCATCATCTTCTATGAAAGTGATAGTGATAAGTCCAGAAAGGACCCCCGCCTCCCCCCACGCCACTCCATCCGTTTTGTCAAGCCTGCATATGTGATGGAAGATGAATTTGAGCAATTGAAGCAAACCGCTCTTGCTGCCCCTTCCCAGTCAACAAACCCTGCCTCAACAACCCCCCCATCAAGATCAAGCCACCCACCTTCCAACCCTAACTCCCATGCAACCACCCATTCCCTCACCACTATCTCTGATGCTGTTCCTTTCATAGGCGCAGATGAAGGCAATGTCCATTCCGCCCATTCCCTCCCCTTCCCGTCCTTTGATTAGTAAATAAATCTTTTCTAGGTGACTACTATTAAAATTGATTTTTTCTTTCAGTTCATAATTAATAATATATTTTTTACATTGTTATAAGTTTCTGTGTGTAAAGAATATTGTACATTTGATGTGGTAGCATATACTTATTTCCAAGGATATTTTTGTCATCATCATTAATAAATTGAAGACAATAAACGTAAATATTGCATTAGAATATTGCAATTAGACGTCAACTATTGATATTTTGATATTATGTGCATAACTCAATATATTTAGGTTAATAAAATACATTGTAAACTTGGCCTTTTTTCATTGTAATTTATCAAAATGGATTGTGTTTATATTAGAGAGCCATTAACGCTTAGTACAAATATTAATAATTAGTGAAATTTACAGCCTGTATATTTACCTATTGATAATAATTCTGTAAAATTTTCAGTCAGATTTTACAAGGTAATAATAATGTAATGTGTTAATAGAATACTGTGTATTGTCATTAATTGGCTGATTTTCTTTGATGTGGTAATTGTGCATTTTTTGATATTTAAAAACTAGTATCCAGTTGGTTGGCTTCATATCCAATCACACAGGCAATAGGAAAACAAGCCGCCACCCCAAGGCTGGATGTGGTTGGGGTGGCGGCTTGTTTTCCTATTGCCTGTACAATTGGATGTGAAGCCAACCAATTGGATACTAGTGTGTAAACATCAGAAAATGCACAATTGCCACATCAAAGAAAATCAGCCAATTAATGACAATAAACAGTATTCTATTAACATATTACATTATTATTATCTCGCAAAATCTGACTATAAAGTTTACAAAATTATTAACAATAGGTAAATATACAGGCTGTAAAATGCACTAATTATTAATATTTGTACTAAGCGTCAATGGCTCTGTAATATAAACACAGTCAATTTAAATTTAAAATGAAAAGGCCTTGTTTACAATGAACTTTATTAATTAAAATGCATTGAGTTATGCACATAATATCAAAATATCAATAGTTGACATCTAATTGCAATATTCTAATGCAATATTTACGTTTATTGTCTTCAATTTATTAATGATGATGATGAAAATATGTATGCGTCAAAGATAGTACTATAAAAGCCAGTTTTTTGATGGAATTCAAACAAAATGTCATCAATCTATAACTTAATCAACAAATTAGAAGCACACCTTCAAAAGGTTGTTGAGATAGAAAGAAATATCAGGGAAATAGTGACAGGGAAGCTGGGTAATGAGCACCAGCCACTGATACAGTCAAAAAAAGATGCCCTGGATAAGTTGGGAAATATTATAGATGAAAGAAATAAAGAAAAATTACTTAATATACAGGGAACTATTTTATCAAGTCTAAAGTTCAACAATGCAGGATACAATTTGTGGGAGTTCTGGCAGGGGGCCAAAGAAAACAATGAGAAGATCAGACTGATAGAAGGAATAGAAATTCAAAAGGAAATCAACACCAATGAAGAGGAAAACAATCAAATGGAAACAGATGAAAACAAAACACAATCAAGAAGCAGAAGCGCTTAATAAATACAGAAGTTTTTTCAAATGAAACACAAGAAGAAGCACAAGTTGCAAGAAGAATAAGAGAAATTAAGCCCAAGAAGAGCACTGAAGAGCATCCAACGCTCATGAAGTTTGCCGATATGGCACCTGTGGCTGAGGGGGCCACAGGGGAAACAATCTTTAAGTTTTTTATGTTTAACTTATATTTATTTTTAGTCATCACCAGGAATGGGGATGAGGTCGCGGAAGTGGCGGCTTTTATGCCAAGTTGGTTTTATGGGGGCTACCACTCACTGGTGGCCCCTATAAAACAAATAAATAAAAATCAAATAAATAAAATAGTTCAGCAGAATATGAATATGTTTTTTAATAGTGAAGCTCAAATCAGGGAATATCAACCACCCGTGAGGTGCTTGCCATGGATAAGAGAAGCCTAAAAATTAGGATCAACAATAAAATAAAAGAAATGAATGAAATTCACGGGGATTTGAAACTGAACTTCAATGAATACATATATGAAAGCGTTCAAAGGTTCCCATTCACAAATATCAATGAATACAAAAAAAATAATAAAAACTGACTTTCAAACTGGAATGAATATTTAAAATCTGCAATATTTAATGAAATTTTTAAAGCTCTATCAAACAAAGTTGGGGATGCAGTCCTCGTGAATAATCTTAAGCCTTTATTGATATCATTTGCTGAGGCCTGGTGGGCTGGTACAAGTCAGGCGCCCCCCAGAACCCTCTTCAAGTTCAACCAAACGTCCTATATCAATAGGTTAATACAAATGTTCAAAAAACTGTGCATGTTCTTGGAGAAATATACCTTGCAAAGGATCCACGTCGCAGTGTACCTGGGAATCCTGCTCCATTGCATACTGAAAGCCAACATGAAAAAATAGAAGATGTACCTATACAGATTGACATATGCTGCGTAGCCCTAGACCACCAGAAAAAACCACGGGGATACAGGACAGTCAAGCACGTTCTCTATGATTCATTTGCATTGGCAACTCTATACGGGTACTACGTGCCCCCCAAAAAAACCTGCTAGTGGATTCCCTCACCTGTTTGCCTTTTATAAGACAGTTGGCCACCACCAAGGTGTTGAGCGCCACCCCTCTAGCAATTGGCGCCAGAGTCATCCACCACATACAGAAGAGTATGTGGTCCCAATTAGATGCATTAGCTGAAAATTTAATTTTGGGGTATAATTCCCCGGAATAATCACATTCCCCTTGCAATTCGCATTCCCCTCAATAAATATTTTTCTCTTACAACTTAAAATTTATTTTTTTTAAAATTTTTATTTTTTTTAAAATATTAAAATTTAAATATTAATATTTTAATACTAAATACTTCACTATTTTAACATTTTACTTGTAAAATTTTAATAGTAAAATATTTAATATAAAAATATTTAATATTAAAATATTTACTGTTAAAATTTTAATATAAAAATATTTAATATTAAAATATTTACTGTTAAAATTTTAATATTAAAATATTTAATAGTAAACATTTAATATTAATATTATATATTTTAATATTAAATATTTTACTATTAAAAATATTTAATATTTTAATATTGAATAAATCACAATTAAATAAAAAATTGGTGTATTTTGAATATTTAACCTTTACTATTAAACTTTTAAGATTTTCAATTATATTTTTATTTTAAAATTTTATTTTTTATTTTATTTTTTAGTAGGTAAATTATAGTATTAATATATCTAAATATATTACAAGATAATAGTTAAAGTTGCAACCACGTCAAATATTTAAAAATAAGTTAAAAATGTTTTTATTTATTATTTATTATCTTTTCAAGGTTGGGTCCATTTATCACAAAGATAAACATGGAGAATTTAATTTATCCGCATCATGCGGCCCGCTCCACTTATGTTCCAAACACGTGATTGTTTAGAACTCAAATTACCTTTCCCTTGTAATATGATTTGATAAACATATTTGATATACTTGAACTGTGTCCTAAGTACAAATTAGTAAGGAATACATAAAAATTGTTGGTTGCTGTGTTGTGTAGCTACAGTGGCACTGAAATACCAAGGAGCAGATGATGACATGCAAGGTCCAATTTGTGGCTTAGAAAAGTCAAAGTACCAAAATGATTCACAATTATTTAAATAAACTATTTTTTCTATCTTTTTTTATTATTTATTTATTTATTTATTTACTTATTTGTTACTGCAAAAGCCAATAATATTCAGTGCATCATATAAAAATAAATCCCTCTTATCTAGTATAATTAATTTTAATTACCTTTTCAAGTATTCTTAAATGTCTATAATACAATCAAACGTCACATTATTATATATAAACAATAATTTGAGTCCTAATAAAAACAAAATAAATAAAAATAAAAACAAATAAAACTTGGGCGCCCATTTATCTGATTGGCTTGGAGGCCAGGGCTTTGGGGAGGAAGGATTCCGAGTGCTTGTAAAAAGCTGCCACCACATTGTGTGGCATTGCAAATTGGCTGACCTCAAGAATATTGAATAGGTCCTCAGTGTCCTGAGGAAGGCCTTGTTTCACCTTATTCTTGATCTACCCAAAGACCTCCTCAATTGGGTTAAGAAATGGGGAATATGGGGGGAGGAAGAGGAGTCTCATTGGGCAGTCTGCAAGGTGGTGGCTGGCAGAATGGCCATTTTTATCAATTGGTGGGAACTCAGACACAACCAGATCCACTTTGTGGAGCCCAACATTATCAAGCACAACAATGTTGGTTGTGCCGCTGTAATTTATCTGAAGGTACTCCTTGACAGCTCGGAGAAAATTGAGAAAGGTCCCGCTGTTATGGGAGCCTTTAATCATCTGATACTGGTCCAACCCGCAAGGACCAAGAAGCGCAACCATTGAATAGGTCTGGGAACGGAGAGCTGCATGATGGGCTACGCCGTCCTTGGACCCCTTCTTGACCCACCCATGCTTAGACCTGAGTGAGGAGGAAAACAACAATTTGTTGATATTGAAGAACTGGACATTCCCAGTCTCCTTTAGTGCCAGATATGTCTTGGCATAAATGCGTCAATCCTCAATGGTCTTTTCACTGTTCCTATTGTATGGAGAAACTCTGAGCACCTTCCACAAGAAGCTCAAATCAACCATTGTTTTGTATACAAGGGTTTTGAAACAGAAAGCCCAAACTCTGTGGCAAGCATTGATTGGACAGCAAGTTTGTCCAGGTGGCAATCCCTGGCTACCCATTGCTTAATTGTGTTGATGTGTACGGGCTTGAGGAGTTTTGGCTGTCTTTTTGCCTTGGTGGATTTGGCAATTTGCCCGGTATTGCCATACTTGGTGTTGATGTTGGCAATGTACCTGGCCGTGACAACAAATCAGGACGCAATATCCTGAACTGCCATTCCCCCGTTTAATCAGTTGAGGAGAGCTTCACACTCACTATCTGTCAACCAACGCCGACCCTTGGCAGGTACTACAGCATCCTGGCTACCAGGCTCAGCACAGGGGATGGGGACCTTTGTGTAGAAGGCAGGATCACGCTTGTTTGCGCTGGCGCCGTCAATAGTGGCATAAGACACAGGTGCAGATGGCTCCTTGGTTGTGGCCAATGGCTCATAGGAGGTATCAAAGACGCGGGGGCAGGAAGTGGCAACTCTTGGGTCAAGAGTGCGGGGCCAGGTGACAACTGGGTACACGGTGGAGGTATAAGTAACCTCAGTGTTCCTGGTGACCCTGGTGTAGGAGACTTTTGTGGCAGGCCTTGAGAGTGGCTTCTGCCTGGGATTCAAGCTGGTTGATTGGGCCTGGGACGCAGGAGGTGGTTGGCTGGTAATGACACCTTGGGAGGTCTGTGTATTGGCATGACTCCCCTCAAGTTGGGTTCTGGGTCTGTTCTTGAATCCTCTAGGACACCCTTGTGGACAGGCTGCCCTGCGGGCTGGTGCAGGAGCAGGTTGGGAATGTGATTGATGGTCCATAAAAATAAAATAAAAAAATATATTTTAGATTAAATATGTATTTATTTGGAGTTATTGGTTTAGTTGTGGGTAGTTGTTTTCTCTTGATTTAGCCTTGAATAGTAGCAGAGTTTTTATATCCGTGATTTGAAGTGAATAATATTGTATACTTTCCGGGTTTGGATGATTTTAAAGTTTAACAACTTTATGTTTAATTATGGTTAATGAGATTGAATTTTTTATTTGATTTCAGTTGTGGTGGAGCTTCTTGATTTGGGTTGGTGTTTCCTAGTGTGCTTACTGTACATTCAATTTAATTTCCAGTTCCCGCAATTAATATTTGAGTTTACTAGTGGCATTCAAAAGTGATTTGAAATTTGGTTCTTGGATTTGACAATCCTGCAATTTCAAAAAACATAGTAAACTTAATGAAAATGGTTGATTGATTGGAATGCTTCAAATCTGATTCCAGTTAATTCATTTTGTCCATAGGAAATATGCAGCTCAACTTGAACTTTGCAAAGTGTCTATGAGTTCCCGCATTTTCAAATATTCAAGTAAATATCCAAAAAAATCAATTTAATTAAAAATGGCTATCCTGCAAAAGTGATTCAAAATTTGGACCAAGGATTTGAAAATCCCGCATTTTTACGTTTAGGTTCTGAATTTACAGTAATATTAAATATTTCACAATTAAAATTTTACCAGTAAAATTTTAATAGTGAAGTATTTGGTATTAAAATTTTAATATTTAAAATAAAAACATAAAATAAAATAAAAAATTTAAGTTGCAGAGGGAAAATGATTTATTGGGGGAATGCAGATTGCAAGGGGAATGTGTTTATTCCGGGGAATTATACCCCAAAATTAAATTTTCAGCTAATGTATCTAATTGGGACCACATACTCTTCTGTATGTGGTGGATGACTCTGGCGCCAATTGCTAGAGGTGTGGCGCTCAACACCTTGGTGGTGGCCAACTGTCTTATAAAAGGCAAACAGGTGAGGGAATCCACTAGCAGGTTTTTTTGGGGGGCACGTAGTACCCGTATAGAGTTGCCAATGAAAATGAATCATAGAGAACGTGCTTGACTGTCCTGTATCCCCGTGGTTTTTTCTGGTGGTCTAGGGCTACGCAGCATATGTCAATCTGTATAGGTACATCTTCTATTTTTTTCATGTTGGCTTTCAGTATGCAATGGAGCAGGATTCCCAGGTACACTGCGACGTGGATCCTTTGCAAGGTATATTTCTCCAAGAACATGCACAGTTTTTTGAACATTTGTATTAACCTATTGATATAGGACGTTTGGTTGAACTTGAAGAGGGTTCTGGGGGGCGCCTGACTTGTACCAGCCCACCAGGCCTCGGCAAATGATATCAATAAAGGCTTAAGATTATTCACGAGGACTGCATCCCCAACTTTGTTTGATAGAGCTTTAAAAATTTCATTTAATATTGCAGATCTTAAATATGTATTTCCAGTTTGAAAGTCAGTTTTTATTAATTTTTTTTGTATTTATTGATATTTGTGAAGGGGAACCTTTGAACGCTTTCATAAATGTATTCATTGAAGTTCAGTTTTATATCCCTGCAAATTTCATTCATTTCTTTGATTTTAATTGTTGATCCTAGTTCATAGGCCTCCCTTATCCATGGCGAGCACCTTGCAGGTGGTTGATTTCCCTATCTTGAGCTTCACTATTAAAAAAGTATTCATATTCTGTTGAACTATTTTATTTATTTGATTTTTATTTATTTGTTTTATATGGGCCACCAGTGACTGGTAGCCCCCATAAAACCAACTTGGCATAAACGCCGCCACTTCCGCGACCTCATCCCCATTCCTGGTGATGACTAAAAATAAATATAAGTTAAACATAAAAAAACTTAAAGATTGTTTCCCCTGTGGCCCCCTCAGCCACAGGCACCACTTTTGCAAACTTCATGAGTGTTGGATGCTCTTCATTAATTTTTCTAGGCCAAATTTTTTCTTATCTTTCTTGCAACTTGGGTTTCTTCTTGGTTTTCATTTGATAAAGTTTCTGTGTTTCTTGAAGCGCTTCTGCTTCTTGCTTGTGTTTATAATTTTCATCTGTTTCCATTTGGTCAGTTTCCTCTTTGTTGGTGTTAATTTCCTTCTGAATTTCTGTTCCTTCAATTAGTTTTATCTTCTTATTGTTTTCTTTGACCCCCTGCCAGAACTCCCACAAATTGTAGGCCGCGTTGTTGAATTCAAGACTTGATAAAATAGTTCCCTGTAGATTAAGTAATTTTTCTTTATTTTTTCATCTATAATATTTCCCAACTTATCCAGGGCATCTTTTTTTGACTGTATCAGTGGCTGGTGCTCATTACCCAGCTTCCCTGTCACTATTTCCCTGATATTTCTTTCTATCTCAACAACCTTTTGAAGGTGTGCTTCTAATTTGTTGATTAAGTTATATATTGTTGACATATTGTTCAAATTCCATCAAAAAACTGGTTTTTATAGTACTATATTCAGCGCATACATATTTTTCAATATTGTTAATAAATTAAAGACAATAAACGTTAATATTGCATTAAAATATAACAATTAGACGTCAACTCTTGATATTTTGATATTATGTGCATAACTCAATGCATTTTGTTTAATAAAATCTATTGTAAACTTGGTCTTTTCCACTATAATTTAATGAAATTGACTGTGTTTATATTAGGGCCATTAACGCTTAGTACAAATATTAATAATTAGTGCATTCTACACCCTGTATATTTACCTATTGGTAATAATTCTGTAAACTTTTCAGTCAGATTTTACAAGGTAATAATAATGTAATGTGTTAATAGATTACTGTTTACTGTCATTAATTGGCTGATTTTTTTTGCTGTGGCAATTGAGCATTTTTTGATATTTACAAACTAGTATCCAATTGGATGTGAAGCCAATCAATTGGATACTAGTGCAGAAATATAAGAAAATGCACAATTGCCACAGCAAAGAAAATCAGCCCATTAATGACAGTAAACAGTAATCTATTAACACATTACATTATTATTACCTCGTAAAATCTGACTGAAAAGTTTACAGAATTATTACCAATAGGTAAATATACAGGGTGTAGAATGCACTAATTTTCAATATCTGTACTAAGCGTTAATGGCCCCAATATACACACAGTCCATTTCATTAAATTATAGTGGAAAAGGCCAAGTTTACAATAGATTTTATTAAACAAAATGCATTGAGTTATGCACATAATATCAAAATATCAAGAGTTGACGTCTAATTGCAATATTTTAATGCAATATTTACGTTTATTGTCTTTAATTTATTAACAATGATGAAAATATCCATGGAAATAATTATATGTTACCACATCAATTTACAAGATTCTTTACATATGGGGAATGCTAACAATGTAAAAAGAAAATATTATTAAGTATGAATTGAAAGAGAGAGATCAATTTCAATAATTTGTCACAAAGAAAAGATTTATTTACTAATCAAAGGACGGGAAGGGAAGGGAATGGGTGGAATGGACATTGCCTTCATCTACGCCTGTGAAAGGGGCGGCATCAGAGATAGTGGGGAGGGAATGGGTGTTGGCTTAGGAGTCAGGGTTGGAAGGCAGGTGGCTTGATGGGGGGTTGGGGAGGCAGGGTCTGTTGACTGGGAAGGGGCAGCAAGAGCGGTTTGCTTCAATTGCTCAAATTTATCTTCCATCACATATACTGGCTTGACAAAACGGATGGACTGGCGTGGGGGGAGACAGGGGTCCTTTCTGGACTTATCACTATCACTTGCATAGAAGATGATGAAATCAAATAAGTCCTGGACGGACTTAGAAGGGAAAATCTCATACCCCTTATCAATCTGGGTGCATAGTTTGTTGTAGGTGGCAGGCTTCAAGCGCCTGAGGGCGGAACCAAAATTATAAAGACATACATCTGCAAGATGCATGTTGGCATAGTTGATTGGGTAGGACCAGCAGGTATGCCCTGCAGCCCTGATTTCTTGGGTAGCCCATTCCTGCTGCTCCATCTCCGCACTCAGTACAACTGTGTGTGCAATGTTTTGTGTGGCCCACTCCTCCAGCATGGCCTTGAGCTCCATTTGGTAGGCATACCCATCTGCAGTGTTCAAAATTGCCGAGTAATAATTGACGTCCAATGGGGAAACTGCCAATAAAACCCCAATAAAACAATACAAGATTGGGCTGTGCTTGTACACGTCAGATTGGATGCGCTTCTCTCCAAAGTTTTGGATACTGGCCAAGATCTTGGCCTATGATAGGAAGATGACGTCATTACGGGCCCTCATTGCCCTCCCTTTAATAAAATTAATAATGGTTGCATTGTATGGGTTGGTATCCACCAAAATGGGGCCACTGAGAACTTGATTGGACAAGATTCTAGCAGCAACCACGACTCTGTGCATCCATGAATTCACTGTTCTTTTGTTGGTGAAGATGCTGTGGAGTCCCAACTGGAGACGTACCTGAACCAGGGGCATCTGCAGGTCACGTTCCATAATGGCCATCATAAGGGGATGGGCTGTATCACTTTTGGTTGAGGTACAGGCACCAGTCAGGGTCTCCTTGGTAGGGGGGCACAGTTGGCGTGGGCTCTCAGGGTTGCAGCCACAGTTGACTTTGCAAAACCCATTGCGGCTGCAATTTCCCTGAGGGACATAAGCTTGCCTCGCTTTTTGACTATTTTGAGAACAATCTCCGGGGTGATCAATTTTCTTCTGTGTCTTGCAGGCTGATTTCTAGGGTAGGGATATGTTCATCTTGTGAACTGGTCAATGCCATCTGATTAGCTGTTTTGGGGTTCTGGGCTCTCTGTGTGACCCCATGGCTAAAATGGCTGGTTCTGGATGCCATTGCTGATAAGGGATTTGGGTTGGCAGCTGCCTGTGCATGGTGGGCAAACAGGGCCATGCTGGAAATTGCAGGGGAAAGAACAGAATCCTGTGTGACGCTTGCAGAGGGGCCTGCGGGTTGGAAGTGGCCATAGAGGGAGGCTTCACTATTAGAAGACACAGTGTAACCCTGCATAATTTTGTCAAGTCCAGGAAACAGCTTGTTGACTTGGTTGTTGTTGAAAGAAGACATAATAAAAATTTATTAAAATTTTAAACTCAAAAAGAGGAATGTATATTTTAGTCAATTTTATTGTTATATATATCAATTCTGTGAATAATATGATCTAAATTTTAGCCAACCTAAAATGGAATAGGGTGATTTTTGAGAATGCCTATGATTCCTAAAAGAATCAGCACAAATCCACTCTAGATCTTTAACATCCTTTTTGAGACACCCATAAATTATATTTATTTCAAATTCCTCGCAATTATGATTTGAAACTTGGTTCTTGGATTTGATAATCCTGCAATTTCAGTTTTGTTAATTTTCACATGATATCTATGATTTGTTTGATATACAGGAAATCTCAAATTGTACATAAGAATCCTGCATTTCTGATTCATGTATCCCGCATTTGTTTGTTGGGTTTTGTCTTTTGTTAGTTGAGTTATCTGCTCAAGAGATTCAAAATTTGCCAATTTAAATAAACCAAAAAAAGTCAAATTAAATAGTTTATTTTATTAAATAGTTTACTTTTCACTCAGCATAGTTACCTTCAAAAGTGATTCAAAATTTGGACCAAGGATTTGACAATCCCGCATTTTTACGTTCAGGTTTTGAATTTACAGTATAGGACTATATCTTTTATTAAGTATAAAATTGTATAGTATAGCTTTAATAAGAAAGTAATGTACTTTATATTATTTTAATGATAGGCAGCTATAATTTTTATCATTAAAATAAGATAACTAATAAACAAAACACCTAAAATCATATGCTTGTATCTTGTAGGAAAAATCCTTTATTTTACTAATAGGGAAGTATTATTATAGCTTTACATAAGCTGAAAATAAAATTAACCTTTTTTACTGAAATTATAGTTCATAAAGAATTTTTTTGTGTAGTTTCATATTTTATATTCAATTTCATACAGTTGCATATAAATTCTAGTCTAATTTTGCTTTTGAAACTGAAAATTTTCTTTTAAAAACAGCTAGTTTAAGCACTTTTCTATTAAAATTTTATATTTTTATTGCAGAAATGAATTTCTTGGGATCTCTTTAGTCTAGAATAGATTTTAAACTATATAGTTTTATATTAAAAACTGCATTTTATTTGGCTTCAAAGTTAATCTCTGGAAAATCACTTTTTACACTTTGATCTTTGATATTCTTATCTTTGCACACTACATAGTGTTTTGATTTTTGCACTTTTGACCTTAGGAACTTTGACCTAAGGAACTTGCCCTTTTTAGGTGGGGCTGAAAACCCATAGATTTCTGCCAGGACCAAGGCGTCCTGAATGACATGGTTGATCAAGTTGTATCCATGTGGGACCTTCCTCCCATTGAGGGAGAGCCTGGACTCATTGATCCCAAGGAGGACCCCGTCCAGGTCTTTGACTGTGGCTCCCATCCCAAAGTACAACAAAACCCAAGGTAAACCACAAGGGGAAGCCTTTGCCCAGAAAAGGCTTCAGTAAACTCATACATCTTATTGAATAAGGCACTAATCTTCTTATTATGCTTTCTCTTTGCAAAGGTAAGCTCCATGGCCAGAGGGAGCCCCGTCTCATTATCACTCCAGGCTAGCCTGAAGTCTGCCAGGAGAATTTTAGCTTTATTGACAGCTGTTGCATTTTCAATAGCCAATTTTGACACCACACCCCTAAAATTCTCCATAAGATAAGATATGATGTGTTCCACCGGGTAGCAGAAGCAAGCAGCCCCATGGGCCTGGCCCATCTCCGGTATATTCTTAAATGAGAGCGTCTCCAAGACATATCAAACAAGCTCAATGAAGTTTACACAGTAAACTACACCCAAGGAAACCAGATCTAGGTGGTCCAAATGGTCATCCTTGTAGGCATTAACTGCTCACTTGAATGCCCCCTTGTCATGTGTTAGCCCAAAAAGCGTATCCCACAACATTGGGAAGGAACCATGGATTTGGTCCTCAAGTTTGCAGACTACAGGAGGTGACAATGTCAACTGCTTTATCACATGAGTGACATAGTTTGAGTAGCATGCTGCCAGGATATACAGAACAAGGACCTTGCACACTATGTCATTGATTATTTATAAAAAAAAACAGAAAAGTATTTATTTCTGGTTATTAATTTTTTAGTTATCTTCTTTGCATTCTTCATTGGTGGCAGCTGGTGCAAGTTTGGCCATCTTTAGAGCAATTAGTTGTACAGGCATCTTGGTGTCTACTGTTCTGGAGCACTTGGGGGGTTGAGATGTGCATACATCTCTGGGTTGTTGACCCAGACAGACAGTGTAGAAAGATTATAGGCCTTAAAACAGAGGCCCTAAACTACAGTCTTCTGGATGTTAAGAAGACACCTGATGGTGTCAGGAATATTCCTGACAACACGGGTGTTCAGAAGGATGTTTTGTGCACAATTCAGTGTAAAGAGCAAGATAAAAAAAGACAGCAGTTCCCCCAATAAGGGGGAACTGCTGCGGGAAGCCATGGTTTCAAAAACAGAATTAAAAATCAAAATTTTAATTCAGACGGGTTTTATACCCCGTCCGCGGGCCGCGCAGCCGGCTGCCAGCCAGCCTGCCCACCCACCAAATGGGGAAATTGCCAAAAAGGGAAACCCAAAAGGCAATTTCCCCAAACCCAAATGGAGGGGGAGCTGCTGCCCAAATTTGAAATCTACCAAATTTGGAGGGGGTTGACAAGCAGTCCAGCATTACAATTAATGCATCAACTGCAAAAGTTGAATTGAAATGTATTACTGTGCCTGAAGATGCTCCAATTCCATGCCATGCCAAGGATAACAATTCATTGCTTTCCAAACTACTCCCATTCCACTCCCAAAAGGGAATCCCAGACAACATCAAGTGTTTGGGGTCCTCTATCCAATGCTTTGTACTATTCATGCCCCACTAAGGATGATAGTATATAATAAATCTCAATCACTTGATGGTAGTTTGTGCTATCATTGAGTGAAATTACCCCTCAATAGTATCACATAAATCAATACCAAAAAATTTTACACTACAGAAAGTTAAGACACTAAGCTTTGTCTGCCCTTTCCCAGGAACTGAAGATGAACCACTTAATCTTCTCTGCTGTTCTCACAGCCTGCCTCAGGATTGGGGGCCACCAATACTCTCACCAGCATGGGCCTTACAAAAAACCGCCCGACAATTACTTCTACAAGGAGCCAGTGCAGCTCAACTCCTCTGAGACGTACTCCTGGCCCACGCTGGTGTTGCCCGCTCCACCCAACACGTAGCAATATATTCCTTTGTATTCTATGTGCTTACGTACTTTGCTGGTAATTTTGGAAGTTTTAACGTACATGCCAAGGACTTTAGATGGATGATGACAGTCTACTCCATCTTGACGGCACTCACAGGATTCCAAGTCACCAACTTGGTGCCTTGCCTAGCTAGAATACTCCCTCATTTTATGGGGCTTTACAGATGGTCTTCTCAGGTATTTTCACCATCTTAACTATCAAGGCTATTGTGAACACCTTGTTGATTTTGTTGCCTGTTAGGACAGCAGACTTGACTATTTCTTTAACCTTGCAGTTAATTTCCTTAATCTTCACAATTGAAGAGTCAAGGTCTTTGAGTAGTTTTTTAGTTCTCTCATATGCTTTTTTACTAACTTTTGCATATGTTTTTATAGCTTTTGCCCC
Source organism: Entomophthora muscae (assembly GCA_014839935.2). Lineage (NCBI taxonomy): Eukaryota > Fungi > Entomophthoromycota > Entomophthoromycetes > Entomophthorales > Entomophthoraceae > Entomophthora > Entomophthora muscae. The sequence goes on from QTSX02000106.1 coordinate 136,502, forward strand.
AATAAATTCTGTATTATTTTGATACTGTTGCCTCTTGTTTATTCCTTTTTGTTTTCCCATTTACTTCAATATCTCTTTTTTTACCCACTGTGTATATGTTTTTTTGTTAATCTCAATATGTGTTGTTTGCTTTATTTTTTGCATTGCTTCTTAATTGCCATATTATTTTTGGCACTTTACACAGCCCCTTATGAGAATATTAACAATGATTTGGTGATCAGCTAAATTTAAGCTAGAAAATTATATGTTTATTGTGTTTAGAGAAAGTTGTTACTGATCCAAATTCAAAACCTTAATGTTAAACTTTAAGTCAATCAGGAGCTGATTGAGAAAGTGATTGTTGTGACATAAAGGGACATTCAATAATTCTTTGATGCATGTGTGCTAATTAATCTGATTGGCTGGTTGTTTTGCCATTATGTGACATTGCTGCTGTGGCAAGTTGTTGGTGGACTAGTGCTCAATCAGCTGCTGGGTCAGCACTAGTCCACCAACAACTTTCCACAGCAGCAATGTTGCACAATGGCAAAACAATCAGCCAATCAGATTAATTAGCACACATGCATCAAAGAATTATTGAATGTCCCTTTATGTCACAACAATCACTTTCTCAATCAGCTCCTGATTGACTTAAAGTTTAACATTAAGGTTTTGAATTTGGATCAGTAACAACTTTCTCTAAAAACAATAAATACATAATTTTCTAATTTAAATTTAGCTGATCTCCAAATTGTTGTTAATATTTTCACAAGAGGTAGTGTAAAGAGCTAAAAATAACTTTTTTCTGGATCTAGATACACAGCATAGTAAATATGATTTATAGAAATAAACTGAACATAAATAATACAATCAACTAAAAAAAGAGAAAAATCAATTGAAATTCAGGATAAAAATAATATATATTCAAAATGTTTGGTGGCAAGGAGTTTATATGTGGGAGGAGAAGAGTGATGCCAATTAGGCAGAATAGTGCAGGAGAGAAGGCGTCAAGGTGGTGCTGGCCTGGGAGGTCTGGGATTTGGTGAGAGGTGCTGGCAGGTGGGGGTGGCAGGGATAGAACCAATTGTATCACTTGTGATGACTGCCATATACCACTTGTTGTATTCCTTGTCTGTCATTGGCTGGATTGGTTGATAGACAGATGTGGCGCAGGATGGGAGGTGCTTGTCCTTATGTGTTTGGTTGCCCATATTCACATGGAAAACCATCTGCACAAACAAGTCAGCCACCATTTGGCAACCAAAGAGAGAATAATGGTCAAGGACCCCAAGATAGAGGTCGTTGAAAGCCTGAGGGCGGCGCTCCTGTAGCGTATCTCTAATTTTAAAGAAGACAACATCAGCCAGATAGATGTCTGCGTGGCCAGCTGGGTACACAGAGGCCTGGTGCCCGCATTGCTGGATGGCCTCAAGGGTGGTGGAGCTACCCTCCATCTGGTAGATCAAGAAAACCTGGTGCTTGGAATTCAATTCATCCCAGGAGTTGAGTAATCCACCAAGGATGTGGCCATACTTGTAGCCATTGGTGAAATCTTGGTTTGTCTAATAGTAGACAAAACCCTTGGCTGAAACAGCCAGAAACGCATCAATAAACGTCCCCTTCTTGACCTTATTTCTCCCTTTTTGGGTGACAGCTCTTCCTTGGGCACCAAAATTGTCAAAAGCTATCAATAGCTTATATTAAAAGATAAAAATGACGTCACCTGGTAGACTTTTCAGGCATTTGACTAGGATGGATTCAATGGCAGGATCATATGGGTAATCCTCACTGCCATCACATTGGTTGCCACAAACATTGGTCAACACTTGGACTGACGCTACTTTGCCATACATCCAGAGCTGCACCATGTGCTTAGACCCCCAAATGCCATGGTGCACAAGTTGCTTCCAGACCTGATGTGGGATTCCTGGTCACCAGTCCCCATAGTGTGTCCTGGGTTGTAGCCAGGAACCGGCTTGGAGGAGTCGTCATTCTCCAACAGGGGTGAAGGGTTGGTGAGAAGCTTATACTTGGCTTGCATAAGGGCAAACTCCTCCAGTACCTTCCCAATCATCAAGCAAGCGTCTCCACTGTATTCCTGGACTTCAGCAGGCACCAGCCCTTCTTTAGGCTGATACCAATCCTGTAATAGTCTTGCAAACTCTTCTCCAATGAACTCTCTTCCTCCATTTGTCATCTCCAAATGCATTGTCACCTTCTACCACTCCTCCTGGGCAGATTTACTAGAGGCAAACTTCCTGCACCCTAGGCAATAGGATTTCTCATCCCCTGGGCTAGGATAGAAAATATGGGGCAATTGACTCATGAGACTTATATACTATTTTCACACAGGAAATTTGGATAGGGGTTGTAATAGGCGCTTTATTCTCTGTCAGAAGGAAGATCCCCTTAGAAACCTTCTGAGATATAGCCTTGGGATATGGAATAAGAAAGGGTTTGTGCCAATACTTGGAGTCCTTTAACAATATCTTGGACTCCTTGTACTTGGCCTTTGACTCCTGCTCCTTGGTCTTGGGCTCCTGCGCTTTGGTCCCAGGCTCCTGCACTTTAGTTATGGGCTCTGTTGTCTTAATCTTAATCTTCTGTAGTCTGAACTGGCTCTTTCTCCCTATCCTTGGTCTTCTGCTCCTTCTGTAGCTTTGGTGGCCTTTTTAATCCACTTGATCCAGCCCCTGAAGAGTTTCAGATAGCTCTCCCTTTTATAGCCCCCTGTTTCAGACCAAAAACCTTTCTTAGAACTCTGGTTCTTCAAAGCTTAAACTATCCTGTTTTTCTTTTTCTATAATATATTAAACTTTTAAACTTACTTCAGCCAATGAAAGCCCTGAAATTTCCGCTTCTGCTCCCCATTTTTTAGGCTTTAACTCTTAAGTTAAAGCCCTTAAAAAACTGATTAAGTAGGCTCTGGTTTGCAGCCAATCAAACGCCTCGCTTCAATGGTTTTGCCAAAACAGTTTATCTGGATGACCCGTCCCTGACTCTGGTTTGAACCCAAAGCTGTCTTGCTCTGGGTAAACAACTGATCCGCGTTTCGAACAGTTTCGCCGTAATTCCTGTTATGTTTCTCTGGTAAATCTCGAGCGCTTCCACATGTTTTACTTAGGCGGTTTTTGACCCTTCAATTTTCCAACGTTTCTCTGAGTTCCTCCATGCTTCTTTCAACATTTTTCACCTTCAAACCTGCCTGTTGCTCACCCTTTTGCTTTTCCTAGTTGTTCTCAGCAAAATTTGCTCTTTTGCCCTCACAGTTTCTCCGTTCTTCTTCCAGCTTCTTTCTGGTTCATTTTCTCTTTAATCCTTTTCCTAAAAATAACATATAGTTCAAACAAACTATAGGTTATTTTTTCTTCTCTTTCTTTTTACTTATTGGATTTTCAATCCTTTTTTAATCATAATCAGGCAGACTTTAATTATTCTTTAACTGCTTCTTTATATCCAAATTTCTTCTCAAAAGTCACTAAACCAGCTCTTCCAGCCTCTGCATTCAGTCCAGCCAGGTCATCCTCTCAGCTCTTCAGTTCTTCAGCACCAACCTCTGTTCCTTTAGCCATCTTACACTATGATCTGCTAGTCCTTCATCATGTCTTCTTGTCCTTCTGCTTATCCTTAACCAGTTTCTCACCAAATCCTCATAACGAACCTCCTTTGTTCCTTTAACACACTGAACCATGTCGGTCCATTCCATTCAATATGAATTAAAAGTTCATCAACTAGCCTTCACTGTGACCAAACAGTCCCTCTTGCTAGTTTTCTCTGCTAATTCTGTGAACCACCTTGGTTCTTTATCTCAGCCCCCATTACCAGAACTTGTAGACCCAGGCATGAGTCTACATTGAACTGGAGTTTGACTGGGCCCTCACAAGTGGCAATCCACTTAGGCCATTCAACCATAGATCAATGTCTATGTGTTGTCTTTACTCACCCAGCTGATTAAGTCTGGGCTTTCAGTCGCAAAGTAATCAGCTTTACTTCCCAGAGGCCTGATAACACCAAGTTCTGCAGCTGCTTTCCCAAGCAAACCACCTTGGTGACACCTCTGAGCATGCCTATACCCTCCAATGCTCACTTTGGGTTTCCCCAAAGCTCTCATAAGGGCATAGACAAGGACACCCTACCAGTCTGTTAGGTAGGGTGCTTGCTCACAGACCTCCTGTAAGTGTATTAGGGTATGTTGAGCCCTCAGAGCTCTTCCCCTCCCTGGCAGCCTGCGTTACCTGCCAGGGGTCCAAACCTACTCCCCCCAGACAGACAAAGTTCCCTGATTGCTATTTTAGTCTTCACCCTCCTGCAGCCATGGTTCCCTTCTAGATGAAGCACTATAGCCCAAAGCAGCCAACATCTTCTGCTGGGTGGAGGCAACATCTGCCTCTGGTAGTCCTTTGTTACCTACCAGCCAGGCCTTACTTACCCTAGTAGACCATGTTACCTTTAGGCTTACCTCACTTCTCCTAGTAGACCAAGTTACCTACTAGGCTCCCCCTTACTTACCCCTAGCAGCCCCATGTTACCTACTAGTTTACAGCGTTGCCAGCTAACCACACATTGTCACTCTTCAGCATATTGTTTTTATTTGAAGCCAAATCAACCCTTGCCTGCAAAACAGCACACATGTGGATCACCACACCTGGGTTAGGGGAAGCGTGGGATCCCGCTGCAGGAGGCCAAACATAATTGGATACACCTCAGTTATTTAAGACTCAGGGGCCTTCTTTGGCTTCTTGGCTGTCCCAATCAGATTCCTATTATTCATCAGGTTGCTGAATTCTCACATGATGATGGACTGGGTAAATTTTACTTTGGTGGCAATCTGGTCCCAAGTTCATGCCACACTGGTTGAGTGCCACAATTTCCTGAAGAATTTGGGCAGTAATTATTCTGTGTTTGGGGCGCTGGGCTACAGGAGCTGAATCCTGATTGACTGTAGGAGGGCAGGTTGGCTGGTGGCGGGAAGTTGTTCCAAATCAAGGTTGCCATCCTGATTGGTTGGTTGGCGGGCAGCCTGTGCGGGGGTGGGTACGGGAGCAGGGGCAGAGCTAGACACTAAGTGACTACTGAACAAGTCAAAGCCATAGGAGCCGGAGGTCAGGTACAGGTTAGCTTCCTTGTTACCTGCCTCAGAGGCTTGGGTGTAAATGGGTGCCTCCACATTCTGAGCCTTGCCTCCATTGAAGCTGGCTTGGCTGCTGGCGCCGTCAAAAATGTTGTTGTTGTTGAAAACCATTGTAAAAAACCTAGGATAAAATCACTAAAAGTATAAATTCAAAATTTTATGGTATAACTTTTATTGTAATCACAAGTCCATATTTGGAAAGTTCTCAAAACCATTATACACAAATCAGGAGCCATGAAAATGAATAAAATTCCTCTGTTCTAAATTGGATGGCCGTTAAACTGTTACTTTTCTATTTCAGGCTTCTCATACTACAGATCTTGTGTGATTTCATTTTTTGTGTTTGTAGAATATTGATTCTAGATTGCTCAAATTTTTTTCCGTTTTAATCCTTCTGTTGATGGCTCATATGAATCCTGATTGGATTATAATATATTCCAGAACAGCATCCATTCATTTCACTTGCTGTGTCAGTTCATTTTGCTTGTAGTTTGAGCTACACTGTTTGCTGTTTGAGATAATTTCATATTTTGTGTTGGTGATATTTTGTTTATTGTTTGAAATTTTGCCTGTTCACCAAAAATACTTGGATTATTTGATTGCTGAATCTTGCCAGACTTGGGGGCTGCTTAAATCTTAAATCATTTGTTTAAATCTGAAGTATTTTTGGTTCTTGCCATAGCTTTTAAAACTGCTGTATAAAGTAAGTTGAGCTTTTCTTAATGTAAAATTTAGTTCTGACTAGGTTTTCCTTAGTTTCTGCTTTTAATATTCTTAAAGCTTTTAGCATTATAGTTCTAGTTGAAAGTTTTTGTAATATTGAAGTAGAGTGAGAGCTTGTTGTAATCAATTAAATGAGAAAAATACACTCAAATAAGGATGTCATTCCAAATGAAGAGAAGATGATGTGTATTTACTCAGAGAGGATAACCTTTAAAGAGATCATACAGCAAAGTGAAACATATCATAATGTGGGGGTAGAAGATAAAGGCTTTTATTTGGTTCACATTCAAGGAGTCAGCAGCATAGATGTGTTTTCACTAAATTTTGAAAATTTCAGAAATCATTTCAGCATTTGAAGTAAGATTTTCTGAATTTCAGAGTGGCTAAAATGCAGTCTAAAACTTTTTTTAAAACCGTTTATGATAAGGTATTGAAATAAGTGAATTGTGAGAAAAGATATTTTTAAGTGAAAGTATCTAAGTACTAAGGTATTTTGTGTAAAAATAGTATTAATTAAAGCCTTTGGATGCATCTTCATGGATTAGCCTCCTTGTGTCTGGTATTTAGTAAGCTTAAAGATATCATCAATAATGGTTCTATAAGCTGTTATCTGGACTCCTAGGAGGTTAGGGGTTGACACCCAGGCAGTCAAAGCTGATAAATTTAAGTGTGGGACATCTGTGCCTTGCCTGGACTCAATTTTTTGTATCATCACCCACTTGTGATTAATTGTCAGATTTAAATCTACAATCTCTGTAAGCAGGCAGGGCCTTGGAGTCCGTTTTCTTGGATGATGGGGCTTTGGGGTAGACATATCTGGAAAACTATGTCTGTGATAGTTTTAAAAGGGATGTTTTTATGCATATTTTGATGGATTCTTTGTTTTACTAAATAATATATATGAATTTAGGTTATATATGAGAGGTGTTTTCTAGCTGTCTAAAAGATAATAAAGCAGATAGAAAGAAAAAACATAGTTTATTTTCAAAGCTCATAGATTCATTGTAAGCACAAGGCTTTACTTATAAAAGCATATTATTGGCTATTTCAAAAGTACAAAAATCTTGATATAAAGCTCCTTATGATTGGTGTCAAGTATGCACTTCTGAGAAGTATAATTAACAAAATAAAGGAGAAAATTAAAAAGAGAGTAATGTTTTATTGATATGAATATTGAGGGACATGTAGTATCATGGGAAGCCATATGCTGTCCATGTACGTCATGGCAGTCATGTGGATTGTCCAGGTAATGTTCTGCTTAGGACTCAAAAGGTTTGATCCCTGTAATAGATGGGTGATTGATAAGAGTGCCACCAACTTAATGATTAGTCAGGAAATCACTCAGGGAATTTCTTCTCAGAGAGGGAGTAGTTGAAGATGCTGTGACATTGGCTAAATTTTTTATGAGCTTAGTAAATAAAAAATTAGGCTTAATATTGATAGCATTGCCTTGTTGGCATTATCCTTTGAAAAAATACAATTGTTTGAGTTAGTTGAATGTTATGTCTTATGCAGATTTTACACTGCATACAATTTATTACAAGAAAGATAAGTTATAGCTAATATTGCAGCAAGCCCAAATCCTCACAGATCAATTATGGACCCAGCTCAATCTGTTACCCAATTGGGATAATCATTGATATTGTTCATTTACCAATGACATCACAGCATCTCTACTTATGCTCACCTAATAGAAAAATTATTTATCAACACAAATCAAACCCAAGTTACATATATCTTCAGAGCCACCTCATAGTGTTCAATAACAAGAGTATAAAAGCCCTATTTTTCTCTTCAATAAAGATATAGTTCTCTAATTTTTTTCTTTTCTATAACTGTTACCAGTAGCACAGTTACAGCACTAAATGTATGATATATCAAACTATTAGTAAATTATAATTGACAAAATTTCAGTTGCTTGGTACACAGCAATTGGTCTTATTAAGAGAGTAGAATGGGTCTGCTTATTAAGCAAGCTGACCATTTGTGTTTTCAATAAGAGAAAGACAGTGTTACTAGGGAGCTTGTCTAGGAGATAATCCTGAGGTGGGCTTAGTATCTACTCCCTGTATATCATGAGACATGGAAGCTAAAGCATGGTTCCAACAATAACATAAAGATCTATCAAATTTAAATTTCTAATGTTAGTAAAACTTGATGTTTTGCTCTCTGAAAGCGTAAATCCTGCTCTTCTATATGCATTCCTACTTCAAAGGGCAGTGAAATAATCATTGCTAAGCTTCTTTATAGTATAAACTCATCCAAGGTTTGGTAGGAGCATATTCAAATGCATTTGTGAAATTTTAGAATACCCAAAGTATGCGTTTCACTAAGGTAGTTGGCTATTTTATTTTTTGATGATTGAACCAAGTGGCCGAGAGCTTTTTACTTTGTATGCAACAAATTTGGATTGGGGTTTTTAAACTTCTAAATCTGCTTTGTTAAGTCGGTTATTCTCATAAGCTTATCTTAATAGTAGTTTATATCTCTCAAGCCAGTTTCGAACCAAGCTTGACTTGATATAACTAGTACTGCCCAAAAAGCTACTCCCATCTTAAGAGATAAAACAAGAGATACCTAATAAAAAAGACATATTCTCTTCGGATATTTAACACTTCTGTGCTATCAAAATGTTGTAATCTGAATAGAGCCCATTGCAGTTTAAGATAACAGATGTTATGAAGCGAATCAAAGGATACGACACATACAGAGAATTACGTTATCAACAGCAAAGCAGCAAAATTTAATGAGTTAAAATATTCCAATAAAGCAGGGATCAAATATTATTGTGAAAGTATATCACAATAGATTAAAGCTTGGACTTGTGTACCTCGACCTGAAAGGAGGGAAGATCTTGAGGTCTAAGCTTAGGGATTTTGACGACTAATCTTTCGCCTTCCATGAAAGCATGAATGTTCTGGATTTGAACTTTGTCGGCAGGAACCTGAAAAGAAGTCTGGAAGCGCCTGGAGCTGAATTGGGATTCAGGGCTACTGCTTTGACCTGGAGATTTTTTCCCATCGCTCATGTCTTCATTCTTTAGAAACTCATCTGCTTGAAAGCTCTCATCTCTTACCCCACTCGGGTTTGGAGCACCGAGGCTAGAATCATTATGGCTCTTGGAATTATACGAATCGCTCTCCGAGGCAGCTTTGATATTTATTTCTCCTTTTTCGACTTTTATATCAATATCTTTAGGTACAAATCCTGGAAGCTCGACTCTAAAGTAGTACGAATTGAGGGATTCTGCCCACTGAGTTTTAAAGGAGTTTTGGGAAGCTAGGTTGCTCATTTTATATCCTAAATAAACCAACCGACTTAAGAGTTATTGATGACTAAGTATAATATTTCAGCAAACTAAAGTAATATTGTTCAGTTACCAAGGCTCTAGTCCAATAGCTGGTGAGATAAGTGCAACAACTAGTAGCACCTTTTTATAGCTGGATTTGTGAGTCTTGCTTTGAAAGTATAAAATAAACTAAAATAAAGACGTCATCGATGTATATCATTAAGCATCATTTTAAACTACACAAAGAATTAATCTGACAAAGGCTGCTTAAATGTGCAGATGGATTGATTAGAAAAGCTTTGATATCAGTTCAACCTGGCTTGGTGTCAAATCGTAATCACAACGCAATCCCCTTCATATCAAAATAGCCAAATTGGATTTTGATGGCACTGGTTTATCGATCCACCATCAGTAGAGTCTTTGTTGAACAACAGTGAATAATATTGCATCTTGATGCTGATCTGAAAGAAGGATCCATAAATCGAGATCCAGTTTCCTTGCCGTCTATACAGAGTTCTGTGGGTAAGCAGTTTATCGAGTCAATGAAGTGTATATAAACCTATTTATTTGGGAAAGTGCCGTAGGTCGAAGCTTATTAGGTCGAAAGTGTAAATTGAAAATTAGATCCCCAACAAGTGCAGAAATTGAAACACTATGCAAGGTGCAAAAATCAAAAATCTCCAAGGTCGAAGTGTAAAAATTGATTTTTCTGAAGTTAACTTTGAAGCCAAAAAGCATACAGTCTTTAATATAAAGATATAAATTTTAAAACTTCCAACAGACTGAAAATCCCCAAGGAGTATATTTCTGAAATAAAAATGTAAGATTTTAATAGAAAAGTGCTTAAACTAGCTGTTCTTTAAATAAAATCCTTTTTACTTTTAAAAGCACAGTTACACTAGAGCTTATATGTAACTTTATTCAATTAAACATGGAATATAAAGCTATACAAAAAATCACTTTTGTCGTAACTGTGCTGTTTTAGCAGAGTTACAAGGGGGAAATATTTAGAAGCTAGATAATAATCTTTATTGTGAGATAGTGGTTATATAGTCATAGTGAATCAATGGATAGCAGGAACATGATTGTTGATCACACAGTTGGATGGAAGAAGGGGGTGGCTTGATCCTGGTAATGAGTCAAGCGCCAAAACAAGGTATTCACTGTAAGGGATCATCATCTGTTCATGTTGTTGGATTTGGTAATTCAAGTTGACTTCCCAGTCTGGCTTTGAGTGACTGGGTAATCAGATTGCGGGTCACAAACCTGCTTACTTGAAACCTTGCTGGAGGGTTGAACCTGCTGTTTTGACACCCCCTGACTGAAGGTTGGCTTTCTCTGGGAGCAGGTTGTCAGGAGCCCAGGCGCTGTACTGGACTAGTTGTTGTTCTGTGGCAAGCAGGGCAGTTTCTTGTTGTTTTTGTCTTGCTTTGCAGGGTCTCAGGCAATCATGGTGTAGGGTCTTGTCTTGCATGTGTTTCCCAAGTCCTTGCACGAGGTAAGTGTTATTGTTGTTTACCTTTAGAATGATCACTGGCCCTACTTTCTCGGGTTGTAGTTTGATTTTATCAACGTTCATGACCCAAACTTTGTCCCCAATTTCATGTTTATCACAGATGGGGACAAAGGTTTTTTGCAGACGTTCATTTTTATTTTCTGTTTGTTTGCTGTTAGCCTCTATAACGTGAGTGTCTGAGCGTGGAAGTCTTCACTTGGGATTTCCAGTTTGGGTCCTGTCAATGCTTGAATTATATTTGGCTGTATGCTGTATACCAACTCAAATGGGCTTTTTCTGGTGGATCTTTTCACTCAGGTTTGGCACACAATTAGTGCAGTTGGTAGCTGCTTATACCAGTCTTTGGGTCTCCCGGCAGTGAGCTTGGTTAAGGCTTTTACAAGGCTGCCATTAAGCCGCTCTACACGTCCATTGGCCTTTGGGTGGTATGGCGTTGTTACAGTGTGTTTGACCCCATTTTTTGCGAGGTATACATTGGTAGTTTTGGAGGTCAATTCTTTCCCTCCATTGGTTATCAGGAGTTCTGGCTTTCTGAACTTGCTGATTATCTCTTTGTCAACAAATTGTCATACATCATTGCCTGTGTGTGCCCTTACTGCTTGGGCTACTGGCCATCTTGTAGCAAAGTCTATGGTGGTGATGATGTATTTCTTATCATTGTGTTTCCCTGGCATGGGGCCAACAACATCAAGGGCCCATACTTTGAAGGGTAGTTGTGTGCGGATGGGAAGTACTGACTTTGGAGGGGTTTTGCTTTTGGTAAACATTTTGCATACCTCACATTGGTCTAGGACTTCTTGAACATTGCACTATAAGGTTGGCCACCAGGCCTTGTGCTTAAGAAACTCATATAGGTTTTGGCTCTTGGTGTGTCTGATGTTTCTTTGATAGCGTAGGATGGTGTCTACCTGCTGGTGTATGGGGATATAGAAAATGGTTGTGCTGTCAGACATTTTTCTGTGTAGGGTCCCATATACATCAGCAAATAGGTGTTTGTTTTTGATAACTGTTTCCTTTGTTATGTCAGTTGTGCCAGGGGGGAAACCTTTGTCTTTTGTTTGTAGTATTAAGAGAGGCCAGTCTGGGTCAAGCCCATTTTTTCCCCTTGAGGCACGGACATATAGGCAGAAGAGGGTGTCTGCCATGGCAAGCTTGGCCCCAGGTTTTTACTGTATGAGCATGTTGAATCTCTCCAAGAGCTCCATCCAGTGGGCTTGGCGGCAAGATAGATTTGCTTGGGTTTTGAAATATATGAGCAACTTGTGGTCAGTCAATGCTGTGAGTTCTTCCTGCCGTTCCAGGTAGCAGCGCCATTTGACTAGGCAGTGTATGATGGCCAACAGTTCTTTGTCGTGGATTGGGTATCAACACTTGCCATCTGTCAGTTTGCGCAACTTGTAGACCACAGGCAGGAAGTCACTATCACTATTCTTAATCTGTAGTACTCCCCCAATGGATGCATCTGAGGCGTCAGTTTCCATCTGATACTCTCCGTCTTGTTTGGGGTATTGCAGGATGGGAGCTGTTGTGAGCTTCTCCTTGAGGCGTCAAAAACAGAGGTCACGTTGGGGGGTCCACACAAACTTGGATTTGGCACCTGTTATGGCAGATAAGGGGGCAGTCAAAATGCCACAGTCAGGTATGAAGCGGCGTACATAGACCACCATCCCCAGGAAGATGCGGAGTTCCAACTTATCCTTAAGTGGTGGCATCTTGCATATGGCCTGTATCTTTTGACTGTTGGGTTTGATGCCGTCCTTTGAGACTATGTGTCCCAGGAAGGGTAATTGATCTCGGAAGAACTGGCACTTGGAGGGTTTGGCCAACAGTTAGTGTTGTGCCAGGATAGCAAAGACTGCCTCTAGGTCCTTGTGGTGCTGTTTCACTGAGAGGCTGTAGACAGGGATGCTGTTCAGGTAGACTAGGGCATGCTTGCCTATGTGTGGCGCAAATACTTTGTTCATGAAGGTCACAAAGGTGGATGGGGCGTTTTTTATGCCAAAATTGAGCACCACACATTTGTATTAGCCATATTTAGTGCAGAAGGCTGTTTTGGGGATGTCTTCCTCCTTGATGCAAATCTGGTTGTAGCCTGCAGTCAGATTGATCTTGGAGAAGACTGTGGCTCCTCCCAAGGCGTCAAAGAGATTGTCAATCAGTGGTAGTGGATAACAGTTCTTGATGATAACTTTGTTTAGGGCCTGGTAGTCTGTGACCAGACGCAGGATGCCATTCTTCTTGGCTGTAAAGAATACAGCAGCCCCAAAGGGAGACTGTGAGAGGCAGATAAGTCTTTTTTCCAACGCCTCCTTCAGATAGGTGTGTAGGGCGTTGTCTTTGTTTGGGGTCAACCTGTAGATAGGGCGCGCTTCAGGGACAGCCCCTTTGAGTTGGATGGAGTGTTGGATGTGTTTCTCAGGGGGCAGCCCAGGTAGCACTTTTTTGAAGATTTCTGGATGATGGGCCACAATTTTGCAGTCCTGAGGCGTGGAGGTATCCTGGTGATCTTTGAAGTGTATGATCTTGTAATGGCAAGAGTCCCAGTCAATTGCCTTCAGGTTTTCCTTTTTGTCCAGGGTCTCTGTGATGCGCACAAAGACGTAGTCACATAGGAGTTGGTCCACAGAATCAGGGTAGATCTGGTAATTGACACCTTCACGCTTGATGGTCAACACTGAGGTTGTCCAGTCTATGTGAGGATTGTTCTTTTGTAACCAGTTTAACCCCAGTACAATGTCAAACTTTGGGAAGTTAACAATGGGGCCTTGGATGGTGGAGTGGAGGTTCTCAATCATGACAGAGAAGGGGGCGGTTTCTGTGATGAAAATCACTGGATAATATGAAACCGTTTCTAAATGATGGGGAATTACCACCCAGATCCACATAGAATTAATGATTAACCACCAACGCAGCTTCAGATATTTTTTGTGAAATTTCCAATTGTAACTCCAGGATTAATTAGAACAATCAGTCCTAACCAGAGTAAACCAAGATAAATGACCTGGGAAAGCATCAATGCATCTTCAGCGTAGAATTCTGGGCATTGAGAAGTGACACAATTTTCATTTTCAAGAATGGGGGGAGGAGCTACAAAATTGGCTGGCATGAAATTGACATTTGGCGGTGCCAACAACAAAGTTCCAGATGCTGGGCCCCACCTTCCTGAAATGATTCTGTTCAGAACCAGATTGTACGGGATATACTGTAACAACCCAATCACAGGATGCATTTTTAAAATTTAAAATTAGAACTTGGGATAATGTATTTTTATTGAGTAAATTTAGGAGGAATCAACTCTTAGAGTTGAAACAGGGAAAATTATTCAATATATATCAGAAAAATTGACTAAGCAATACCACCTGAGTCTTGATCTTCTATTCCTTCTGCATCTTCAAGTAAGTATCTAGTCCAGGTTGCAAAGAACCCTTGTGTGACCAGTTTCTGACAACCATGCTGATTAATAAGCTTATATTGGGTGAGCCTCATATTACGTCAATTTATCAACATCAGTTTGCAAGGAGGAGCTGGTTTCATCTGGCAGACTGGAGCAGTTGTGACCCATTTTCAATCAACTGTTTGGTTTAAATCTGTTAACTCAGTCAATTTTGATACAGGTTTCCCGGCCTTCCGTGCCTTCTTACTTGGATGGACAATACCCGGCATTATGGAACCTACCGTGAAATTATCCTCTGCTTTAGCCCTGGGCACAATACCATTATCTGAGAGATGGGATAAAGAGAAATTCTTATGGGCAGGTGGGAGTTTCATTGCGGCTAGGGTAAGTTCAGGGTGACCAATAGCAGTGGGATTGCGCTTGTAGAACTTATGGATCAGATTGGAGGAATTTGAACAATTGTAGTGGGGAACCCAAGAGTTTTCAGAACCAGGATAACCTTTTCAAGATACCAAATATTCCAAATGGCAGCAATTCTTGCAGGAAGCCAGAATACAATTTTAACTCATACTCAGGTTCTCTTTTCACAAGAATGGGTTGGGAAGAGGGGGTCTCTGTTCCTTTAAAGGGAGTAAGAAGACATTCATGGAAGGTGTGGAAAATCTTGAAAGCAGGAGGTAAATCCAGCTGATAGGTGGAGGGACCAATCTGACGTTCTACCTTGAAGGGACCAACTCACTTGGGACCTAATTTGCGACAGGGAACCTTAAGTTTCATATTGCAAGCATCAACCATGACTAGATCACCTGGCCTGTAAGTTGGACCTTCCTGGTGCTTGCAATCTGTGTATTCCTTGTAAGTTTTCACGGCAGCGGCAAGAGTAACTTGGAGCTCCTGATGAACCTGCTTCAATGCAGCAGCCTGATCAGTTGCAGCTTTCACATTGCTAAACAAACAAGGACCCATATCGGAAGAAGGGTTGTAACCCACATTGGCATAAAATGGCAATACTTGAGTTGACGTGTGCGGGGCGTTATTATATGTGAACTCTGCCATGGGTAGATTATCACACCAGTCATCTTGTTGCGCATTAGTGTAGCAACGTAAGTAGACCTCCAAACTTTGGTTTATCCTCTCTGTTTGTCTATCAGATTGGGGTGGAAAGCAGTAGAGCGGCACAATTTGATACTAAGAATTCCAGTAAAATCTTCCCAGAACTGAGCAATAAATTGAGGACCACGGTCACTTACAATCTCCATTGGGATACCATGTAGAGAGAAGATTCTGCTCACAAATAACCTAGCAGTTTCCACTGAAGTAATTGTGGTTGAGCAAGGTACAAAGTGTGCCATATTTTTGAAACAATCAACTACCACCATGATTGCGTTAAACCTATTGGAATTGGGAAGCTCACCAATGAAATCCACCAACACAGACATCCAGGGACCTGCAGCAGGCTGAAGTGGAACCAGTAAACCAGTAGTCTTATTCTAACTGGCCTTGGATCAAACACATACCAGGCAATCTTGAACAAAAGCCACTACTTGCACAGTCAAACCCTTCCAGGAAAACTGGTGGCAGATGAGTTCCACTGTTTTTTTTTCCTGGATGACCAGCCATTAGACAGGTATGATTAGCCTCCATGATTTCATCCCAAATAGTGCCCTCAGGAACCCACAAGCAACCTTGATGATATAGAACTAGACCAATCTTATGATAACCCTGAGGCTGACCTACTGGGTTTGCACATGCTAGCTCCAATAGCCTATCATAACCTTTGGACAAAGGTTGCCAAAACTTAACTTTGGAATACAAGTCTAGGTCTGCGCCCTCAGCTAAGGGCATGGTGGCCAACGTAGCCAGCAGAGGCAATACAAATGGCACCACAGCCTTGTCTGAAATCATAGTATGTGTGTTAAACTTGGCGTCCATACTAGCATCTGGGAGACGGGAAGGATTCCTGCTTAGAGCATTGGCCAAGTGATTGTCAGATCCCTTAATAAACTTGTAAAAGAACTTGTATCTTGTCAGATCACCATGCCATCTGGATTGGCAAACCAACAAAACCCTGGGTTGTCAATAATATAGAAGAGCTTTGTGGTCAGTTCTTACTACAAATGGATGACGTGCCAACATGAGATGGTGATGCCAATGCTTTAACAATTCCACAACAGCCAACAATTCCTTGTTGTAAATCATGTAGTTGCGTTCTCGAGCCTCCATTTCCAGGAGAAATACCCTACAGGTCTCTCAATCCTGTCATTAGCCGTCTGCAACAGCATACCAGCCACAGTGTATTTAGATGCATTGGTGAAAACAACAAAAAGGAAGCTCAGGATCCACATGTCTTAACACTGGGGAGGATAACAAAAGAGCCTTGACTGCTGAGAAGGCACTTGTACACTCAGGCGTCCAGACCAAAGTTGTCTTTCCACTAGCCAAATATAAAGGGATGGCCACCTCAGACAAGTGGGGGGTGAATTTCTTCAAGAACATACATGTACCCAAGAAACTACAAAGTTGGGATACTGTCACAGGCGTAGCATACTCTCAAACTGCAGCTTCCTTGTCAGGGGCAATGGTGTGGCCATACTCAAAGATAATATTACCCAGAAAGATAACCTTACATTTAAAGAATTCACATTTACTCCTTTTGATGATCAAGTTTGCTTGGAGAATGCACTCTACAACTGCCAACAAGTGGGCCTTATGGGACTTCTCATCCGGAGAAAACACCAAGATGTCATCCATATATGCAATGGCACAAACACCTAGGAGATCTCCCAGGACTGAATCAATTAGCCGCTGAAAGCAAGCTAGGGCATTCTTCAATCCAAAAGGCATTCTGCAGAACTGGAAGATACCCTTCTTAGTTCTTAATGCTGTTAATCATTCCATTCCTTCTGCAATCCTGATTTGATTGAAAGCATTCAACAGATCCAGTTTCAAGAATACCTTGGCCTTCTCAACACACCTAGAGATCTGTGCTTCAAGAGGTAAAGGATAAGAATCTGTAATTGTTATTTTATTCAAATTCCTGTAGTCAACACAAGGACAAAGGGACCCATCAGACTTCTGAACAAACAATAACAGAGAGCAGATCAACAAATCCTTCTTAAAAATGTAGCCTTTTGCCAACATGTCACAAGTCCGCTCTTCCAAACATGCATCTTCCTTCAAGGTTAAAGGGTAAATAGGAGGCGCAATTCTGATCAGATCAATAGTGACCTTAAAGTCAAAGTCAAACTGAGTGTGTTTGGGAAGGCCTTGCCTCTGGTGGCGTCAAATGCTGCGGACCAGGGTTGCAAGCATGCCAGTAAATCCAAACTTACGGGGACATGGACAGGAAACAATTGTATGGTCTGTGATGGTTGCTCCAATTTAGACATATCCAACAGCAGAATACAAATAGTTATACCCAAAGAGTGTTCCACCTGCAGCTCATTTTTCTCCAGTAATGTTGATACATTATAATCTCTCCACCAACTCACTCCCAAAATGATAGGATACATAAGGGTAGGGCAAACAGAAAACCTTGCAGTAAAAGACTGACCTGCAACTACAAAAGTAACTGGCTTTTTTGGCTGGAAAGAGGGAAACATTTGACAATTTCCACCCCTAACAAGCATTCCCAGGTGGTACTTGAGTTGTAGCAAGTTGGCAGTCTCCACACTCATGAAATTTTTGGAAGCACCTGTATCTAACAAGATGGCTGGCTGATAGATAGTCTGACCATTATCAATGCTACCATAGAACAAGAAGTAACCAGAAGTAGATTTATTTGCAGCAAAGGTAGCAATCTTGACAGGGTTTTGTTTTTCATTGGCAGTAAAGATGGCAGCTAAGGAGGCAGGATGCTCCTGGAAGTAACGCTTGATCATTTCTTGGAAGGCAGCTGGAAGAACGGGGTTATCACAATCAATGGGAACAAGGGTCAACTCTTTGGACGTAATAACAGAAGATTTTGCAGGTACAACATGCTGAAGCATTGTCAAGGAACTATCAGGACCGGACACTACGGGGGCCTCTTTTACATCGATGGGTTTGTTCACCACCACCAATTGTAGCTGAGACAAGCTAGGGGGAGAACAATCTTGGCTTTGGTTGGAAGGAACTACCACAGAGCAAGGACCATAAAACCAAGAGCGCACAGCAGGTTTATCCTCAATTACCAACGTACCTTGTTTGGGAGTAGACAGATTTGAGACCAGAGAAAGAACTTGGCTTACCAGGGCCTCAGTTGTGGTTAACAGGGAATCCCAAACCACTAAAACCTGGGAAGTCTGGTCAACTGCTAACCACAACGCTGAGAGTTTATTCACCTTGGGAACATCAATAATACAGCAGTAGGCAAGAAACTGAGGAAGGAATACCAAAAGCAGAGTTTTACCCTGATGGAAGGCGTACAGTTTATGATATACTTTGAGCTCCTCAATAGATACACACAAATTTTTTAACAAAGGGTATAGAGATGCACTCTCAGTTAAAACACGTGGATTGCGCTCCACCGCGGACAACAACCATTCACGGGCATCTTCAGAAACCTTCATCATCACATGGTAAACTTGGGATTTGTGACTAAGGCTAGAGCCAGAATAAAATGATAATGCTGACAAAACTTCACACAAAATTTCATCAATGGGTGGAGCAGGAAAATAATCCAGACGCCAAAATAACATGACACAACATAAATAGGAAACAGAGGATCCAGTCTCTACAACTGCAGCTGGAGATGGAAACCAAAAATTAAAGAAAAGCCCAAACTGAAAACTCAGAAATGAACTGATGCAAATAAACATGGTAAAAACAGATATCTCAACAGAGTAGGAGAAAAGAAACATGAATTCATGACAAACTGCTTCCAAAAACTCAGAAGTAGAAGAGTTGAGTAATGTGACAGAAATCACTGGACAATATGAAGCCGTCTCTAAATGATAGGGAATTACCACCCAGATCCACATAGAATTAATGATTAACCACCAACGCAGCTTCAGATATTTTTTTGTGAAATTTCCAATTATAACTCCAGGATTAATTAGAACAATCAGTCCTAAACATAGTAAACCAAGATAAATGACCTGGGAAAGCATCAATGCATTTTCAGTGTATAATTTTGGGCATTGAGAAGTGACACAATTTTCATTTTCAAGAATAGGGGGATGAGCTACAAAATCAGCTGGCATGAAATTGACATTTGGCAGCGCCAACAACAAAGTTCCAGATGCTGGGCCCCACATTCCTGAAATGATTCTGTTCAGAACCAGATTGTACAGGATATACTGTAACAACCCAATCACAGGATGCATTTTTAAAATTTAAAATTAGAACTTGGGATAATGTATTTTTATTGAGTAAATTTAGGAGGAATCAACTCTTAGAGTTGAAACAGGGAAAATTATTCAATATATATCAGAAAAATTGACTAAGCAATACCACCTGAGTCTTGATCTTCTATTCCTTCTGCATCTTCAAGTAAGTATCTAGTCCAGGTTGCAAAGAACCCTTGTGTGACCAGTTTCTGACAACCATGCTGATTAATAAGCTTATATTGGGTGAGCCTCATATTACGTCAATTTATCAACATCAGTTTGCAAGGAGGAGCTGGTTTCATCTGGCAGACTGGAGCAGTTGTGACCCATTTTCAATCAACTGTTTGGTTTAAATCTGTTAACTCAGTCAATTTTGATACAGGTTTCCCAGCCTTACAAGCCTTCTTACTTGGACAGACAATACCCGGCATTATGGAACCTACTGTGACAGTTTCCCTTGTCATGGCAATGTGTTTTTTGTCAGCCAGGACCACGTTTTTAATCTGCAAAGGATTTTGGCCAGCTTGAAATTGTCCACAAAGCTGCTGTTGACTAGGGTTCAATCTGAACCCAAATCCAGGAGTGCTGAACCTGTGTAACTTCAAAAATAAAGGATAGGACATTAGTTTATTGGGATGTCTGGCAATGGTGTACAGTACTGGGTCCTCCAAGGGCACTTGGATCATTGGGCATTGGTTCACATCCTTGGGTTGGTACTCATCATTGGGCAAGTCAGGAGTAGTGCAGGGAGAGCTTGGCTTGCTTAATGCTCTCCCCAGGCTTTTCCCTTGTCTTGATTGCCTTGTGTGGCAGTGATACGGAAATGGGCACAATTTGACTGACCATTGTTCCCACTTCCATGTCCATTTGAACCTGTGGGTTTATGGTTGGTGTTATTCCTGTTGCCTCCAGGGGTGGTCAAGTGGAGCGCCCGCCTGTATGGGAATCCTTGGGTCTTTCTTATTTTCCAGTTTGTGCCTTATGAAGGGCACTGGAGGTTTGTTCTGCTTTCTCCACTTTGCAATACAGGCTTTGCAGGTTGATCACCTGGTCCAGGTTCACATGCCTCATCACATGCAAGTTGAGGGCGTCATAGTACATGAGATGTGTGGCTGGGGTGTCAAAGGACATGTCAGATGGTGCATGAAGTTGGAGTTCCTTGTAGGCGCGGGTGAGTTTCTTCACAGTGCCTGTTTGGGTAAGGTTCTTTACTTGGCGTATTATCATGAGCGCTGTATCCTTAAGCACAAATCTTGCCAGGAAGACTTGCTTGAAGGTATCCTAGTTCTTGTTGGTGTGTTACTTGTACCACTTGTTGCACCAGGTGCCAGCGTCATGGGTCAGGCGGATGGAGATTTCCACAATCCAAAATTGCTGTGGGCATTCCATCTGGGCCAGCTTGCTCTGGGCAGACTGGATCCATGCAACAGCATTGTTGTTGTTGGCTCCAGCAAAGGGTTCCAAGGCAGCGCTTCACAGTCTTTGAGCTACGTAGATGGGCATGGCGTTTTTGTTGGTTGGTTGCGGAATGGAGGAGGGAGCCTGAAAGAACCCTTGTGCTGACATGGCATTAAAGGCAGGTAGTGGAATCACTCTGTTCTGGTACAGGACAAAGCCATTGGGTATCTCGGCACCAGGAGTGTACAGGGTCCAGTCAGGCAGGAGACCAGACATAATTCTGTCAAGGATTTGTTGGCCGCAGCATGTGCAGGCAACAGGTGGAATTTTTCAAGATAAGGTAGGATGGAGAACCTACCTGTGCTACCAATGTTGTAACTGTGCTGTTTTAGCAGAGTTACAAGGGGAAAAATATTTAGAAGCTAGATAATAATCTTTATTGTGAGATAGTGGTTATATAGTCATAGTGAATCAATGGATAGCAGGAACATGATTGTTGATCACACAGTTGGATGGAAGAAGGGGATGACTTGATCCTGGTAATGAGTCAAGCGCCAAAACAAGGTATCCACCGTAAGGGATCATCATCTGTTCATGTTATTGGATTTGGTAATTCAAGTTGACTTCCTAGTCTGGCTTTGAGTGGCCGGGTAATTGGATTGCGGGTCACAAACCTGCTTGTTTGGAACCTTGCTGGCGGGTCAAGCCTGCTGTTTTGACACTTTAAAATTTATTTAAAAAGTAAATTGTTTTATTGTCACAACAAAAAATAAAAGAAAGTTAAAATCAGTACAAGAATCTATTTGGACTATTATAGAACTTCTGCAATATTTTGAAGATGTGTTATTCAATTGGAAGAGTTATAGAGGTGAAGGAAGTTTTTTTACTATCTTAAAGCTTTTAAGATACTTGCTGCTCTGGAAAACACTTTGATGCCCATCTAAAAACTCCTGGTAGTGAGTTTCATTGGTTACCTACTGCCAGAAAATAGAAGAATCTGGTATTTTATCATCCACCAGATGATCTCCTAAGTCTTCTAACATTAGGAAAGTACATAGAACCTGTGAATTTGTTGTAGCCTCTGGCCCAGAATATTTTTTTTCATCATATGTAGCAAGTCTGACAGGGCCCAAGGCCCAAAGGATTTGGGGGCAGTTCTTCCTACTTCTGGATATAGGTTCATCAGTTGTTGTCTCTATATTTTACTATAGGGATTATTACTGTATGGTCACAGTATGATCTTTTGTTCTCCACTTAATTGGAATTAAACCAGGGAAAAGATTTGGAATATCAACTTTTTATTAGACAACTGATATTGAGGTTAGTCTGACTGCCAGTGTTTATCCAAGTTAGCTCAGGCCCAACCTTGGGTGTGTGCAGTTTATGAAGGAAGCTTGCTTGAAAACTTTTACAGCTCAGTATTCTTTCTGATGCTGTACAACTATCCCTCAATACGAGCGGAGTAGCTGTGTACCTGGGCCACGTTCCAGGGTGTAAGGGATTCTATCCCTTACCCAAAATCTACAACAAGCCTTGGAACAATGGACACAACCAGTAAGACAAAAGAGCATTATTAAATGCAGAAATAAAATTTGGAAAATACTTTTAAAACCAATTAATAAATGCACAATTGAAAACAAGAGCAAAAACAGATTCCAGAGCAAGAGCGAGATTGAAAACAAATCCCAGAGCAAGAGTGAGAGCAAGAACCAAAGAAAGAGCAAACTCAAAAGTTCAAAGAAGATTATCAATATAAATTCTATTTCAAATTCAAAAATACAGGCAATCAAGGATGTAAACAACAACAGCACCAAAAGTGCATTTAAATTTAGCTCCAAAACCATCAAACTACCCAATCAAAGCCCAAACAAATGCTCCAATCTGCACCCAGAAATTTCAGGAGAACCATTAAGCCAATCAATCAAGCCAAATCAACCAAGATTGAGAAGTAATATTCATCTGGCTCCCAATAGTCAACAAAACCACAGTGTAGAAGAAGAATGCACAGCAATAAACCAAAATACTTCTTCTTCTTGCATTGCAGGCTTCAGCCTGCTGCATGCCTGCATGGCAATACTTTCTACCCTACACCTACAGGATTTCCTGGTAAACTCTATGATGCCTTCCCCAATTGACTTCAGTATTTAAACTGAATGATTTCCCTTGAGCAAATTGCTCTAACAATTTCTTATTTCCTATCAACCCAATAAATCTATATTCTCAATTCTAAACACTTGATTAGTAGATTCTAAGGGTTTCCCCCAACAACATGAAGTTCATCTTCCTTGTTTGGACTTTTTGAGTGTTAATCAATTATTGACAAGAAAATGTTAACTTCAAAAACCCTGAACCAACTCCTACTGACAAATCTGAAGACTCAATTTGGTATTGTTTTGGTCCGCGTCAAAGACATGCCCCTTATGTTGAAACAGATTGATTCCCACCAATAATCCACCCCAAGGCCTCCTGGTTGGTCTTGGGGTACACCAGTTTTTACTATATTCTCAATTACTTCACTCCCTTCTTGGGAAGATTCTGTCTTTTTTCCACCTTCTACACATGCTAATGATAGGAATTCCAGTAGGTTCCACTCTGATCAAATTCAACTTGGGAGCTCTTCTCAATTCAATTGGGGAAAGGCTTCCCAATGAGTGGATCCCTGACACAGGGATAGCTAGCCTGACTGGCTACTAGTTGATGGAGGTGATTGTTCCTCAATCAGAGCTACTCTAATACAATAGATTCAGAGCCTTTTATCATAGAGTTTTTGGCCTGGCTGTCAGGATTGATAATTCTTTCCCCCTGGAAATCTGGGCCCAAGAGTGGGATTCAAACCCTGATCCTGGACTCTTGCAGGCTGCCATCCCCATGGACCAAGGGCCCACCTACCTGTGTTTTCCTGAGATTGAGCCTCTGCAAGCTGAAGCCCCTACTAAGTCTAAAGCCAGAATATCAACACAGGTTCAATTATGATGAAGCTCAATGAGGAGCTTCTCAAATTGCCTAATGGAGGCAGAGAAGGCTCCTCTGTGAACTTCATGAACTTGAAGTCCTCTCAGGTAACCAATTAAATTCAACTGACAAAGGAAAACACAGGCTTTAGGCCCAACCCTGTGACCACAGCCCAAAATCAAGAAAATCAAGTGACCAATTTGGAAGTTCTGACTAATGAGAGAACACCCAGCCAAGGTGCCATTTTGCCGCTCCTACACCCGGGCCTCCTGGCCACCCGCCTTCATTTCCCCCAATATTTTGATGAAACCCTTATGGGAAATACTAAGTTTGGAGGCAGGATGCTATATATGCCTATAGATTCCGCGCTCAAACCTTATTGCCATTTTTGAATAAATGTTATGTTATTTTGGCTTACACAGCCTCTGCCTTATTTTGTATTTGCCATCTATCAATTCAGTACAAGATTGCTCAGCCCTCCTGTCCCTCTGCCTGCAGTTTTCTGTCCTCCAGGTGTACCCTTTGGCCTCATTCATTTCACAGAGCATCCATTAAAGCCTGAGTATAAGTACTATACCCTGGAAAAGATACTTGAACTTGATCTTTTGGCCCACATACAATCAGCAGTTAGATACAACCAACAAGGCCTGTGGATATTATCAACACCCAAATTGTTCAGAGGAAAATTCAACTATCTTCCTGCTTACAAGCTCCACATGGAACCGCCTGCAACCCCCAATCCAATGCCTGCTTCCTCACCCAATATTCCAACCAACTACCCTGGCAAACTGTTTGGAATTATGTACATCACCCTCACAGGAGTGATTGACACTATAATCCCAGCTGCTGGCCCGTGGTCCTGGGCAGGAAAGTCTGTCTCCTACCTTTTTAAGTTATCTCCTCTCTTGTGGTGGGCTTTGCCCGCAAAAAACCTGGCCCAAGTTACCCCTGAAAGTGACAGGCTGGCGGCCCAAGACTGGATCCCTGACACTGGCAGCCTAGTCCATGGTGAATTCTTCTAGAAATGTTTCAGATGATGGTCCTTGTTCTAGGATATAATTAAAGTTTAGAATAGTAATTATTATTAGAATCATGTTTGAGGTGGTTGATGAGGTGGACTAATTAATTTCATAATATCTGCACATTTCACTATTAATTAGGAATAGGGATTTTGTTAATGTCAGGATATGATTTGATAATTGATTCATTGATTTCACAAACCTGCAGCCCGCATTATTTTGTTGAAACCATTCCTAAGAGCAATTAGCTGCTGGCCCACATTAATTGGTTGAATCTGTTAATTAGTCAATATCCAGAAATCCTGTCACCTACTCAACTTTAAGTTTACTGATCAGGACATTGAGTATGGGTTTCTTCACCTCAACACATTTAGAAAACTTATTGTGCCAGATTTACAGGGGATTAGTATCCATGGACTTTTTTAAAAGCTTGAACTGGTTTCATTCAATTTTGCTTTCCTTTCTGCCATGGGGTCTGCTGTCAGGGCCCAGAATTCCCTATACAATAAGCTAGCCTGTCTGGATATAAAACAACCAGCAGTGTGAAAGCCATTGCCAACTGCCTTCCTAGAAGAAACCCCCCTTTCCAACCAAAAATGGACAGGGGTTTGAAAGGCCCACATGCCACAAATGTGAGAATTTGGTAGCAGGTTAATAGGAAATAAAACCAAACTCTCAACCACAATAAAAATTGCAGTTTCAGCAACAACCAGAAGGTTGTTGCCAACAATTCCTGGGAAGCCAAAGGGGGGAAGGAATCAACTGAACACCAAAAGTAACAGAAAAACCAAATGTCCAAATTAGACCAACAAATTTTGAACTTTATTAGAGTAGAGAATGATGAAGCAAGGTCTTTTACAACTCTTGCATTCATTTTGGGGTGGAATAAGATTGGGGTGGTAGATTGAATGTCAAAAATAAATTGATCAATGATATTGGCGGATACAAATGCATTTCTTGAGGAAGGACAATCTTGACAAATTTTGAATGTACATAGTCAAAAGGAAAACTGAACCAACTAAAATCAGGAATATGCTTTGGATGCAATTACCACTGCTCCCAGCTGCTCTTGCACATGATATTTAACCGGATGTGTCTCTTGGGTGGGTTAGGTGAGGACATTTTCAGAATAATTCCAAAATATTAAATTGATGGCTTTTCTTGGGCTTTTTCAGTAATCTTTTGGACAAATATTCAACCCTAATTTGGCAGAAATTCCCAAGCATTTGGCAGGAATTGAAGTGGAGGCCTAAGGAGGAGGTGTAACTTTACATTATACTTTCATATTTAAAGGAGTAGGGGACCAGCCAGGGACTGGAGCATAAAAGAGTT
This sequence comes from Entomophthora muscae, assembly GCA_014839935.2. NCBI lineage: Eukaryota > Fungi > Entomophthoromycota > Entomophthoromycetes > Entomophthorales > Entomophthoraceae > Entomophthora > Entomophthora muscae. Next base: position 162,544 of record QTSX02000106.1, read on the forward strand.
TCTAACCAACTCAGGAGACCTTCAAAAGGACAATTTGGAAGCTAGTTATGAGGAAGGCATGCATGAGGCACATATCTTGGAGGGATTGGATTGGGCGTCCTTTTCAAGCAGCAATAGGATATTGTTGCTGGTGTTCACACTTAATTGTGAGAATCCTGAGCAACCATTATTCAGCCATGATAGGGACAGGCGTGGAGAAGGAATAGACAAATATATTTTCCTCTGATAAGACAGAAAAGGCGGGGCTGGGGTGCAAGGGTAAGAGAATGCACATATAACCAGGATAAGGATGGCTTTTCAAACTTATAGAACAAGAGGCAATCATATTATTACTATGATTTCACATGTTGCCAAACTAAGGATAAGAACACCACAAGACTGGAGTAGGGGAGGCAGGGACAGGGACCAAAGGGAGGCACCAAAGCCAGGAGTGAGGTAACCAAACTGATGAGCAACATGAGACTAAATCTCATACAATCCTTTATTCAAAGATGACAGCCAAATAAGGTTAGGGGCACCACTGGCCAGGAAGGAGGTCAGAAAAAAGAGGGAAGAACTAAGGCTGGGCGGGTGGAGTGAACATATAATGGATGAGGCATAACACAACAATCAAGGATAAGCATACGGAAAATCAATAGCATATGTAATGGCATTTGAGTGCAAAAGAGGAAAGGACCAAAACCCAAGTTCAAGACAAGCAATACAAGTTAAGAGGCCAACAAGAACTGAATTGCAAAAAATTTAAATTTGAGCTGAAATACAAATAACTGCAAGATCATGAAAGGATTTGGGCAGGAGCAAGGAACCAGTAACACAACTAAACCAAGGAAAAAGAAAATCCAAGCCAATGATTGGTATATCAAATTTAAACTAGGCAGCACCAATATCACAGGGCCATTATGCACTGCAAGGCGCGCTAAATTCAAGCTGATAAAGCCAACAAGATTGTAACAGGAATCAAGAGGGAAGCCAAGAAACATTACACATAAGTACATCAAGACAACAGGACCACATCTGATCAAAACCATATGAAATCACAGGATAGTGAATTGAATAACGGGAGTTTCTTACAGCTGAGCAACTTCAAACTAGTCTTTTTCAGCTAACGCTTCTAAGCAACAGGCAGCTGTTGTAACTGTGCTGTTTTAGCAGAGTTAGAAGGGGGAAATATTTTGAAGCTAGATAATAATATTTATTGTGAGATAGTGGTTATATAGTCATAGTGAATCAATGGATAGCAGGAACATGATTGTTGATCACATAGTTGGATGGAAGAAGGGGGTGGCTTGATCCTTGTAATGAGTCAAGCGCCAAAATAAGGTACCCAGCAGGGAGGATCAGCTTCTGTTCATGTTATTGTACTTGGAAATCTGAGTTGCCTTCCTAACTTGGCTTTGGGTGACTGGATAATTGGATTGCGGGTCACAAACCTGCTTACTTGGAACCTTGCTGGAGGGTTGAGCCTGCTGTTTTGACATCCCCCTGACTGAAGGTTGGCCTCCTCTGGGGGCAGGTTGTCAGGGAGGTTGTCAGGAGCCTGGGCGGCATACTGAACTAGCTGCTGTTTGGTGGCAGGTAGGACGGTCTTGTGTTGCTTTTGTCTTGCTTTGCAGGGCCTGAGGCAATCATGGTGGAGGATTTTGTCTTGTTTTTGTTTTCTGAGTCCTTGCATAAGGTAAGTTTTGTTTTTGTTTACCTTTAGGATGATGGCAGGGCCCACTTTTTCTGTCTGTAGTTTACTTTTGTTTGTATTCATGACCCAGACCTTGTTGCCAACCTCATGTCTGTCTTTGATGAGGATGAAGGTCTTTTGTAGATGCTTTTCTTCTTTTTCTGGTTGGTTGCTATTAGCCTGTATGACCTGGGGATCTGAGCAGGTTAGAACCTTGTTTGGCATCTCCAGCTTAGGTTCTGATAGCACCTGGATGATATTAGGTTGTGTTCCATAAACTAACTCAAAGGAGCTTTTACCGGTGGATCTGTTCACGCGGGTCCGGCATACAAGTAATGTAGTTGGTAGCTGCTTATACCAGTCCTCAGGTCTCCTGGCAGTGAGTTTGGCCAAGGCTTGTACAAGGCTGCCATTTAACTGCTCCATGCGTCCATTGGCCTGAGGATGGCAAGGTGTTGTCACTGTGTGCTGGACCCTATTCTTGGTGATCTATACATTGGTATCTTCAGAGGTCAATTCTTTGCCTCTGTTGTTTATCAGGAGTTCTGGCTTTCCAAACTTGCTGATTATTTCTCTTCCTATGAATTTATGTATGTCATTGCTTGTATGTGTCTTAACTGCTTGTGCTACTGGCTATTGTGTGGCAAAGTCTATTGCGGTAATAATGTTTTTTGTTATGCTTCCCTGGCATAGGACACACAATGTCTAGGCCCACACCTTGAAGGGCAGTTGTGTACAAATGGGTAGTACTGATTTAGGTGGGGTATTGCTTTTTGCAAATTTCTTGCATACTTTGCATTGGCATAAGACTTCCTGGACATCCTAGTATAAGGTCAGCCACCATGCTTTGTGTTTAAGGAATTTGTAGAAGTTGAGGCTTTTTGTGTGTACTAGGTCTCTGTGGTAATGTAAGATTGTGTCAACTTGCTGATGTGTGGGAATATAAGGGATGGTTATTTGGCTGGACATTTTTTGATGTAAAGTCCCGTACACATCTGCAAATAAGTGTTTGTTCTTGATGACTGTTTCTTTTTTATGTCTGTGGTGCCAGGGGGAAACCCTTTGTCCTTTGTTCAAAGTACCAAGAGGGGCCAGTCTGGGTTGAGCCCATTCTCTCCTCTTATGGCTCAAACGTACAGGCGCAAGAGCGCGTCTGCCATGTTGAGCTCTGGGCCAGGCTTGTATTGTGTGAGCATATTGAATCTTTCCAAGAGTTCCATCCAGCGTGCTTGACAGCAGGATAGGTTTGCTTGGGTTTTGAAATATATGAGTGACTTGTGGTTGGTCAACGCCGTGAATTCTTCCTGCTGTTCTAGGTAACAGCGCAACTTGACCAGGCAGTGCACAATTGCCAATAAATCTTTGTCATGTATAGGGTATCAGCACTTATTATCTGTCAGTTTGCGTGATTCATAGGCCACAGGCAGGAAGCTGTTGTTGTTATTTTAGATTTGTAGTACTCCCCCAATGGATGCATCTGAGGTGTCTGTCTTCATTTGGTATTCCCTGTTGCGTTTGGGGTATTTCAGAATGGGTGTCATTGTGAGCTTCTCATTAAAATGTCTGAAGCAGAAGTCACATTGGGGGGTCCACACAAACTTGGATTTGGCGCCTGTTATGGCAGATAAGGGGCAGTCAAAACGCCACATTCAGGTATGAATTGGTGTACATAGACCACCATCCTCAGGAAGCTGCAGAGTTCCAACTTATCCTTTGGAAGTGGCATTTTGCAAATGGCCTGTATCTTTTGACTGTTGGGTTTGATGCCATCTTTCAAAATTATGTGTCCCAAGAAGTGCAGCTGTTTGCGGAAGAACTGGAATTTGGAAGGCCTGGCTAGCAGCTTATGTTGCGCCAGGGTGGCAAAGACTGCCTCCAAGTCCTTGTGGTGTTTTTCTACCAGGGGGCTGTAGACAATGATATTGTCCAGGTATACCAAGGCATGATTGCCAATGTGGGGGGCAAACACCTTGTTCATGAAGGTCACAAAGGTTGACGGGGTGTTTGTCATTCCAAAGTTGAGTACCACAAACTTGTACAAACCGCATTTAGTGTGGAAGTATGTTTTGGGGATGTCTTCCTCCTTGATACAGATCTGGTTATAGCCTGCAGTTAAGTCAATCTTGGAGAAGACTGTGGCGCCACCCAAGGCATCAAAAAGGTTGTCAATGAGTGATAGTGAGTAACAATTCTTGATAGTAACTTTGTTTAGCGCTCAATAGTCTGTGACTAGGCGCAGAGTACCATCTTTCTTTGCTACAAAGAACAAAGCAGCACCAAAATGGGACTGTGAGGGGCATATAAGTCCTTTCTCCAACGCTTCCTTGAGGTAAGCACGTAGGCCGTTGTCTTTTTTTGGGGTAAGCAATATATGGGTCACACCTTGGGTACAGATCCTTTGAGTTGGATGAAGTGTTGGATATGTTTCTCTGGCGCAACACGGGTAAAGCCTCCTTGAAGATTTCTGGATGACAAGCTACAATTTAGCAATCCTGAGGCGTGAAGGTGTCCTGGTGTTCTTTGAAGTGTATGATCTTGTACTGGAAAGAGTCCCAGTCAATTGCCTTGAGGTTCTCCTTCTTTTCCAGGGTCTCTGTGATGCATACAAAGACATGGTTGCGTAGGAGCTAGTCTACTGAGTCAGGGTAGATCTGGTGATTGACACCTTCATGTTTGATGTTCAGTAAAGAGGTTGTCCAGTATACATGGGGATTGTTATTTTGCAACCAGTCCAGTCCCAGTACAATGTCAAACTTGAGAAAGTCAATGACAGGACACTAGATGGTGGAGTGTGGATTCTCTAGCATGACATAAAGGGGGTAATTTCCCTTGTCACAGTGATGTGATGTTCATCAGCCAGGACCACATTTTTAATCTGCAAAGGATTAGTGGCTAGCTTGAAGTTATCCACAAAGCTGCTGCTGACTAAAGTTCAATCTGCGCCCGAGTCCAGGAGTGCTGAGCCTGTGTAACTGCAAAAGCGGAAAGGATAAGACATCAATTTATTGGGATGTCTGGCAATGGTGTATAGTACCAGGTCTTCCGAGGGTACTTGGATCATTGGGCATTGGTCCACGTCCTTGGGTTGGTATTCATTGTTGGGCAAGTCAGGAGTTGCGTGGGAAAAGCTTGGCTTGCTTAGTGCTCTCCCCAGGCTTTTCCCTCATCTTGGTTGCCTTGGGTGGCGGTGACACAGAAATGGGTACAATTTGACTGGCCATTATTTCCATTCCCATTCCCATTCAAACCCGTGGGTTTGTGGTTGTTGTTGTTGCGTTGCCTCCAAGAGGTGGTCAAGAAGAGCACCTGCTTGGAATGGAGTCCTTGGGCCTTTCTTGTTTTCCAGTCTGTGCCTTGTGTAGAGCGTTGGATGTTTGTTCCGCTTTTCTGCTTCACAGTACAGACTTTGCAGGTTGGTTACCTGGTCCAGGTTCACATGTCTCATCACGTGCAACTTGAGGGCGTTGTAGTACATGGGGTGTGTAGCTGGGGTGTCAAAGGTCATGTCAGATGGGGCACAGAGACAGAGTTCCTTGTAGGCGCGGGTGAGTTCTTTAACAGTGCCTGTCTGGGTCAGGTTCTTTACTTGATGTATGATCATGAGCGCTGTATCCTTAAGCACAAACCTCACCAAGAAGTCCTGTTTGAAGGTGTCCCAGTTCTTGTCAGTGTTCTCTTTGTGCCACTTGTCACACCAGGTGCCAGCGTCATGGGTCAGGTGGATGGAAATCTCCGCAATCTAGAATTGCTGTGGGCATTCCATCTGAGCCAGCTTGCTTTGAGCAGACTGGATCCATACGGCAGCATTGTTGTTGTTGGCCCCAGCAAAGGGCTCTAAGGCGGTGCTGCAAAGTCTTTGTGCAACATAGGCGGGCATAGTGGTTTTTTCAGCTGGTTGCGGCATCAAGGAGGGTGCCTGAAAGAACCCTTGGGCAGACAGGGCGTTGAAGGCAGGTATCAGGATCACCGTGTTTTGGTAGAGGACAAAACCATCAGGTATCTTGGTACCAGGAGTATACAGAGTCCAGTTGGGCAGGAGGCCAGACATAATTCTGTTGAGGATTTGTTGGCTGTGGTGTGTGCGGGCAACAGGCGGAATTTTTCAAGATAAGGTAGGATGGAGAACCTACCTGTGCTACCAATGTTGTAACTGTGCTGTTTTAGCAGAGTTACACAGGGAAAATATTTAGAAGATAGATAATAATATTTATTGAGAGATAAAGATTATATAGTTCATGTGAATCAAGGATAGAGGGAACAAGATTGGTGATCACATGGCTGGATGGAAGAAGGGGGTGGCTTAATCCTGATAATGAGTCAAGTGCCAAATTGAGGTATCCACCAGGGAGGATCAGCTTCTGTTCATGTTATTGTATTTGGAGATCCAAGTTGCCTTCCTAATTTGGCTTCAGGTGACTAGATAATTGGATCACAGGTCAAAACCCGCTTACTTGGAACTTTGCTGGTGGGTCAAGCCTGCTGTTTCAATACAGCCAAATGTGGCAGTGGCCAAGCATCTGGACGCACAATCAAATGAATAATAATTTTTATACTATGGAAATCTCACAGGAGCAAAATAGCCCAGTTAATTGCAAGAATTAATGAAATAGACAAATCAAAAATTCACCAGTAAGATGGGAGGGGAAAAGGGATTGTGTGGGTGGCCACAATTGGATTAACAATCATACAATCTTCACGCAAAAGGCCAATCAAGTGTGACCAAGAGGTCCAGAGATGCAATAGAGGTAATGAAAATTAAAATATTTTCAAAATTAAATGGGCCTGCTGGAGCAATATGTGCTTCATCCAAGAGCGTCAAGGGAAGGGGCCAATGGGAATGGGCAGGCAGAACAATTGGGAAGGGGGAAAGAGTGGGGGAAAGATCTGATTACTTGATATTAAAAATAAACTTTGAGCCAGGAGCTAAAAAACAAAGATGTTCAGAGGCAAGAATAATCTAATGCAAGCCCAGGGCAATCATTTGTGTGCAGCAATACAAGGAGAAACTGTAGGCCACCCGGTAAGAGGACTTGCACCATGTAAGTTTAAACTTAAGCTAACACTCACATCCTAAAATAGGTGACACAAAGTAATGAGATTGTTGTTACTAAAGGAAAACATGAAAAATGTAAGAATTCACAGCAACCAGGGGAACAAGAGAACCCAGAAAATTAGAAGGGACAGGCCAAAAGGGGGAGCCAACCAAAGGAAAAGGGGGGAATGGAACCTGGGTATTAGAAGATTGCAAAAGAGCTGTGAAAGGGCAGGGTGGAGGGCAAGAAAGTTTGAGTTTGTCAACTTTAAAAATCACAAAACCACCAAACCAATCAGCCCAGCATGTGAAAAAAGGCTCAAAAGCCAGTAAAGTGGCTTCATTATTATGTGAGAATTGGGGAGCAGGTTAAGAGGAAATTAAAACAAGCTCTTAACCACAATAAAAATCAAAGTTTCAGCAACAATCAAAAGGTTGTTGCCAACAATTCCTGGGAGACCAAAGGGGGGAAGGAATCAACTAAAAACCAAAAGCAACAGAAAAAAACCAAATGGCCAGATTAGACTAACAAATTTGAACTTTATTAGAGTAGAGAATGACAAAGCAAGGTCTTTTACAACTCTTGCATCCATTTAAGGGATGGAATAGGATTGGGGTGGTAGAATGAATGTCAAAAATAAAATGATAAATGATATTAGCGGATACAAATGCATTTCTTGAGGCAGGACAATCTTGACAAATTTTGAATGGACATAGTCAAAAGGAAAACTGAACCAAATAAAATCAGGAATATGCTTTGGATGCAATTATCACTGCTCCCAGCCGCTCTCGCACATGATATTTAACCAGAGGTGTCTCTTGGGTGGGTTAGGTGGGGGCATCTTCAGAAAAATTCCAAAATATTAAATTGATGGCTTTTCTTGGGATATTTCAGTAATTTTTTTGGACAAATATTCAACCATAATTTGGAAGAAATTCCCAAGCATATGGCAGGCATTGAAGTGAAGCCTAAGGGGGAGGCGTAACTTTACACATACCTCCAATTGACTGAGGTCTGTTGCCTACTTGGGCTCCAGGGCATATTTATTGCCAGCCGTACAGTGCAGCTCTGGATACATGGTCTTGTAGTCAGTGTTTTTATTCTGACCAATTGGCTGGCCAATGAGTTGGATGATGGATATGATTTGCCCTATGACCTTGCAATTAGTGCCACCATCACCTGCTGCCTGTTCTTTATTTTGGACAATGTCATATTTATATCATAACTATAAATTGCCATTGCAGTTCCATGATTATGGCACTTTGAGTGAAAAAAACGCTCCCAAGGAAAAAAAGAAGGAACCAGAGGGGAGTGTGATTGGTGCATTCCTTGCAGTTTCTTCAAAAGGGACTGTATTTTACCAGACTACAACCAGTTACACCAATGGCTACTGGTACAGGAAATTCCTCTCCAACCTGCTTGCCACCTGGAGATCAGCCAATTCCAAATTCCAAATATTACTGAGCCACTAAATGAAGTGCACTGAAGTGGCCTCCAAGAAAATACAAGCAGATAACCACAATGTCTAAAATTTCTCTGCCGGGCATGCTGATCTTCACCTGGGTGATGTGTTGATCTTTAACATTAGAGACACTATCTGTGGGCGCAACCCCACAACCTTCAGCCAGGTGGTTAGTGCAGCCAACAACCCCATTGTTCTTTTCCCCATCAGAAGATTGCTGGCATGTTTACAAAGATGACCCTCAATGCTCTTGGCAACAGTCAATCACCAAAGGATCCCCAGCTGCCACCTTGTGATTTCCTGGTGTACAAGCCAATAAATGTCCTCCCTGAGTTGGAATATGATGACATGTACAATCAATTCCTCCAAGCCAATGAAGGCACTCAATTCCCACTGGGTCCTCCAGCTGTGACAGAAATTGCAGGATAGTAGGAATATGTCTTTAAGTGGTGGGTAATTACCACCCAAATCCACATAGAGTTAATGATTAGCCACCAATGCAGCTTCAAATACCGTTTTGTGAAATTTCCAAATGAGATGCTAGGATTAAGTAAAATAATTAATCCTAAACAAAGTAGCCTAAGATAAATAGCCTGTGAAAGCATCAGAGGATCTTCAGAATAAAATTCTGGACATTCAGATGCAGCACAATTTTTATTTTCCAAGACAGGGGGGACCACTCCAAGATTGGCAGGCATTGAATTAACATTGGGAGGTGCCAACAACAAAGTTCCAACTTAAGGGACCCATCTTCCCGTAATAATCTGGCTAAGGATTAAATTGTAGGGAATGTAGCGCAACAATCCAACAATAGGATGCATTTTTTAAAAGTAAATTAGACCAAGGGATATTTGATTTTTATTGAGTAAATTTTGGGAGGACTCAACTCTTAGAGTTGAAACAGTGAAAATTATTCAAAATATATCAAAAATTGACTAAGCAATACCACCTGGATCCTGGGCTCCTATTCCTTCCACATTGTCAAGTGAGTATCTAGTCCAGGTTGCAAAGAACCCTTCTATGACCAATTTCTGACAACCATGCTGATTAACAAGCTCATATTGGGTGACCCTCAAATTACGCCAATTTATCAACATCAATTTGCAAGGAGAACCCGGTTTCAGCTGACAGACTGGAGCAGCTGTAACCCATTTCCAATTGAATGTTTGATTTAAATCTGTTAATTTGGTCAATTTTGTTACTGTAAATTCAGAACCCAAAGGTAAAAATGCAGGATTGTCAAATTCTTTTGCGTGAACTCACCAACTTAATGGAGTAATTTTTTCCAGAACAACTTACTTTTTTATATAAAAGAATGAAAAATATTCCAGTAAGTTGGTGAGTTCAACCAAAAGAATTTGACAATCCCACATTTTTACCTTTAGGTTCTGAATCTATAGTAAAGGTTTGCGGACTTTTTGAGCCTTTCTACTTGACTGGATAATTCCTGGCATGATGGAACCTACTGTGACACCAGCCACCCTAGTCCCCATCCAATCCTCCCAGGTGACCAGCACCAACCCCACCAGCTAATCAAGTCCTCTTCCCTCAATCCAGACCACCAACTAGTTTGCACCGCCTAATCCCATTTCCCCAATAAAACTCACCCACACCCAATAATTTTTAGTTTTTTTAATTTATATTGGTTTAATGTTTACAAGTTTTTATAGTTATAATAAATACTTTACATTTAAATACAGTGGGGATTTATTTTTATCATGCTACAAGTTAAATTTGGTTGCTTTAATAATTATTAATTCTATTGTTGTCTATTATAAATTTAATATATTTGAAGCGCTACAATAAAAAGAATTTAAAAACTAAAAATACACACCCATTCCAATTGGCTGGTCCATAGCACTTGTAGTTTTTAAAATTTGCTTTATTGTGGCGCTTCAAATATATTAAATTTATAATAGAAAACAATAAAATTAATTGAAATAATCCATCTCATTACATATATCTCTAAAATATATGATCTACATATAACTGGTGAAAGTGGCTATCTTTTAATAAATATGTACTTTGGGTTAAACTTTCCATATTAATCCAAGAATAAATTATATTGTACTTGAACATATACATATACATGAACAAAAAAATTGTTCATGATACTAAGATTGGGTTGTTTTACATGCTCTAAAATATATGATCTACATATAACCTGTGAAAGTGGCTATCTTTTAATAAATATCTACTTTGGGTCAAACTTGGCATATTAATTTGAGAACAAATCATGTTTTACTTGGAAAAAACATATATATGACAAAATATGTTGTTCATGATACTAGGAAAGAGTTGCTATATACAATAAATATACATAATATCAATATCAAATTAATAGTAGTACTTAAAGATTTTAAAAATCATAAGGAAAATCAAGATATATTTATTTAAACTCTATTAGCTACAATAGAATAGATATAGTTTATTGGGACATTTTATTGGTAGAAAAGAGATGGGATAAGTCTAAGGAAAACATGGCATAATGGAGGCAATTATAAAGCAATTGGACGCAGTGGTGGCTAAAATCAAAGAGGTCAATCAAAAGGTGAAGGACATGCTAAAGGAGGTGGTGTTAGAAGGTAACAAACTATACAAACTTACTGTGAAGGCTGTGAAGAAGAAGATTCCTAATACTACCAACAAAATTGCAACCAGGATCCTAAACATACAAAAAAATGTTCTTGCCAATCTACAGTTCAAGCTAAAGGGGTTTGCAACTGCAGAGGCGTGATCAAAGGACCCCAATATGTTTGAGCAGCTAAAAAATAAAAAGAAATAAAAACCAACAGAAGATAGCCAGGAACCAGCTAGTGACAAGTCCTGTGAAGCAGCCCCTGTAAAGGGGGCAACAGGTAAAGATATAGAAGAAGGTAAAAAATAAAACATCAAATAAATAAAAATATTTTACTAGCTTTTTTATTTAGAAGAAACAGAAGGAGAGGTCTGCCAGTATCTAAGACCGTAGGTATCACAAAAATTCTAAAGCAACTACATCCCCCACATTGGGTGTCAACTAGTCCTGACGCCAGCTGCCACCTCCAAGATAATTAAAAAATTAGAAACAAATTACCATATTAAACTTGATCAACTTAAATCACTCTAACAAAAGAAAGATGACACAAAATGGAGGGGTTTGGCTTTGGCCTCAGCCCCCAATCTGCAACTTGATCAGTATGTTCCTGATATAGTAGTTTTAAAAGCTATGACAATAACCAAAAATACCTCAGATTTAAACAAAATGATTTCAGATTTGAACAAAATCAAACTCTCAGGTTAAAATATACACTCTGTTAACAGGGTTTATTGGTGTAAATGGGTGAAATGAGTCAACAACGCAACAAAGGGCTCACACGCAAAGCAGAACCATTTAAAATACAATTCAAAATACATTAATTCACAAACAAAATGGTGTGAGCTGACAATTGGTGTACATATGTTTACTATGTGAATTAGTGACAAAACACACCCAAGCAAGGTGATTCAAAACTCAATCCACCAACTAAACACAATAGCAACTCACTATGTAAACAAAATCACTCACTCAGTGTGTGCAATGGATTGTAATCATGAATGATACCAAGGTATCTAAAATAAGACACAAGATCTGAAACATAAAATTTAAAATATTGTATTGGGTGCTTAATTTGGTGTAAATCTGGGAAAATGGGTGGAAATTATTTCAGGTATTCTAAAATGGGCGTTGTAAACCAGAAACAACTAATTACAAAATAAAAAGTCTATAATTGAGATATTGGGTGGAAAAAATATTAAATAAATATCCATATTCAGCCAAAAGCAAAAATTAAGGTTAGGGAGTAACTTAATTGAAATTTATTTAATACTTTATTAAATTCTCAAAATGGAAGGAACACAACAACAGAGTACAAATACACCCGTTGTGTGCCACAGTTGCAGTTGCCCCTGCGGGTCAAAGAATAGAGTTAGTGCAACCCAAGTGCCTACTCAAGAAAGAGACAGGAGATGAGAGTTCCATAATGACACTGCACTGACACAGTTGGTTCAAGGAGCACAAGCTGCTAGGGTACAGAGCATCAACCCTCAGGTCCTAAAGCTGACCTGGAAGCCCACCAAGGTCACCACTACAAAGAAAGTTAGAAACAAGGAGGTAGAACTTACTTTGTATGTGTTTAACATTGTGTACCAGCAAGAGTTGGTCCTGTCAGCCATGCTGGAGAAGGTGAGGCCTGTACTTGATACTAGCTACAAGCCCTACGTCAGTGATGGCAATCAGGAAGAGGACAAGGAGCCTGAGTTCTTCAGAACTGACAAGGGACAGTTAGTGCTCAAAAAGGTTGCTGCGTTTTACACCAAGGTACCCATGCCCTGTGTTGTGCCCAATGCCAACAAGTCAATCCCCACCGCTAAAAAGCCCACTCATAAGCGCATCCCTGACATTAAACGCATCATCCTGCTTAAGCTAATGCGTGAATTAGGCAATTACAAGGCGGCCATGGCCCTTGTTGGGGTGGATCCCAAGTATGCCAGCAAGACCTTCAACAAGCTCATTGATACTGGCCAAGTCCTTGCCGCGGAGAAATCCTTGTTTGTTTCCACTATGCTCACCAAAGAGCACAAATGGGCAATCCGCCAGTGGATACCCAGGACTGCCATCTTGAACTAGTAAATATACAGTCAATGATTAAATCTACTTTTGGAGTTGATGCCTCAATTTCCTTTTACTACCATCTACTCAAGGGAATGCGCTTTTCCTGGAAAAAGCTTGGTGTATCTCCCTATAATAGAAAAAGCCCAACCAACATTGAGACCCGGAAAAACTACGCAGAGGCGTACACTGCCCTCAAAGCCAAGGGTACAGTCAAATTTTACTATATTGACAAATTGGCATTTGCCTTGTCTATGCGCAATGCATATGGCTATGTCCCCAAAGGCTCCAATGACAGGATGGTTTGGCGTGCTGCAGTCTGCGCCACAGCCTACTCAATGGTGGCTCTCCTTGGTCCAAAGGGGGTTGTGCTATACCAAATGATACTGGGCTCCCACAACAGCTGTACCTTTCTATCATTTCTCTGATTAGTCCAGGAGCACCTGAGGCGCACAAGCCTGGGCTTCACCAACGTCATTGTGCTGGACAATGTTGATCTCCATAAGGTGGCTGATATTCTTGAGAAATTCCCAATGATTGACACCAATAGCGCAGTGGGCCCCCAGCAATTGGCCACAGCAAATTTGTGCCTTCTCTTCTTCCCTGCTTATTTGCCTTTCCTAAATCCCATCAAGGAAGTCTTTGGGTGGCTCAAGCAAGTTGTCAAGCAAGGAACCCCAACTGGGACCAAGTACCTCTTTAATTTGCTGCAGGCCAGGATCCACACCCTCTCAGCTGAGACTGTGGCCAAATTCTATGGCCACACTGATTCATTCATCCCTGCATGCCTAGCCAAACAGCCAATCAATTAAAGGCTTAGTGTGTCCAATTTTTTATATTCTCTAATTTGCTATTCAAGATTTATTAATTATTATTTTATATTTAGATGCTTCCAAGCCCGCAATCACATTCAGCAGGACAATCAATGAAGGTTATTAATTTATTTATTTATAATCATTTTTTATTGTGTCATCTAAGGGTATCCCAAACGCTTGATACTGGATTACGCAAACACATTAACATCACTTTTGGCAAATAAATATAATAATAAAAAAGTTAAATGTAATGTGTATGAATCAGAAGTAGATTTTATTGAAATATATCATTATGATTTTATTAAGACCTTCTCTGGGATATATTCTGCAAATCTTGTTTGCTAAAATAAGAATTAGAAAATTTTATTATAATAAAAATAATATAAATTGCAATGTAATTATTTGAAAGATAGAATTTATTAAGAGCGCCTGTAGTGAGTTCTTCTGTATGTACCCACCCTGTAATGGAGGTGGCACACAACCTCCACTGCCACACTGTGGACAATGGATACACCTTTGTTGTAAATCATGCTATCAATGCTATTTCAATTTTCCCTTCAAATATTGATAGTTGCAAAGATTTAACTGGTTTTGTCTTTGAGTTTGAAAATTCCTTGCCTTCTGCAAATGGTTCTGGTTCAATTTACACCCATTCTGGATTATTGTACCTGTCTGTGACTAATCCTGGTATGACCTCATCCCAGTGTGACCTCCTCAGCCACTCTGTCTTCCTATTGAGTGATCACTGCCTCTTGTCAACTATTTAAAGTAGAATCATTACTCCTAATAACAACAATTTTATCCACATTTGCATTGGCTTTTATAATCTTCAAGATTTTCCTGTCCTTTCTGCCAAAAGGACTTTTACATCTTGTTTTCCAGGAAATTAAGGTACATGCCCTTAATTTTGCCCTGAAGGCTAACCCAAGGCTAGCTTCAAACCTCAAATCTTTTGTAATAAATATTTCCTGCCGTGTCCTCCAGGATGTTGTCCCCTGGAGCCAAACACAACACCCACCTAATCTGATGCTGCCAACTGGGACCTATACTTACCTGCCGCTCTCTTTGTGTACTGCCTTAGCAAACATTGTGTCACTGGATACTCCCCTTTTGCTATGCTGTATGGGTAAGAGGCTACTACCCCCTCGCTCTTGGGCCCCCCCTGCTTACCTCTGATAAGGCCATGAATCCTGACAACCACATCAAGGATCTAGTTAACCACATAATTGATATACAGGCCATTGTCTACACTTCTGCATACAAGACTAAGATGCTTGAACTTTCTCCCAATAATTCTGGACGCTCCCCCCTGCCTGAATTTGATGTTGGAGACCATGTACTTTACTACCAACACAGAGTAGGTGGTTGCATGCATAAATTGGACTCTCTGTAGATTGGCCCTTTGAAAGTGACCTTTAAGCGAGGGTCTGAGTACACTGTCAAGCTCCTCTCCAGTGGTCGTCCTTTTGCTTGAGTGCACGCAAAGTTCCTTTGTAAATACCACCCCCCTAAGGCCAATCTAGGGGAGGGCAATGTTGTGAATACTGCTATTTACCATGTTTCAATTTCGCCTTTGGTGGGCCATTTTGAAGACAAATCTCTTGCTTTTGCTTTTGCCTCTCAAAATGAGTTGATGACTGAATCAGGAAGTATAATTATTTGGTTTCTTGATCCTGCACAACTCACTTGCCCCACTTATGCTGGTGGTGAGTGATCCTACCGTCCTGGTAGTGTTTTGTGGTATTCCTAACCACTATATATTCCATTTTGCATTCTCTAATAAAATCTAAGTTCTATTCACATTTTTGTCTTTGTGTCTCCAGTATTTCTGCGCCTCTCTCTAGCTACAACTAGTAGAGATTATTCCTCCAGGGCTGCAAGGTAAACACATAGCCTTACCTGTCATCTAACCAAGACTTAGTACAAATCCAATCCTAAGGTTAGGATTTCCTGTTGTGTGTCTGTGCCGCGCCTCAGAACACAACATTGGTGAACACATGAAACTCAGTCACAAAAGTTACAAACTCAATCCAACAACAAGCCTTAATAGCAACTGAAACAGACAATGTAAATATCAAAAATCAAAACACATGAATGAATCTATAATACTGTTACCAGATCATCCTAATTAAGAATAAAATCTAGAATACAAAAAGGAAATAAATATTCTGAGTGTCTGTTTTGGGATTAGAATCAATAAAATATCAAATTTATCCAAACTCATGATTAACAGTGCACATTTACAACCAACAATAATTAATATAGAAATCTAAAAATTCAATTCAAAATAAACGGTAGTGACTACAAAGTTGCATGCTACTACATATGGAGAGATAAAAATTATAACAAATAAATTATATAGATAAACTGATTTTAATTTTCTTTTATTTTTATACCAAAATGGACACATCCCAACAACAGAGCAACAATGGACCTGTTATCCGCCGCAATTACAGTTGCCCTGCAGGTCAAAGAACAGAGTTAGTGCAACACAAGTGCCTACTAAGGAAGAAGACGGTAGGGGAGAGTTCAATTATGACTCTGCACTGACACAGCTGGTTCAAGGAGCACAAGCTTCTAGGGGGTGGAGCATCAACCCCCGGGTCCAGAAGCTGACCCAAAAATTTACCAAGGTTGTCACCACCAAGACAGTAAATGATGTCACCACTGAAAGGGTGTACTTGGTGTATGACCCTGTATACCAGTGTGATGGTGTTTCAGAAACTCCTATGGAGAAGGTTAAGCCAGTTCTTGAGACCACATATGAGCCTTATGTGAGTGATTTCAAAGGAGGAGACAAGGATTAGCTGCCCCAGTATTTACAGACTACTAAAGGGCAGAAGGTGCTGAAAAAGGTTGCTGCATTTTACAGCCAAGTGCATATGCCCTGTGTTGTGACTGAGCCTGTGGAGTTGCCTCCCAGCTCCAAAAAGCCAAAGTACCATGTCATCCCTGACGTCACCTGCAAGACCTTCATGAGGCTCATGGAGGAGAGACAAGACTATAAGCAGGCTGTGGTCATTGTTGGGATCTCAGATAAATCTACCCAAAGGCTTCAAAAAACCTATCTGAAAACAGGTACTGTTCTCCTTTTGGAGAAATCCAAGCGTAAACCAGCTCTATTGGTTAAGGAACACCTGTGGGCTATCTGACAGTGGATCAAGCAGAACTGCCATCTTGAACTAGAAAATATTCAGTTAATGCTTGAGTCTACTTTTGGAATCAAGGCTTTGGTTTCCACATGCTATCAAGTGGTCAGGAAATTATGCTTCTCCTGGAAAAAGCTCAGAGTATCTCAGTATAAAAAAATAGCCCAGACAATGTTGTCTACTGCCAGAAATACGCCAAGACGTTTACTGCTCTCAAGGAGAAGGGGAATGACAATTTTTTTACATTGATAAGTCCTCTTTTGCGTTGTTAATGTGCAACAAGTATGGGTATGTCCCCAAAGGTGGAAAGAACAGCATGTTCTGGTGTGCGGCTGTCCGGTCTGTTGCCTACTCAATGGTAGCCTTTCTTGGTCCCCTTGGCATTGAGCTATATCAAATGATCAAGGGATCCCACAATAGTATGGCCTTTATGGAATTTCTCTGAATGGTTTGAGAGCACCTGAGGCGCACAAGCCCAGGCTTCACCAACATTATTGTGCTGGATAATGTTGGACTCCACAAAGTGGTGGATATTCTCAATGAATTCCAGGTGATTGAGCCTGGTGTTGAAATTGCCTCCCAACAATTGGCCACATTTAATTTGTGCCTTCTCTTCCTCCCCTCTTATTTGCTATTCCTCAACCCAATCAAGGAGGTCTTTGGGTGGCTAAAACAAGTAGTAAAAAAGGGGCGCCACCCAGTCCTGAGGACTTATTTAATTTGCTGCAGGTTGGTGTCCATACCCTCCCAGCTGAAACTGTGGCCAAATTCTATGGTCATGTGGATTTGTTTCTCCCTGCATGCCTTTCCAAGCAGCCAATCAATTAAAGGCTTTGCTATTCCAAATGTTATTTTGTATTTTATTTCTTAATATTTGTTTTAATTTAGTTTAATTTATATTGTCTTTATTTCTGTGATTCAGTGTGTATACTGTCAGGTATAATAAAAATTAACAAAGCAAAGTCAATTGAATGAATGAATATACACAAATATTTTATTATGTATTTATTTTTTGGATATAGATGGATTGATTAGATTATACTATAGAGAAAAAATATATAAAAAATTTAAAATAGTATTTGGGTGTAGACTTTTATTGGGAGTAGGAGCAGCAGAATTTCAGGACATTGCGTTGAAATAGACTAGTAATTTCTATTGACAACATGTATTTTGACATTGGACTTGTGCTAAATACATTGTGGAAGGTAGAATATAGGAGCATTGTGACACAACTAGCTAGGAGGATTTTTTTCCAGTGGAGCAGCTATCTCATAGGTGGCAGCAATAATAACTGAATCTGAATAATGTGTTCTATTGAGCTGTATCCAGGGGCAATTTTTTTCATCTAGTAAATGGCACACAAAATCCAGTTTTATTATCACATCAGACTGGTTGCAGGCTTCTGCTTTAAGCCACGTCAGTACAACAAGACCTAGGTAAACAATCAAATGAAGTCTCTGCCCTGCAAACAGGGATAAGAACTCAAAACATTTATTATATAGAGTACTAATTTTATTCTTAAAGGACATGGTGGCAAATGTTTTCCCATTGTTTTTGGTATACCTGTCTTTTCAGAGCACCAGGAGGCCCCAAAGTCTCCAAGGACGCCTACAACAGCTGGCATGACGGCTGCAGAACTATAGCTAAGTTTTGTCATTTTTTCATTGAATTTTTTTAGGATATAAGATAGTGTGCCTGATGGGATAACAGAAACAGACTTCTTCTTGTCCTCTTTCCATCTTGTTTAGGTTTTCATATGGTATAGTTTATATGAAATCCCAGAAAAGCATGACAAAGAGCTTGCAGAAGCCAATAAAGTAGTTTTAAAAGCTATGGCAACAACCAAAAATACTTCAGATTTGAACAAAATCCAAGTTGCGCAAGATTCAGGATTAAATTAATTTATAAAATTTCAGTTAATGAATGAACTGTCAAACAAAAAACGAAATTTCATTAGCCTATTATATGAAATTATATCAAACATCAAGCAGTGTAGTTCAAATCACAAACAAAATAAACTGAAGCAACAAGTGAAATGGATGGATGCTGTTCTGGAGTATATTATAATCCAATCAGGATTAATATGAGGCACTGACAGAAGGACTAAAGGGAAACAAATTGAGCAATCTAGAAGCAAGATTCCACAAGCACAAAACAAAATGAACTCACACAAGATGTGTAGTATGAGCAGCTTAAAATAGAAATATAACAGTTTAATAGCCAATCAACAGCTATCCAATTTAGGAACAGAGGCATTTTATTCATATTTATGGATCCTGATCTGTATGAAATGGTTTGAGAACCTTCCAAATATGGGCTCAAGATTACAATAAGAATAAATCATTAAATTTTAATATTTCTACTTTTAGTGATTTTATACTAGGTTTTTTACAATGGTTTTTACTAGCAACATCTTCAACGGCACAAGCAGCCAAGCCAGCTTCAATAGAGGCAAGGCTCAGAACATGGAGGCACCTGTTTACACCCAAGCCTTTGAGGCGGGTAACAAGGAAGCTGACCTGTTACTGTCCCCCAATCCATATGGCTTTGACTTGTTCAGTAGTCACGCAATGTCTAGCTCTGCCCCTGCTCCTGTACCCACCCCCCCACACAAGCTTCCCATCAACCAACCAATCAGGATGGAAACCTTGATTTGGAACAACTTCCTGCCACCAGCCAACCTGCCCCCTACAGCTAATCAGGCTTCAGCTCCCCCAGCCCAGCGCCCCAAGCAAAAAATCATCACTGCCCAAATTCTTCAGTAAATTGTGGCACTGAATCTACAGGGTCTGTCATGGGAACAGATTGCCGCCCAGTTGCAATTTGCCCAAACTACTGTCATGCGGGAATTAAACAACCTGATGAACAGGGGGAATCTGGTTGGGACAGCCAAGAAGCCCAAGAAGGCCCTCAAGTCACAAATATCTGAGGCATACCCAATCATACTTGACCTCCTCCAGCGGGATCCCAAGCTTCCCTTGACCCAGGTCCAGAAGCAACTTGTACACCATGGTATTTGGGTGTCTGAGCGCATGGTGCAGCTCTGGATGTATGGGAAGGTGGCTTCAATACAGGTTCTTACCAATTTTGCTGGCAACCAATGGGATGGTGCTGAGGATTCCCTGTATGATCTAGACATCAAATCAACCCTGGTCCAATGCTTGACTAGTCTGTCAGATGATGTCATGTTTGTATTGTATTATAAGCTATCAATACATTTGACAATTTCAGTGAGCAAGGAAAAGCTGCTGCCAAGAATAGAAGGAAGAAGGTCAAGAAGGGGACTTTTATTGGTGCATTTATGGCTGTTTTATTCAAGGGTTTTGTCTACTATCAGACAAACCAAGATTTTATCAATGGCTACTCAAACAGCCACATCCTTGGTGGATTACTTGACTCCTGGGATGGATCAAATTCAAAGCATTGGGGGTTCTTGAGCCACCAGATGGAGGGTAGCTCCACCCCCTTGAGGCCATCCAGCAACACGGGCACTAGTCCTCTGTGTACCCAGATGGCCACACAGACATCCATCTGGCTGAGGTTGTCTTCTTTAAAATTTGAGTTACACTACAGGAGCACTGCCCTCAGGCTTTCAACGACCTCTATCTTGGGGTCCTTGACCACAATTTTCTCTTTGGCTGCCAAATGGTGGCTGACTTGTTTGCCCAAATTGTCTTTCATGTGAACATGGGCAACCAATCACAGAAAGACAAGCATCTTACACCTTGGCCCACTGCCACCTATCAGCCCATCCAGCTAATGACTGATGAGGAATACAATAAGCGTTATATGGCAGCCATCACACAAAATCCTCCTGCCTCCACCCCCGCCATCAACACCCCTCACCTGCAAGCCCAACCCACCCAATCCCAGATCCCCCAGGCCAGCACCACCTCTACGTCTTCTTTCCTGCGCTATTCTGCCTCCTAGGCATCACTCTTCCCTGCCCCAATAAACCCCCTATTGTCAAACATATTCTATTTATATTATCTTTATTTCAAATTTCAATTGTTCATGTTTTCTTTGTTTATAGTTGGTTTTATTCTTTATGTTCAGCTTATTTCTATAAAATAATATATTTACTATGCCATGTATCTAGATCCATAACACAGTTATTTTTAGTACCCAGACACAGCCCCTTGTGAAAATATTAACAACAATTTGGTGATCAGCTAAATTTGAATTAGAAAATTATGTGTTAACTGTTTTTAGATAAAGTTGCTACTGATCCAAATTCAAAACATTAATGATAAACTTTAAGCCAATCAGGAGCCAAGTGATAAAGTGATTGTTGTGACATAAAGGGTCATTCAATAATTCTTTGATGCATGTGCGCTAATTAATATGATTGGCTGGATCTTTTGCCATTGTACGCCATTGCCGCTGTGGCGTACAATGGCAAAACATCCAGCCAATTATATTAATTAGTGCACATACACCAAAGAATTATTGAATGACTCTTTATGTCACAACAATCACTTTATCACTTGGCTCCTAATTGAAATAAAGTTTATCATTAAGGTTTTGAATTTGGATCAGTAACAACTTTATCTAAAAACAGTTAACACATAATTTTCTAATTCAAATTTAGCTGATCAACAAATTGATGTTAATATTTTCACAAGGGGCTGTGCAAAGCGCAAAAAGTAATAAGTTAAACAATGAAACAATGCCAACACAAAGCAAACAACACATATTGAGATGAGCATAAAACATATACAAAATGGGTAAAAAGATGGGATAATGTAGTAAATGGGAAAACAAAAAGGAATAAACAAGAGGCAACAGTATCAAAATAATACAGAATTTATTGGGGCTAAAGCTATAAAAACATATGAAAAGGTTAGTAAAAAACCAATGAGAGAATTGGAGAAGCTTTTGAAGGATCTTGACTTAGCAATTGCCAAAATCAAAGACATTGACCGCAAGGTCAAGGCAAAAGTCAAGGCTGCTGTCCTTACAGGGGACAAAATTTCAAAGTGTCTGCAAAGGCCCTAATGACAAAAATACCAGACACCCCTGAGAAGACCATAGAGCATCTTCTCAACATCCAGAAGACAGTGGTTGAGGGCCTGAAATTTAAGGCATACAATCTTTCTGCACCGTCTGTCTGGGTTGAGGACCCAGAGATGTATGAATATCTCAAACCTGCCAAGCTGCTAGAACAGAGGATAAAGAATCGCCCTCATAACTGCTTGTGCCAAGAATAGCCAAGCCTGCTGAAGTGACCAGCAAGGAAGAAACACGTGAAGGTAACATAAAAAATAAAATTAATAAAATTTGTAAATACTTACCCATTTTTTAGAGAGCATAGATGGTGAACTCCACCAAGTCCTGGTCCCATTTGTCCCTGCCACATTCTACACCAACTACGCCATTCATGTGGCCAAGAAGCTGCATCTGTCCACTCTGTCTTGCAGAGCTAGAGGACTGCTTCAAAGATCCTTTCCAATGTTGCAAGAGGCATTGGCCGGGCTGACGCATGGCAAGGGGGCATCCAAGTGGGCAGTTACTGCCTACAAGAATGCCCAACTGGTCTGCCTGGACCTGGTATCCCTCAGTGGAGTTTACTGTGTAAACTTCTTTGAGCTTGTTTGGGATGTCCTGGAAACACTCTCATTCAAGAATATACCCAAGATGGGCCAGTCCCATGCAGCTGCTTGCTTCTGCTACCCCTTGGAGCACACAATTTCTTACCTGCTGGACAACTTTGGGCGCGCGGTGGGAAAATTGGCTATTGCAGATGCAACAGCTGTCAGGAAGACAAAAATCCTCCTTTCCAACTTTGGGTTGTCCTGGAGTATCAACAAGATGGGGTCCCTGAAGCCATAGAGCTGACCTTTGCAAAGACCAAGCATAATAAGAAGATCAGTGCGGTTTTCAATAAGCTATGCAAGTTTATGAAAGCCTTTGCTGGGCAAAGACTTCATCTGGTGGTTTACCTCAGGTATCTCTTCTACTTCATAATGGGCGCCAGCGTGGAGGATCTTGATTGGATCCTTCTAAGAATCAACGAGGCCAGGCTCTCCTTGGACGGGAAGAAGGTTCCCCTTGGTATGACTCAGTGGATCACGTCATCCAGGACGCCCTGGTCCTGGCTAGTATCTACGGGTTTGCAGCCCCACCAGAGAAGCTGCTCCTCCATTTGCACCTGACCCTACTCCCATTCACCAGCAGGCAGGAGTTTTTAATAAGGGTGTTGTTTTTGGCTCCAGGGGACAACATCCTGGAGGACACAGCGGGAAATCATTATTACAAAAGAGTTGAGGTCCAAAGCTAGCCTTGGGTTAGCCTTCAGGGCAAGATTAAGGGCACATACCTTAATTTCCTGGAAAACAAGATGTAAAAGTCCTTTTGGCAGAAAGGACAGGAAAAGCTTGAATATTATAAAAGCCAACACAAATGTGGATAAACTTGTCTTTATTAAGAGTAATGATTCTACTTTAAATAGTTGACAAGAGGCAGTGATCACTCAATAGGAAGACAGAGTAGCTGAGGGGGTCACGCTGGGATGGGGTCATACCAGGATCAGTCACAGACAGGTATAATGATCTGGAATGGGTGGAAATTGAACCAGACCCATTTGCGGAAGGCAAGGAATTTCCAAACTTGAAGGCAAAACCAGTTAAATCTTTGCAACTATCAATATTTGAAGGGCAAATAAAAATAGCATTAATAGCGCAATTTACAACACCTTCCCCCTCAAGATTAGACGGAGGAAGTTGAAACTTGCAAAGGAATTTGGAGTGAATGCAGGCAAAGTGTTGCAACCAAGGTTCAACCTTGCCTGCTAACGTATCTTAAAATACACAGGGGGTGCTTGATGAGTTGGCCTTTGACATATCTAACGTTATGAATGGATCTGATGGCAATGTCAAATGACAGGCACTTCATCCTAACTAGGAGTGTTGCCAATTTGACCTGCTGATCCCCGCACAAGTTATTACTTGGTTCCAAACCCTACATGCAACTCCCCACTATGCCACCCCCTTGTGGCCTTGTGGCTTCCCCATTTAGTATATTAACCACAATATCTTACAATAAACAATACCTTATTCTTATTATTCTGTCCTTTCCTAATGGACTGTTGCCTTCCCCAATTCCAAGTACTGAACTCTCATAGGTTCAGTTGCAACAGTGGTAGCAGAAGTAGGTTCCAACCTATTTCAAAAACAAAATTCTCCCAAGAAAGGACAGAGTACGGGCCGCATGGCTACTCCACAACAAGAGATGTTCCTTTCAATCCCTAAGGGGGACATTCCCAAAGAATATGTCATCTATCAAGATCAGTTAGTTCTTACCAGTGTATACAATTGGCTCCGCCTCAGGCAGCGTGATGCTAGTGTCTCCCCTCCACAGTTGGATCTGTTGCAACATATGCTCAACCTCCAACTAGGGTCCTTCACTGGCGGTGTCAAAGGAGCTGACATTGTCAGTTGGCTCCAGTCCACTGAAACGCGCCTCTGTATCTGTCAGGTTCCCGAGTCCATGTGGGTTGCCACTGCATCTGGCTGCCTTACGGGGCCTGCTGCTGTGTGGTTCACCAACTGGGCCAGCCAGGAGTTTGACGTCACCTGGGCAACATTTCAAGACGCTGCCAAGTCCCAATATAGTGAAATATTCTCCCCCATTATCTTGGGGACTCCCCTCCTAGCCATCAAGGAGACAGGTTCTGTCCCTGAGTATCTTGCCGCGTGGCAACAAGCCCTTCCTGCCGCCCCCAAAGCAGTGACCAATGGGAACACCATGTTGCTCACTCTCATTGTCAATGGGTTAAAACCCCATATTTGCAAGTGGGTTCCCGTTGGCTGCTGCACCTCTATTGACAACTGTTATAAAGCCATTGTGGAGGCCATTAACCAGGCTTCAATGGGCTTCCGCCGCACCAACAATACTCCACCCCAACCACGTCCTGCACCTAACAATGGCCAAGGTCAAGTGGGCTGTTGCCAACCTCAACAGCAAGAAGGTGCAGCTAAACGCCCCCGCAGGGGGAACTCCAGCTAGCGCTAATCAAGGACCAGGGAAAAGCCTGGGGGTTGTAACAACAAGAGGCCTTACAACCCCAACTGACCTGCCCTCTCAGCCCTTGCTTGCAAAGAACTCCCACGACTACAATCTTCATAAGGTTGCAACCCTAGACATCTTTCAGGTCCATAGCAATGACCCTGTGTTGCAAGCCGCTCATTCTGCAAATAAAGTAACATGTTTGTCCTATCCCTTCTGTTTCTGTGAGAACACCCACAAGTTACTGGTAGACACCAGGGCTGATCACACCATGGTAGATCAGGCGTTTGCTGACTCCCAGCAATTAGACCAAGTACCCAGCAGATTTAAAGCAGTATACGTAGCTGATTCCCGCAGAATTGCCATCACCCACGAGATGGTACCCTTCTCTGTAAGAATTAGGAACGTCCAAGTTAAGCTCTCTGGATTAATCATGGCAGGCCTCAGCCACAACATAATTGCTGGCCTCAACTGGCTCTGGCATAACCGCCCTTACATGACTGGGATACCTCTGTCATCACCCTCAATAGAAATGGGGTGGATTTTCAGATTTACCTCATGGAAATGAACAAACTACTACATGACATTGTGGTTGTCAGAATGACAGAAACAGGCTCATACAATTTCAAGGGGGGAAACTAGACTTTAACCAATTTTCAGTTGAAGTTATCCATGCAGAACCATCTGCAGTCCCTCCCTGGTCAATATCAACACCACCAGCGCTAGCTGCACTCCTTGAGGAGTAAAAGGACGTATTCAGTGAAACACTCAAACAACTACCTCCGCCCCGGGAGATCCAGCACGCTGTACAACTTCAAGGATCATTACCTAAAGCACAACCATTATACCGTCTCACACTAAAGAAAGATGAAACCCTCCGCCAGCACCTTGTGGACGCGCTTGATAAGGGATTCATTTGCCCCTTGATCTCTCCATATGAGGCGGCAGTCTTCTTTGTAGCTAAGAAGGATGGGTCTCTTTGCCTGGTCACAGACTACCACGCCCTAAATGAGGTGACAGTTAAAAATAAGTACCCCCTGCCTCTGATTGACAACCTGTTTGATACACTCACAGGTGCAAAGGTCTTTAGCAATATTGATCTCACTGCAGGGTACAACCAGGTCCGCATTGCACCAGGAGATGAGGCAAAAACTGCCTTCTGCACACGCTACAGGTTGTTTGAGTGTCGTGTCATGAACTTTGGAATGACCAACGCTCCCTCCACCTTTGCCATGTTGATGAAAAAAAGCCTTCAAGGAACTGATTGGGAAGTGTGTGGTTGTGTACCTTGACAACATTATTGTCTTCAGTCAAGATCAAACCACACATCTCCAACACCTCTGTACTGTCCTCAACACCCTTTGGGAAAACCAGATAAAAGCTAAACCCTCCAAATGTGAGTTTCTCAATTCAGAGTTACCATTCCTTTGGCACACCATCTCTGCCCAAGGGATAAAGCCCAATCCTGCCAAAATCAAGGCAATCACTAGCATGCCACCCCCCACTGATGTGGGCCAAGTGCAAACATTCTTGGGCAGGGTTGCCTATGTACGCAAATTCATTCCCAATTGCGGGAAACTAATTGCACCTCTCACTGAGCTCCTCAATACCAAACAGCGCTTTCATTGGACCCCTGCCAGAGATCAAGCCTTCAAGACGTTGAAGCAAAAGCTCACAACGGCACCAGTACTGCAGTTTCCCAACCAAAACCAACAGTACAAACTTGAGACTGACGCCTCTGACAGGGCCATAGGGGGTGTGCTAAGGGTAGAAACTGACAATGGCGTCTTCCTTCCTGTAGCATATGAATCCAGGAAGCTCACAACAGCACCAGTACTGCAGTTCCCCAACCAAAACCGACAGTATAAACTCGAGACTGACACCCCTGACAGGGCCATAGGGGGCGTGCTAAGGGTAGAAACTGACAATGGCATTGTCCTCCCTATAGCATATGAATCCAGGAAGCTCACTGACTCAGAACAACGTTATCTCATTCATGATAAAGAGCTGGCAGCCATTGTACACTGCGTGGAGAAGTGGCGTTGTTACTTGGAAGGTGCAACCTTCCCACCCCGCGTTCTGACAGATCATAAGTCACTCCAGTATTTCAACATGCAGTCCCATCTGACACACCTCAAGCAGGATGAGTTGAACTTCTGTCCCCCTATCAATTACGCATCAAATATAAGCCAGGAAAAGAACTTGTTACAGCCAACACTCTTTCACGACTCTATGTAGCGCCCATCACTGGGGACAACGGTCTGGACCCAGACTGGCCCATGCTCTACCTGCACCCTGAGGCAACCCACTACAAGGGCCTTAACTTGATCACCATCTTCAAGCTGAAGGACAACAAAAGTCAGTTCACCATCAATGCTAGAAACGTCTGCTGCCGAGCAGAGACAGGTGAGAAGACGGCGTATATTCCCACCACACAACAAGGAGACACCATCTTGCACTACCACTGAACCTTGGGTCACATCAGAGGGCGTAACCTCTTTGAGATCATGAAATATAAGGTTTGGTGGCCCCGCATGCACCAAGACATCTTGGACCTCCTTGAGACATGTGTATTCTGTAAAAAGAATATGTCCAAACCTGCACCTCCTAAGTCTGTCCTACCCATCAAGGCTATGGAACCCTTCAAACAGTGGGCCCTCAACATTGTGGGACCGCTTCCCAAAGACATACTGGGTAAGAAGTATATTATCACCACTATTGACTATTTCACGCGTTGGCCAGTGGCCTGGGCCACCACCAAGCACACTGCCACCACTGTTACCCGCTTTATTGGCAAGGAGATTGTGGCTCGCTTTGGGCAACCCAAGCGTCTCATCACAGATGGCGGGCCTGAACTTGTTGGACACGTTGTGAAGGCATATTGCGTCAAGAACACACTCCAACATATAGTCACAACCCCCTACCACCCGCAAGCCAACGGACGCGTGGAACAGTTAAACAGCTCCCTGGTTCAACTGATTGCCAAAATCTCACAAGAGCATCCTAACACTGCATGAACTGAACATCTTCCCACTGCCCTACTGATCCTGCAAGCAAGAATGAACAGGGGCACTGGGTTCAGTCCTAACACCCTGGCCTTTGGAACACCTGACGGTCTGACAGGGGTTGAACAGGGGAAACTACGGTCCAAGGTTTCCAACAAACCCCCCTTAGTGCCAACTCCCTCCCTAGACCAATGGCGCGCCAAAGCCTAGGAGATCAAACACAAGCGGATTGCAGGGGGGACAAAACACCTTGAAGCTAGGTACACCGTAGGTGACCCCGTCTACACCCTCAAACCCAATTCTGCCAAATTAGAACCCAACCACCTAGGGCCCTATAAGGTAGCTGCCGTCTACAACAACCACACCTACCAACTTGAGGATGCCCAGGGAAACACCAAGAAACTTCACCACAATTGCTTGCGCCCCTGCCGTGCCATCCCCACACAAATGTTGTTTGTGCGGACCTTCCCAGACCTTCCGCAGACTCCAGTCCTGGTGTCTGACAACAAGCAGGGGGCAAGGGGGGTGTTGCAACCAAGGTTCAAACCTTGCCTGCTAACGTATCTTACAATACACAAGGGGCGCTCAATGAGTTGCCCCTTGACGTATCTAACGTTATGAATGTATCTGATGGTGATGTCAAATGACGGGCACTTCATCCTAATTAGAAGCGTTGCCAATTTGACCCGCTGATTCCCGCACAAGTTATTCCTTGGCTCCAAACCCTACATGGAACTCCCCACTATGACACCCCCTTGTGGCTTCCCCATTTAGTGTATTAACCACAATATCTTACAATAAACAATACCTTATTCTTATTATTCTGTCCTTTCCTATTGGACTGTTGTCTTCCCCAATTCCAAGTACTGAACTCTCATTGGTTCAGTTGCAACAAAAGGGATGGCCAGAGAATAGTAGCTTTACAGTGTATTCAACGCCTTTCTTGAAGGTAACCTCACAAGGCCCAACTCAGAGGAATCCAGCTTGTGGGCTCTACCACCTGTACAATTCTGGTAGTAGAGAACTAGATTGCCTACTTGGTATTTGGGGAGGGGAGCTCTAGCGGCATTGGATGGAGAGAGCTCCAAAGCCTTAACCTTATAAGCAGTGGAGTAGGCAGTTGCCTGGATGTCAATGATACAGTTGGTTAGGTCTTTCACGTGGGTCTCAGGATTTGCAGATGTATCATACTCAATCAGAGGAGGTCCCAAGATTGAGGGGATAGTGGTCTCTTGTCCATAAAGCATGGCAAAAGGGAATTGACCAGTCACCCAGTGTCTACTAAGGCGGTAGGCAAAGAGGGCAGCAGGGAGAAACATGTCCCAATTGGCAGCATCAGAGAGCGTGAGTTTTCTCATGATGGATACTAGGGTGGAGTTTGCTTGTTTGACAGTTCCATTGGTGGAGGGATTATATGGCGCAGAGAAAAACTGGTGAGTCCCCATAGCTTCAACAATAGAGGTGATGAGGCAAGCATTAAAATTGGTGCCATTGTCTGAGAGCAGGACTTGAGGGCAGCCATGTCAATAGAAGATGTCTTGCAGCAAGAAAGTAGCCGTGGTCCTAGCTGTTATATCTTTTGTTGCTATGGCTTCAACCCATTTGCTAAAGTGGTCTATAGCAACCAGGATAAACCAACATCCCAATCTAGAACAGGGGAAGGGCTCAACAGCATCAATACTAACCATATGGAAGGCATTTTTTGGAGGGATGAGTTGAAACTGGTGTTGGGAAGAACAAGGACGTTGGAGTTGACAGGAATGGCAGAGGCAAGGACATCAGGGATCAAGTGGCGCATGTTTTTCCAGAAGAAGTTTTTGCATAGCCAATCATGAATCTTGGCTATGCCTCCATGGCCAGTATCAATGTGAGCTTGAAGGATGATGGCTATCCTCATACTAGGGCAAACGTAGGGTAGGTAGGCATTGTTAATCTTCTTGAAGAGTTGTCTATCACAAATTATGGCTTCCTTGGATAGGGTCTGTAGAGCCAGGCGAATATCTTTGGGCTCAGTGGTTCAAGAGTCAGGATATCCTATTAGTTTTTATAGTTGATCAGCATCAGTGGGATGAATGGCCAGGATTGTCATTCTTGACAGGCCATAAGCATTATGACGTTGGGCCCCAGGACGGTGTACCACTGTTAAATCATACCCTTGCAGATGTAGAGCCCAATGCACTAGCCAATCTTCAGGTTCTTTTAGTTGTTGCAACCACTTGAGAGAGGAGTGATTGGTGACTACTGTGAAGTGGGTTCTATAAATGTAATGCCAAAACTGTTTCACAGCATGCAGTACTGCCAAACATTCCTTCTTAGTGACACTGCAGTTCTTTTTGTGCTTATTAAGGACCCTTGATGAGTAGGCTACAGGTTGATCTACTCCTTCATTGTTGAGTTGGGCAAAAATAGCACCTACAGCTACTCAACTAGTGTTGGTATACAAGATGAACTCTTTATTATAATCAGGATAGACTAAGATAAGAGCCTCCTTGAGCTTGGCCTTCAGCGCTTCAAATGCTTGTTGTTGGCTGTCAGTCCACTCAAAGGGGACGTTATGAAGCAATTAGACGAGGGGTTCACTCATTTCAGCAAAGTCAGGGATGAATTGTTGGTAGTAGTCCATCATACCAAGGAATACTTGTACCTCTTGAAGATTTTTGGGAGGTAGCATCTTGTCAATGGCTTCCACCTTGTTATTCATGGGGCAGATTTCAGTCTGAGTGACTTCATGTCCTAGAAACTCAAGACGTTCCTTGAAGAAAGAGCATTTGGAGGGTTTGAGTTTCAGGCCAGCCTCACGAATCTTGATGAAGAAATTCTTGAGATGCTCCAAGTGGTCAGTAAAGGTAGCGCTGAATACAGTGATATCATCAAGATACACGGGGACACAAGAGAGTTTTAGGTCTTGTAAGATGGAGTCCATAGCTTGCTGAAATGTGGCAGGGGCATTGCATAATCCCTAGGGCATACAAGTGGGTTCAAAGAGGCCCTCTGATGTGATGAGTGCAGCCTTTTCTTGATCCTCAGGTGATAGGTCAACCTGCCAGTACCCTGAAGCCAGATCCATGGCAGAGAAAAACTTGGAACCACCCAGCCGTCTGAGAGCATCATTGATTCTGGGCAAGGGGTATGAATCTTTCTTAGTGAGAGAGTTCAGGCGGCAATAATCCATTACAATGTGGTGTCCCCCATCTTTCTTCTTGAGGATCAGTAACAGGGAAGCCCAAGGACTTTGGGAAGAAGCCAGTAACCCAGCGTGCAGAAGTTTCTTGAGTTCTTTAGACACCTGGGCATCACCCACCCTACTACAGCGGTATGGTTTAGCACAAAAGGGGGCACATCCCCAGTATCAATCTGATGGATGACTCCTTTAGCTAGGCCATAGTCCGTAGGTCCAGAGGCAAAGATGTCACTGAACTAATTGAGTAGGACCAATATGTCTTTTTGTTGAACAGGAGACAATTGGGGGAAATCAGCAGCAGTGAACAAGGAGAGAACTTGAGGATCATCTTCAGGTAGGTTGAAGTCACTAAAAGTTCCAAAGAGGTAGAGGGAGGATACTTGTTCTGCTCCAAGTACACAACCATGACCTACAACCTGGCCTCTGGTTACTTGCATGGGCAGGGCTGTCAGGTCAGAAAGCAGTAATTGCACAGGCTCTTTGTGGGGTTGGTCTAAAATCCCTGGACATAGGCAAGGCTTGGTACAACTCAAGGATTCAGGTGAATAAAGCTCCAAGAAGGACTTTTCAGGTAGCTCATAGGAAATCTGGGAATCAATCACCACTTGAGAGCCTGGGGGGATGGTGATAGCGGCTGGCACTAGCAGAGGTACCCCTTCTTCTGCAGGGCAGAAGGAGGAGGGGTACACATGTTGGAGGAGTGAGTCCTATACTTGAGTGAGAAGATACCTGTAGGGTACTCAAGCACACAAGTTTTACGAAGTTTGCCTGGAAGGTGTGGAGGTTCCTCAAAAATCAAAGGAACTTCATATCCTAAGAGCAAAAGGTATACATCTTGTAAATTTACAATTCTGTTATATTCTTGGAGGAACTGAGTACCAACCAAGAGGTCATAGCTTTTTTCTCTAGGACCACAGCAGTGGAAGCAATAAGGAGCTTCCCAAACCTCATGAGTAGAGCGGAGTAGGCACCAATGGCTCAAGTTTGGACTATGCCAGCTGTGCCATATGACTATGTGTAGTTGAGGTCAGGGGCCAACTTAAGTTTCTTCATTAGCTTTGAAAATACCACATTGACTGGGGAACCTGTGTCCAAGATGGCTTTGATCTTAACCTTTTGGATTGATACTTCCATGCAGGTTGTATCTTTCCCAAAGAGAGGCAAGACTGCCAACACATCTTGTGCAGCCTCTAGCTCCTTTTCCCATTTGGATAGCATGCACTGTAACTCAGGAATTTCCTTATACACAGTCTGTAGTGGAAGAGATATGATTACATTGTGGAAAAGAGCTTTGGCTAACTTGGCTGCTTCCTCAGAGGAGTCAACCAAGACAGGAGGTTGATGGGCTTGAGCTAGGTAAGGGCGAGCCACCATGGACTTAGCTTCACTTGGAGGTACCCAGGAAGTGGTGGTAGTCTTCCCAGAGCAAAGCTTGTAGGGTACGGGGATAGTTTCTGGAACAGCCAGGACAGAGTAGCCATAACTATCAGAGTCTTCACTATCAGAATTTTTAGGCTCTGAATCACTGGAGAGGTTGTGAAACAGATGAAGGATAGTTGGGCTAGAGGAAGAGGGAGCTTCCTCATCAGACAGAGGATCAGGGGGAAACGGGGGAGATTGTCAGCAGAGAGCGTCTCCGTTTCTAAGCTGACCTCTCTTTTCCCGCCTGCTCCTTGGGATTGCAACCTTCCACTCAAGAATTAGTGCAAGTGCGCAAGTGGTGTCCAATTTGGCCACAGTTATGACAGCCCTGTCTCTTAGCCTGTCCACTAGTACCCAGAGTCATAATGCGCGGCGTACAAGAGGTGGTACCAGCATTATTGGCCTTGTTCTCACGCACCACCATACCTCTATGTGTCAAATGCATGTCTTGTAAGAGCGCCTTAATACTCTTCATGGAAGTGAGGGAAGCCTTGTGTGCCTTAAAGTGTAGACATAGAAGCTGGTTCACCTTCAAAGCATTTGAACAAGCCGTGTAGGCTTCCCGGGGAGTTGACTGTTGACTAGTAATTAACTGCTGGCCTTCAATGTAGAAACAATCTGCAAACTCAGCCAGGGTCTCCTTGGGATTGAAAGCAATGTGCATAAATGCATCTTTCTTGACTTCTAAACTGAGGTCTCCTCCAAACTCTTCAATAAGGAGGCGTTTCATATCCTCCCAGGTGACAATAGAAGGGAGCTCAGGGACCACAACTTCCTGGCAAGTGGGATGAAGTCAGGTAAGGATGTGTTCCTTCTTGAGTTTTTCAGTAGCCCTATGCATTGCAGTTTTGTAAATGGTCAGAAAAGCAGCAATGGTTGAGGTCTTGGGATAAAATATCTGCTTGAAGGTTGGCTTATAATTTGGGTCAATGGACAAGGACAAGGACTGGATGTTTTCACCAGGGTTGAGGACGTTAATGTGAGGGTTGCCCTCAAACTTGGATTCAGAAGTAGGTTGTCTAGCCCAGAGAAGTCAAAGGCTTTCCTCTAAAGTGTCCAAGGTAGAGCTATTCTGCCCACTAATGTCTCGGGAAGTTGTGGCAGCAGTTCCAAATTCATCAATCTTGATTTTTTGTACTGCCAAGGTACCAGCAATCTCATTGACACGGGTAGCCAAAGAGGTGGCCTGAGTGACCAAGGGGGCGACTTGTCCATTTAGAGTCTCTGTAAAGCAGGAGAGGTTTTGGACCTCTCTTTCCAACGCGTCTTGCCTATCAGCTACATCATTTGTCACTTTGTCAAGTTGATCTAGAGCACGCGCACAGTAGACCCGGGGTTGACCTTCTAAGCCAAGGCAACAACCATGATTGTCCTGAGCGGTAGTGTTAACAACTTCACCTTCTTCTTCATCTTCAGATTCAGGTGACAAACCTTCAGAATTAGAGAGGTGCTGTCTTAAGTACTTGATTTCACCTTGTAGAGTAGCCACCTGATCAGTGAGGGAGGCAATACAAGGGTCAGGCATAGATTCAACTGGAGTCGGAGGAATCACAGAAGCTTGTTGTTTAGTGGTAGCCTTGAGCTTGGCAATGGCCTCCCATACTTTTGTTTTGAAATCAGAAGGGGTCCCAACAGAAGGAGCGGGAGGAGTCACCTCAATGGAGGCCACCCAATTGTCCACATAAGTTTACACTTGGTATAGAGTGTTGCCTAGTGCAGCCTTATCTAGACCATATTGATGCTGCAGGTGGCAGCCCCAAGTATTGACATGAGCCCCTATCAATTCAAGTTGCAAGATGACATGCTCCCTTAATTGATTGAGTTCACTAACCAGAGTCTCAAATCCTGCCAATGGTTAAGTAGAAAAGCCTTGATTTGCTCATGCCAGGCTGCTTGATGTTCATCCAATTTGCATAGTTGATCCTTTATGTATCCAGGGAGCAAGGAACAAAGGGAATTCAGGGAGGTGGTTAAATATTTCTGTGGCGCCAACAAGTTGCACTGGTTGTCAGAAAAACAAGCAAAGAGACTATGTGACCATTCTTGGTAGGCCATATTTTGAGCGTGGTTATTCAAGACAGAGGAGGCTACTGCATCTAGCAGTTGATTCTGGAATCCCAAGGCAAGTTGGTGGTGAACTAGGGCAGGTTGGATGAACTGGTTAACCAAACGCCAATAGTATCCATGGATTCCATCAACACGGGGAGAGACCAAAGTCCAAAAGGAAGGAGTACAAGTCCTTGGAGGCGTACCCGGGACAGAGGCCATGGATAGAGTGCATGGCTACCATGCCAGAGTGAAGAAGGGAGTGGGCGGCAGCACAGGCTTGCTCATAGTTGAGAGAGGAAGCAGGAAGGGGGCCCACAAGGGCCCGGGAGACAGAACCAATACCATAGGATTTGCAGGAGCATTGGTAATGTCTTCTTCTAGAGGGGGACTAGAAACTTTAGTTTGATCTGGTACCTTGGAAACAAAGGGAGAGGGACCAGAGAATGCGCGTGAGAACAGGGTAACCAAGGGGCTTGCAGCCCCTGTAGTGAGCACCATTTTGTTGTGTTTGGCTCCAGGGGACAACATCCTGGAGGACACGGCAGGAAATCTTTATTACAAAAGATTTGAGGTTTGAAGCTAGCCTTGGGTTAGCCTTCAGGGCAAAATTAAGGGCATGTACCTTAATTTCCTGGAAAACAAGATGTAAAAGTCCTTTTGGCAGAAAGGACAGGAAAAAGCTTGAAGAATATTAAAGCCAACACAAATGTGGATAAACTTGTCTTCATTAGGAGTAATGATTCTTCTTTAAATAGTTGACAAGGGATGGTGATCACTAAATAGGAAGACAGAGTGGCTGAGGGGGTCACATTGGGATGAGGTCATACCAGGATCAGTCACAGACAAGTACAATAATCCGGAATGGGTGGAAATTGAACCAGACCCATTTGCAGAAGGCAAGGAATTTCTGAACTTGAAGGCAAAACCAGTTAAATCTTTGCAACTATCAATATTTGAAGGGAAAATTGAAATAGCATTAATAGCGCGATTTACAACAGTGAGCTTCCTCATGATAGAAACCAGTGTTAAATTTGCACACTCAACTGCCTCATTGGTAGAAGGATTGTAGGGAGCAGAGAAGGACTGGTGTGATCCCAAAGCTTCAACAACAGAGGTTATTAGCTTGGCATTAAAGTTAGTCCCATTATCTGAGAGCAACACTTGAGGACAGCCATGGCGGTAGAAAACATCTTGTAACAGGAAGGCAGCAGTTGTCTTAGCTGTTATGTTCTTTGTAGGGCAAGCCTCTACCCACTTGCTGAAGTGATCAACAGCAATCAGAATATAGCAACACTCAGAACATGAGCGGGGAAGAGGACCTACTGCGTCAATGCTGACTGTGTGAAAGGCATGTTACGGGAAACTAATTTATAACTTGTGGGCAGCAGCTCAAGGCCTCTGCAGCTGGCAGTTGCGGCAGCTAGCTATGACGTCTGGGATCAGCAGGCAAAGGTTCTCCCAGAAGTAATTCTTTTGAAGCCAGTCAAAGGTTTTGGCAATGCCTCCATGCCCAGTCTCTTTATGAGATTGCAACACCAACAAGAGGCAAAGACTGGGTTGTACATAAGACAGATACTAGTCTCTTATCTTCTTGAAGAGCTGATTGTTGCGTATGAGGGTATCTTTAGATAGCTCAGACAAGGCCAGCAAGACCTCTTCTGTCTCGCTTTTCCAAGAAGAAGGGTACCCAATTAGTTTGTATAACTAATCAGCCTCTGCAAAATGCAAAGCAAGAATGGGCATTCTGGAGAGCCCATCAGTGTTCTGGTGTCAAATCCCAGGTCAATGGAGCACAGTGAATTTGTATTCTTGCAGAATTAGAGCCCATCTAGCTAGGCGCCCTTCAGGCTCCTTAAGCTGTTGTAACCACTTAAGCAAAGCGTGGTCAGTGACAACTGTGAAGTGGGTACCATATACGTAGTGACAAAACTGCTTGACTGCATGCAACACGGCAAGGCACTCCTTTGCTGTGACACTGTAGTTCTTCTCATGTTTGTTTAACACGCAGGAAGTGTAAGCCACAGGATGGTCTACACCCTCATTGTCTAGTTGGGCCAGAATAGCTCCAATAGCAAGATTGCTAGCGTCAGTGTATAGGATGAACTCCTTATTGTAGTCAGGATACACTAGGATGAGAGCTTCTTTGAGTTTTTGCTTAAGGGTCTTAAAGGCTTGCTGCTGACTGGCGGTCCATTTGAAAGGGACATTACATAACAGCTGGACTAGAGGTTCACTAGTATTGACAAAGTCAGGGATAAACTGTCTATAGTAGCCCATCATCCCTAGAAAGACTTGTACCTCTTGCAGGTTAGTGGGCAGAAGCATTTTGTTGATGGCTTCAACCTTCTTATTCATTGGGCAAATCCTGGTCTGTGTTACTTCATGGCCCAAGAATTCTAGACGTTCTTTGAAGAAGGTGCACTTGGAAGGTTTTAGCTTAAGGCCAGCTTCTCAAATCTTTATGAAAACCTCTTTGAGATGAGTCAGGTGATTGGTGAAGGTAGAGCTGAAAACTGTCATATCATCCAAGTAAACTAGGACGCACGACAACTTCAAGTCACAAAGGATGGAGTCCATGGCCCTTTAGAAGGTAGCTGGGGCATTGCAGAGTCCCTGCGGCATGCAAGTAGGCTCAAAAAGCCCTTCAGA
The DNA here is from genome assembly GCA_014839935.2 of Entomophthora muscae. Classification (NCBI taxonomy): domain Eukaryota; kingdom Fungi; phylum Entomophthoromycota; class Entomophthoromycetes; order Entomophthorales; family Entomophthoraceae; genus Entomophthora; species Entomophthora muscae. The sequence goes on from QTSX02000106.1 coordinate 199,618, forward strand.
GGTAATGAGCACGGCTTTTTGGCAATCCTTGGGTGATAGGTCAACTTGCCAGTATCCAGATGCCAGATCCATTGCAGAGAAAAACTTATAACCTCCAAGACGTCAAAGAGCATCATCAATACGTGGTAAAGGGTATGAGTCCTTCTTGGTCAAGGAGTTCAATTGGCAGTAGTCCATCACAATACAATGACCCCTATCCTTCTTCTTTAGGATGAGTAGCAGGGATGCCCAAGGACTCTGGGAAGGGGCCAGCATCTCAGCGTCCAACAGTTGTTTGATCTCTTTAGATACCTGGGCGTCCTCCACACGGCTGCGGCAATATGGTTTAGCACAGAAGAAAGGAGCGTTGCCAGTGTCAATCTGATGGATAACACCTTTGGCTAACCCATAGTTGGTACTGTTCTTCACAAAGATGTCATGAAATTGGTCTAGCAAGTCTAGCACCTCTTTCTGTTGAACCAGGGACAGCTGTGGGAAGTCTTACGCAGTTAACAAGGATAGGACTTGGGGTTCATCCTCAGGTAGGTTAAAATCTTGAAACGTGCCAAAGGGATGAAGAGACAGGACATCAGGAGCGCTCAACAACTTGCCATATCTGACAAACTGCCCCCTACACACGGTCATGGGGAGTGTAGTCAGGTTGGCTACCAACAATTGAACAGGGTCCTTATGAGAGACATCTAGGATCTCAGGACAGAGATAAGGTTTGTTACGTCCTAACAAGGGGGGAGAGTACAACTCCAAGAAGGTTTTTTCAGGTAGTTCATATGATATCTGGGAGTCTAGGATGACCTGGGAGCCAGGTGGGATGATGATAGCAGACGTGGCTAGGAGAGGAATCCCTTCAGACGCAGGACAAGCCATGGGTGGACATTTCATGCTTGAAGAGTGGGTGCAATATTTGAGGTTAAAAACCCCAGTGGGATATTCCAAGGCACTTGTCTTGAGACGTTTCCTGGGAACTTTAACCGTTTCTTCAAAGATCAGAGGGACTTTGTATCCCAGAATAGAGAGGTAACCATCTTTTAAGTTGATTACCCCATTATACTCCCTAATGAACTGGGTGCCAACTAAGAGATTGTAACTCTTGTTTCCCAAGACAACTGCTGGCGCAGCTAGAAGAAGCTTGCCAAACCAAATGGATAGAGTGGAGTACGCCCCTATGGCGCGGGTCATAGAAAGTCCAGCTGTGCCATACAACTGGTGATAATTGAGGTCAGCAGCAAGTTTGAGTTTCTTCACAAGCTTGGAGGAGATAACTTTGACTGGCAAGCCAGTGTCTAGAACAGCTTTGATCTTCACTTTTTGAATGGATATCTCCACTTGAGTGGTAGTGCAACCAAAGGATGGAAGGACAGCCAAGATATCTTGAGCTTCTGCTAGTTCCTTATCCCACTTCTCAATCATGCATCTTAACCCTGGGAACTCCTTAAAAACAGTTTGGAGAGGGAGCAAAAAAGATAAATTCTTGAAGACAGTGTCAGCAACCTTGGAAGCTTCTTCTGACAACTCTACTAGCACAGGGGACCTCTTATCCTGAGTGAGGTAAGGGCAAGAGATAATTTCTTTGGCTTCAGTAAAAGGCTTAGCAGTAGTTGTAGTCTTTCCTGAGCGCAATTTATAGGGGACTTTAATGGTTTCAGGAAAAGCCAGAACAAAGTACCCATATGCATTGGCGCCATTGGTATCAGAGTCATCCAGGTCAGAGTTGTCAGAAATATTGTGAAACAAGAGGAGGATAGGAGGAGCTTCATTATCATCAGGTTCAGAGTCAGATATAGAGGGAGGGATTGAAAGAGACTGGGAAGAATTGTCAACCAAGAGCATCTCTGCCTTTAGGTTGACTGTTCTTTTCCTGCCTGCTCTTTTGGATCAGCTCCTTCAACCCGTGGGTTGGTGCAGACTTGAGAATGATGACCTATCTGACCACAGTTGTGGCAACCTTGGCAACAAGGAGGATTTTGCAAGTTCATGATAAGAATGCAAGGACCACGGGAAGATGAACCAGAGTTAGAAGTAGCTCAACCTTCCCTAACAACTGCTCCAGAATGGGTAAGGTGTATATCCTGCAACAGCGTCTTTATGCTCTTCATGAAGGAAAGCATATCCTTATGGGCTTTGAAGTGAAGGCACAGAAGCTGGTTAACTTTGAGGGCTTGAGCGCAAGCCATGTAAGCTTCATGGGCTGTCAATTGTCTGCTTGTTATCAATTGCTGTCCTTCCATGTAGAACCTGTCTGGAAACTTGGCTAGTGTCTCTTTAGGCTTGAAAGCAATATGCATGAAGGTGTCCTTCTTTACTTCCAGGCTAAGGTCACCACCAAACTTGTCAATCAGAAGCTGCTTCATATCTTCCCACGTCTCAATGGTGGGCAGCCCAGGCACTACCACCTCCTGGCAAGTTGGATGTAGACAGGTTAGAATATTTTCTTTCTTAACTTTGTCTGAAGCTTGTCTCATGGCAGTTTTGTAGATAGTTAGGAAAGCTGCAATGGTCAAGGTTTTGGGATTGAAGAATTGCTTAAAGATAGGCTTGAAGTGTGCTTTGGGAGTTTTGCCACCATTGTTGCTATCAAGCACGTTTATACATGGGGAGAACTCTGCCTCAGATTCAGAGGGGGGCTGTCTAGCCCATAGCTGACAAACACTCTCTTCAAGGGTAGTCAGGGTCTCAACAGCGCAGGCACCCGTATCAACAGCTTGAGTGGTCTGTTGTGCAGTAGCATCTAAGTTTTGACCTTGGGTGGTCACTATTGCAGAGAGCTCATCCAGTCAAGAAGTAAGGGATGGCCCCACTGAGAGGCAAGGGGCAAACCTATCATTCATAGAGTCAATCACGTCATTCATCTCTTGTACATCTCTATCCAGTTCAGTATGATCCCGCTTCAATTGATCCACTTTGTTAGCTAGGGCAATTAGTTCCCTAGTGCATTGGATTTGAGGAGCTCCTGGTAAGCCAGGGCAGCAACCCTCTTTGTTGACAACCCCAACTGGACTAGCAACAGTTGCCATCATCTCACGTAGGGCAGCAAGTTCTTGCTGTAGCTCTGCAACTTGAGCAATCAACTCAAGCACCTAGGGGCCAGGTTGAGGTACCTCAGTAGGACGTCCTTGACTGCAAGTAGCCATACTTAGCTCTCAAATAGCATCCCATATCCTTTGCTCTTAATCTGCCAAATCATCAGAAGGGTGAGAGGGCGGAAGATCTGGCTTGGGCGTAGCTAATTCATTCACTTGACTCTGGAGTTTGGCTATAGCAGCAGCAATAGCAGCTCTTTCTTGATCAAACACCGCACTGTGTTCATTGAAGCTGTTAACAGAAAAGTCTGCTACCTGCTGTATTTGCTCAAAGGAATACATGCTGAATGCATTGAGCTGTTGCACAAGGCGTTCAAAGTTGGTGAGATAAGCGTTTAAGGTGGAATCTACTTGAGTTTGCCAGTGTTGTTCTAGCTGATGAAACTTATGTAGACACTCTCTCACTATTTGGGGATGGATTGGCACATTTTTTTGATAGAATTAACCAAACAGGTCTGTGAGGTAACAGAGTTGCGCTGATTGTTGGATACCAAGGAAAACATGGAATGAATCCACTGTTGGTAGGCAGCAAACTGGTCCCAGTGATGAGTAACTGCTTCTTGTAGAGACAAGATTTCTTGGACGTGGAGCCCCAACACCATCTGATGATGGGCCAAGGCAGGCTGCACAAAGGACAATATTAAGTGCTCAGCAGAGCCAGCTGCTGAGAGGAGATGTTGTGGAAATTGAGGAGCCACAATTATTTTTTAGTATTCAGCCCAACTGAACTGCAGCTGAAGGCAAGGGATGGCTCCTTCACGGGCTATCCCAAGGACTACCAACATGACTTGTTCTAATTCAGGGGTACCCATAGGGTAAGCAACTAAGCAGGGACCATTCCCAAGGTTCAATACAGTAGGGACAATAGGCAGGTTGGCAATGTCTTCCTCAATAGGAGGGCTGGTAATTTCAGGTGAGGTTGACTCCCAAATAGGCGGAGGCAAAGGACCTGAAAACATGGATGCAAAAGGGATAACCAAGGGGCTTACAGTCCCTGTAGTGAGCACCATTTTTGTTGTGTTCTGAGGCGTGGCACAGACACACAACGGGAAATCCTAACCTTAGGATTGGATTTGTACTAAGTCTTGGTTAGATGACAGGGAAGGCTATGTGTTTATATTGCGGCCCTGGAGGAATAATCTCTACTAGTTGTAGCTAGAGAGAGGCGCGGAAGTACTGGAGACACAAAGACAAAAATGTGAATAGAACTTAGATTTTATTGGAGAATACAAAATGGAATTTATAGTGGTTAGGAATACCACAAAACACTACCAGGACGGTAGGATCACTTGCCACCAGCATGAGTGGGGCAAGTGAGTTGCGCAGGATCAAGAAACCAAATAATTTTACTTCCTGATTCAGTCATCAACTCATTTTGAGAGGCAAAAGCAAAAGCAAGAGATTTGTCTTCAAATGGCCCACCAAAGGCAAAATTGAAACATGGTGAATAGTGGTATTCACAACAACCAAAAACATAGTAAACATAGTAGACTTGTTCTGTGACTGAAACTCATGTGTTCTAGTGTTTGGTACACTTGTTGTTAAATTGTTAAGCATTTGTCCCCAGTTTGAATAGTTTGTTGTATGATTGGACATTTTTGCCAAATAGCGCTCATTTTCTGTGAAATTATCTTTTATTTAGATCTATCAAGTTGAAATTTGTTTTGTGACTGAACCCATGCATTCAAAACTGACTAATATATGTTCATCTAAACAGGTTTAAAAACTACTGTATAAGCAAATCACCTCAATAAAGATAATTATATAGTTTCCAATATCTTATCACTATAACTTTGCTAATGCAGCACAGTTACAACAGCAAGTTGTGGTGGGGTAAGAACAGCTTTATGTCTTTGTCAACCCACCCTTGGACCATATGTGGGTATATTGGTCCAGGCTTGACTATTTCTCTACCTTCCGCATTTTTAGACCATGACACTCTTCCGTGCCACTATACTGATGGCATCAAGGTTTCTGTTGATTTGAGTATGCCCTGCAGCTAGTTCAAGTCTGGTTAACTGCCAGTCAGGGGTGAAAATGTTTTCTGTGGTCTGTGCCACCTCCCACTGACTAGCTTGCATGATTGCTGAGTATCTTCACCAGTATCCTGGCATAGATGTGGGGGTGGAATTATTTTCCTAGATAAGTGCTAATTTGGAAATGTAGATGTGGAGGGGTTTGGAATACACAGGGCTCTGGCCAGCTCACTGCTTGTCCTGCTGCATGAGACATTGCATGCAAGGTTGCCAAGTGAGAGGCAGCACCAGCATTCCATCTGGATGCTACCCTAGGATCAACTGTCCAAGCCCTTTAGGGATTGGGATCATCAAAATCCCCATGGCTTATATGGACCCTTCATGGTTTACCTATTCACTGTATAAAGCCTGTCTTGGATATTCAATAGAGATATAATACTCTCCTATAGTCTCCTGGATTTTGTATCTTATCTTCTCAGAAGTGGAGTTGGGTGTTGTGCCCTGCTCTAAAGGGCAGGCTCTTTAATTATTAAGTTTTAAATTTGAACTTAATTTGATTTAAGAATTTATTAGTTTCTTTAATTCAAGACTCTTACCTTGGTTTTCTTTTTCTTTTGGGTTATCTTTTGCTCTTTGCAAGCACGGCCCACCATTCAATTTCTTATATAAGTCCTGTTTTAAATAGCTCATTTTTCTTTTCTGTTGACGCTTACGCAACCACCACATACCCCACCACTGCAGTTGTAGATATTTGGGTTGCTGGTTTGAAGACTGTCTCCTTTCAACTACCATGTGTTTTCCCTGGCCCATCAGTTTTAACTGATCATAAACTCCTTTATTTTTCCTTGTAGATCTCCCTAGGGCTCATTTTTTATCTATGAATAAAGGCCTTAGAATAGTAAGCTTTTAAGCTGAAATTCTAAGTGTTTTCCACTTCAATCTTTTAAATTTACTTTTCAATCTTTAAATTTTCAAATTTGAAACTTATATATTTAGTTATAGCTTTTGAAATTTTCCTTTAAAGTCAAAGTAAAATACATTCTGAATCAGATCTCCATTTTTTTGTTAGTGTTTTAATAGCTAGGATAATTTGAATGGAGATAGCCAGAAAACAAGCAATTAGCTTGTTGTCACCATTCTTTTATATAAGGGATTATCTCCCTACTTTTATGTTAAGTTACTCTCACAGAAATATCCTGACATCAACATCCATTTAGTCACCAATGAATCTTTGTTTAACACTTTATTTATATAGTTTTTTAGATTTATTAAATTCAATGACTCCTTTTGTGTCAAACTATAAGTTTTTATCTGGCCTTTAAGAGGTTTTTTTACAAACTGTACCTACTTTCCTTTATTTGCTTTATCTTAACCCTAAACCTTCCATGACTTAATCTATAATCTTGCGCCTTACTGGGCAAGACCTTGCATTGAGCTTGGTTATTGAAAGGTGGGTTTGTTGATTGGGGGTAGCTTTCCCGGCCTTGAAGGCTTGAATTAAGAATAAGTCCATATATTATCATAACAATATTGATTCAAGGGCAATTGTAACCCATATCAACCCTAAGCTTCTTGCTTAAGCTGATACAGAGCTATCTTCATGCAGTATGGGCTAATTCTGGCAGTTGGGGCACTGATCTGGATATAGAAGGAAATTTTTATTCTGAATATGATTTACAATCAACTATTATCTCTGATGCACTTTTGTTAAGTGGTTATTGGTAGCTGTATACCTACTAGTTCCATGTATGCCATGATGAAATAGAGTGAGAGCTTGTTGTAGTCAATCAGATGGGAAATTTACATCTGTCAAGTTTATACTTCTGGGAAGTATAATAAACAAAATAAAGGGGAAGATTAAGAATAGACTGATACTTTATTGAATATGAATATAGAATATTATATAGTATCCTGACAAGCCACATGTTATACATGTACGTCATGGAGATCATGGGGCTTATCTGAGTAATGTTCCTCTTGAGTCACGAGGCTTAATCAAGTTGTGTTCCATTTAGTACCTGGATTGAGTGATCCCTGTCATAGATGATTAACTGATAATGGTGCCACCAGTTTATTGACTGGGCAGCAAACCACTCGGTGAGCTGCTCGGTGATTTACTTGGGGCATCAATTCCCCGAGAGGGAGTAATTGAAGATGTTGCAACACACCCAAATAAGGATAACTTTTCCAATGAGGAGGAGATGATGTTTATTTACTCTGAAGAGATAACCCTTAAAGAGAGGATATGGGAAGGTACAGCAGATTGTAATGCACAGGTACAAGAGAAAGTCTTTAGTTTGGCTCAAACTCAGGGAATCTGCTGATTAGTTGGGTTCACACTCAATTTCACAAATTTTGGGGATCATTTCATTGGGAGGAGGAAGATTTCCAGAAGATCAAAGTGGTGAAAATATAGAGTCTAATAATCTTGTTATTAAAAATCAGGTGGGCAGATATTGAAATAATTGAATCACAAGGCAAGATATTTATTTGAAAGGATAATATCAAACTACTAAGGTAGTTTGTTTGAAATAGTATTACTTGGAGCTCTTGGGTACATCTTGAAGAGGTGGCCTCCTTGTGCTTGGTATTTACTCAACTTACAGATACCACCAATAGCGGTCCTGTAAGCTGTTACCTGACCTCCAAGGAGGCCAGGATTTGAAAACCAACTAATTAATTTAGGGGAAATTGAGCATGGGGCATCTTTGCCCCACTTGGACTCAATTTTCCTTGCCACCACCCACTTGTTATTGATCATTAGATTAAAATATATGATTGCCGCAAGCGAGAGGGGCTTTGGGGTGGATAACCTTAGCTGGTGGCGCTTTTGCCTGGCCACACCTGGGAAAATCATGTTGGTGACAATGTAGATGGGTTGGCTTTGGTGAGGTTTCTTCTAGTTTATGCATTGGGATGGTTTTATTCACTGGGTATTGATGGATATGGAATCAAACTTGGGAAATTGTTTCTCATGGGTGAGCAGCTATAGCTGGTGCATTGGATACTTTTTGATAAATGCTAGCGCTGATCATGTATACTGTTGGCCTAAACCTGGATATTATATTTCAAATATTAAATAGCCACTTAAAATTGGGCTAGGATAGTTAACCCCAATATGTGGATGAGAGATGAACCCCTTATCAGGAGCAAATCCAGCTGGTTGAGAAGAAAGTGTTGTTAATTGCAGTATGAGCTTATGTAAATTTCATGTAGCTAGGGGGTCTTGATGGCGCGGATACGCAAATTAATCACATTTATTTCATTTTCTTCCGATAGATGGCTCTAGTTATCAATATTAACCCTTACAATAGCTAATGATCCTTATCTACGGGGTAGCAACTTGAGTGGTTCTAGAGCTGGATTCTAGAACTATGCGAGGTTCGAACCTTGCATCTTACCCCTGTATGTACCCCTATATTTTAATTGACTTTGCCAACAATTCCCTGTTAAAGGAGAGAATAACTGGTTAACTGGGCCATGCCAGGTCCAGACTACCCCACACAGTTGTCTCCCGCAGTACCCAATCAAACCCCCGCTAGCGAATTAGCTACTGCCAGGATTTGATTGGGTAGCGTACACGATACAAATTAAATGCACGAAGAGCTGATCCCTCGCTCCCATCAATTTATCCCACCCCAATCTGGAGATACATGGCTACATCACTTAAACAGTTGGCACCGGAAATCTGCCTATGCAAAACTTTATATCTCCACAATTGAACATCCCAACCTGATCCACCTTTGAAGGGCTTGCATTGAAGTTAAAATTAAATGTATATAAAATCATCATTCGGCCCATATACCCTTTCAAAGCCTTCAATATGTTTCCCAAAGGGATAAACCCACTCGGATCCCCTTTTTAGTTATCCTTGCTTATTTAACCAAGTCTTACAGTCATTAACCCCAACATTCGTTCCTGAAGCTGCTGTAAATCCGTTGCCTTATTAATGAAATATACCAAATAGCCTTCTCTGGTTCAGGATCATAAGTTATGATTCTGAATTAAGATCAAACTTAACCCTTGACAAATATATATTTCCATTCCAACATAAATCATCTTATTGGCCAAGTTAACTTTATGATTGAGGCATATAATGAATATGCCATTCAAATACACTTACAAAAAACATCAAAGTCACTATCAACCGATAAACGTCATATTCCCGTCTATCAAATGCCAATTTACCCTACACATCACCATTACTCATCTCACTTGAAACCCTTACCATGGCTAAACATCATTCCCACTGATTAACTCCCTCTCTATACCCCATCTCTGGGATGATTAAGACTCCAGTCAATCTAAAGCTATCATTATTCTTCCCATAGAAGTACACAGATAACTGAAAAAAGTTAAATCAACCATGTATTCAACACCAAAAAGCACTTGTAACACAGCATAGGATCATAAAGATATCTGCTACTGCCTATAATTTCTCAAAATATACTCTATTTTGTCATCAGAAATGTTTTAAACTAGATCTTCAAGGAAGCCCTCCAAAATAAAAAATTCTTTCAGTTGGAATCCCAAATTAAAGCTTGCTATGAGAGAAGCTCTATAAAGGATCATACTATAGTTATTTGGGGTCAGTGGACCAACAACTTTATGAGATATGGTTGGCCATCCAAGGAAATCAATTAATAATATAAGCTATCATGTACTAATAAATGGTTCATGCATATGAAATACAAAGGCTAACATGGATTCCAAAGCTTTTAAAAATAAGGATAATATAAATGGTTCAATTGTCAAACCCCAATCAACTTTAAGGGGTTTAACCTTTAAAAAGTGTTGTAACTGTGCTGTTTTAGCAGAGTTACAAGGAGAAAAAAGATTTAGAGGATAGATAATAATCTTTATTGTGAGATAGTGATTATATAGTTTGTGTGAATCAAGGATAGTAGGAATATAATTGGTGATCACATGGCTGGATGGAAGAGGGGGTGGCTTGATCCTGCTAATAAGTCAAGCGCTAAATTGAGGTATCCACCATGAAGGATCATCATTTGTTCATGTTGATTGATTTGGTAATCCAAGTTGACTTCCTGGTCTGGCTTCAAGTGACCGGGTAATTGGATTGCGGGTCACAAACCCGCTTGGTTAGAACCTTGCTGGCAGGTCAAGCCTGCGGTTTTGATAAAAGGATGTGGTTAGAAAAAATTAAGGCTAACTGTCCCTATAACCCTTTTTAAATAGAAATGATGATATTTCAAAGGTAAAGAACCTACAAATTAAGCTGCATTGGCTTCACAATCCCTGCCAGATTCAAAGAAAATGAAAAATAATTGATACATATCTCAAAATACAGGGCCAGTTGGGTTTAGAGACACTGTTATACAAATAGAGCATATTAAATATTAATTGCATCATCTCATCTTTTTATTTTAAGACAACATCTACCTTTCTCCTTAAAATCCTAGTACATATTAAAATACTGGACCAAGGATATTTTGAAGCCAAAGGCTCTTTATAGCTCATCACTGAGGATATTGAGGAGAAATTTGGGGAACCCATCACTTCAAGGACATACCCTGGGCTGCAATCATCCCTTGGTAAGTAAACAGGTATGAGATGTCCATCATAATCATCAAATTTGTATCCAAAGAAGGCATCAAAGATCCTAAGGTTGGATGTACATCCAGTCAATTTGGTATACCCTGGCCTATCAAAGTATAAGAGAGGGGGGCTAAACTAACTAAGTTTGGCTCTCATCCTGGCAAAACAAACCACCAGGATGCCTCCCAGTAGAGGACTGGGATGACCGCTTGAAGGGGGGACCACAGTGAGGACACATGGGACAGCTGAGGAAAGTATGTGTTCAATCCAATCAGTACCAAACCAATGAGCAACCAGGGCATACAAGTGGGAGCAGGAGGAAGCACCACAGGGGTCTGGAGGGGTACTGAGTTGTTCTTCTCCAGGCTGAGGAGGGAGGATTTGACATCTCCTCACCCACAGGAGCGGGCAAGGCATAGCCTGCGGCATCCAAATCCAGGTTATTGCAGGTCAAGCTCTTGACTATGGCCTCTTCAGAGAATAGAAGACCACTGGGGAGATTCAAGAGACTAGAGAGATTTTTTCCCACAAGGAAAACAGAAGAGGAGATTTTTGACCCCAAATCTGGTGATGTTGACCACAAGAGCTGCAGAAATGAAGCCAATGAAAATACCACAAACTTCAAAACAGGGAGTATCATGGCTGTGATTGCCACAAAATTTGGATAAGGTTGGTGGGATTGCTTGAACTGCAAACAGTAAAAATGAAGCAAACAGGGGCACCCACAAGCAAGAAACCAGGCAGAAAAAATCAGAGTGGTTTTGGTGAGCTTGGCAATGAGCTCAGGTGGCTTAGATGGATAGAAAACAAGAAGCGGGTTTAAAAACAAAATAATTCAAGGAAAATTCAAAATAAAAAGTTGATTTTATATTTAAAATTAACTAAAATTTTAGGTTCAAAAGCTACTTTTGAAAGCAAAAGTGTAACTATACAGCAACTATATGCCAAAGCCTCTCCTGAAGGTCCCAGAAGAGATGCCAGGTTTGATGCAGGTTAATACAAGGTAAAGTTTAACTGAACAACTAGCACATTAATCTTTAGATGATAGGACCTCCAAACAGATGTTCCAACCAAGATAAATATTTAAAATTAAGTGCAACAAGTCCCAAAACTTTGAATGATATTGAAAAATAGACAAGCAGGGGACTGGAGGTCCCCTTGCTGTGTAAAAGGGGAGTGTGTTGAAGGGGAAGAGATCACATGACTGCATGACTTGAATCCAATTGGCTGGAGGAGAAATTTTGTTGGTCAGGGACAGGGAGACTGGAGAGTTTCATCTTAATTTCTGTGGTGCTACTTGATTGACTAAAGGGACTCCCAGGCATATGAAATTCATCTGGTTTTTTGAGCGTCAATGTGGCTTCCCTTGATTGGGTAGATCTGATAGTTTTCAAGAGTGGGCAACACCAGGCCAACAAGTAATCCAAATTGACCAATGTTCCTTCCCAAGAGGGAGCAACCAGAGGCAATGGATCCATGGGGTAGGCCAGCACAAATCTCTTGTCAACTGTGTGTGCCAAATCCCCTAAAGAATTAAGGGTTTGGCTGATATTTTTGGACCTTTCTTAGTGCGGCAGGGGGAAATAGTGTGCTCCAATGCCAAGGGTGGCAGTGAATTTACACAAAGCATCTTTGGTTCAGTGGGGCTGGTATAGTACCTGTTAGTGCTGTAATAGCATAACCCAGTATATAAAATCCCCCAATAGTAAATGTTTAATCAATTTTCAATCAAAACTATCTGGATAACTTATATAAATTTTAGTTATAAGGTGCTCCAGAAAGGATTGCAACAGCACTAATTGGTAACCGGCCTAAGATAGGGTTACCCCTAATATAAAGTCTGAAGTTAACATTGGCTAAGTAGCCTTGGTACTCACTATCTTTGCCAATGAGGAGTGTGATGCTCACAGGAGGTTTGCAAAGAGGATGAGAAGGACCTCTTGTATGCTTCTTCCTGAGAAGCTGGGAGGACTACTGGTACTGTGCTGCTAAAGCAGGAAACAGTAATATGCACTTGATCAAGCATAGGGTACTAAATCAAAACTGTTATCACAGCAGTGATATCTTCTTGTTACCTTTAGTAGCCAGGGCAACAAGAATGCAGAGTTGTCTGGAGTCTGGTGTGGAGCTTGTGTCTTTCAAAAGGTAAGAACAAGCAGAAGTGCAAAAATTAGTAGAGTTAAAAGATGTTTTTGTTTACAAGAAGAAATCTCAATTTGTACTTGTATTATTCCTGCACATTAACTAGTGTGCAGGAATTGGGAAGGGATCTGGGGAGAAGCTGGACTACTTTACATCTAGTAGTTACCAGGATCATCCCCAGGCAGTTGGCAATGCTACACCCATGTTTCACCTCATAGGTGAGTGAGGGTATGATGCACAGTCATCACAGGAAGAGTTTTCAAGAAGTGGTCTTGGCCCTCTAAGCTACTGTAGCACCACTCTGGAATCCTTGCCAGAAGATTTCTGGGCAGGATTTCACCACTTTTCTGAAGATGCTGGCTACTGCTGGAGGGATGTGTAAGCCATGAGGTTTCTGATATCTGGTTCTCACGGCCAACTTTCTTACCTACAAGTAGAGTGTTCCTTAAACCCCACCCTTAATACATCTTTACAGATCCTCTAGTAGGAAGCATGTAGCTTTGCATCAGAAGTTATATAGCTTGGAGATTGCATAAACCTTTATACCCAATCTGCTGCCTCAAAGCACAGTTACTTGACTTATATTTTTCTAGCCAATCTAATTAAAGCTTATATTTAAAGGATTACCCTTTAAACTTATTTCTCCTGATAAAATAAAGTGAACCCAATTGGTTAACCAGAGGTAAAATGATCTTCCAAATGAATCACTTGACCTCAGATGGATATTAAATCACCCCCCTCCTGGGTGAGAAAGCTATGGATAGTTTAGAGATAGGACTGGTAAAGCTTTACAGGTATACCTGAAACTCTTAACAGGCAATGATGGGTATAGACCCTCCTGTACCCCAATCAGGGTTGACTTATATAGTTTAATCTCCAAGGTTTTTTGGGGGGCAGGGGCTCAGATATTTTGATCTATAGTTCTCCCCTGATTATTTTAGGAGACCATTGGGAGGCCAGACTACCGGTGAACCATGATAGAAGGACTTAACCCACCACCCTGAGTTGCTGCTCCATGAGAAGGGTTTCTCCTGGACAAGCAATCATGTGCTGAAGCCTGTGGTGCACTACCCTAAATAGCTCTACCGCATGAGGAAAACACTTGCCTCATACTGCACCAAGCCTTTCAGCTCTCCAATTAATGCAGTAAGAAAGGATATCAATTTACCTAGCTCACTGGGAAGGGGATGCTCAAAGCAACCAAATTTCAGGAAAAGTTGATCCATGCTTTCTGCAGCTCCCAGCAGTCAGCTCCTGCAGTATACTTGTGGGAAACCCAGAAGTACACCCCATCTCTCTCACTGCTCTCTATACCAGTGAAGTATTTGCTGATTGCTAACTTTAGAGGCTCATGGGGACTGCATTTTGTGCCCACCCCCACCCTTAAAGCTTAGAGTTTGCCGGGTCTGTTTGAACTGCTATACACCCCAGACCCTCCCCAGCAGACAGATTTCCATCTAAACTTATACAGATTAACTTTTTAAAGTGTATCTAGGCCAGCAGCTTACAATGGCTACTCATCTTGTCCACTGGGTAGCATAGCAATCCAACCTTGCAGTGGCTTTAGGTCAATTCCTGACCCAGGAAAGGCTGAGGTAGGGAAGTTTATCCAGTTCATTATCCCATCCTGTCCCTGGGGTTGACCTGGATTCATAAACTTCATAAAATCTGGGTGGGTTGATTTGAGAACCCTTCAACTGGTTGGGGTTGAAGTGCCAGGAGGGATGGATGGATGGAAATTACATGGGGTTCCCTAGATAATCTAGACTTGTCTTAGAGGCCTTGGATCAGGAGCTTCAGCTTGCATCCCAACCCCTGGGATGTTTGTTAGATATTTAATACCTCTTCTCAACATCTGTTTCATGGTTGGGGAGGTATTCATGTTAGAAGTTCCCTGCCCTGATTTCAACTTGCAAGATCCTTGGCCATGGTACCTGCCTGCTCAGCATCCCCTTCAGGGAGGGGGCTTTCAGCCAAGCCAAAGATAAATTTATGGTGGTGAATTTTGGCCCCTGTTTAGATCATGAGCTGACCTGCTGGGTGTATCCTGGGATGGGGGAGCTGTTTCTAGCCTGGCCTCCTCAAAGCTGGACTGGGTCCTGGAAAGATCCCAGGCCCTTGATTACCCCATTAGTTTGATTACTGCTGTAGGAGAAATGTGACTTTTCCAGGATCCAGGTTCTACTGATGGGGACCTGTTCCCTGGGGTTCCAGTCCAGAAGTTGGGGGCTTGATTGATCCAGTATCTAGATGGTAAAGGTAGGTCACATAATAAAACCAGTTACCTCTTATAGGGTCAATCAACGGCCTACTGGGGGAGCTTTGATGGTTGGTAGTATCCACCTAAATTCTAAAGCATAAGGGCATGGCTAGATAAATCACCCCAGCTCACAAGAATATCTGCCATCTCTAAAGGGCCAATACCCGCAGTGAAGGGGATGTATGACCTTACTTGGTTGACCTAATTGATATTAATAACCAGCACTGAGGCCATCAATGAGGAAAAACTGGGCTGTGAATATAGCTGAGATGAACAATTCAGGGATATCTTCAAACCAGAGGGAACCATTCAAGTTGTTCAATTTGGTTAGATGAACTTATATCTGAGAAGGTTTACCCAAATCCTTTAGATCCTTCATGATCCCTGATGTATACCCTTTTAATTAAATTGGCAGCTTGGGATCTCAACCATCCTTTGGTGGCCTGATTCAAGTCAAAAATGGTGATCCATGGGATCTCCAAGTGCATGGGACCTTCAGGTACCCATGTTTATCTTGTACTTAAAAGGGCACCAGTTGGATAAAGAAATGTTCCAAGTCTAGGTGGGTTGAAGCTACTTGACATATAGGCTCCCATATCTCATGAAAAATTGAACAGCCCAGCTATGCAGTTCTGTTAATGTCTGGATAAATTCCCATACTCTTGGTTACAGTGGAGGAAAATTAGCCAACCCTTGATTTTTCCTTGTAAGGATTGGGTGTAAAGATAGGCTGAAACCCAATTTCCAAAGAAGGGAAGTGGGTATGATCTATTTGAGAAAAGTTTGAGATACCTACCCTTACCTATAATAACCTCACCCTTGCGCTAGAGCTAATAAGGTTAGTATTCCAACAATACTATGGTTGATCAGGATGTCTACAGCCATCTTAGCTGATCAGAACCAAGATCCAGTACCTATAATAAATGAGCAACAACCTTGATATAAAAGATATTGCTAGTATGGCCTAAAAGCAGCTGATATTGTAAGCTTCACCCCTGCCAGCTATTTTTATCTTGGTGAACCCTCTTTAAAGAGGGTTATCCCATATGACTATAGCAACTTTCTCCTTTTTGGGCCTTGAAAGATCATACAGTAGTTTTCAAACCTGTTGAGATAAACAAAAAATATCAGTCTAAAAACAAAATCAAAAATTAAAGGATTTATATTAAATTTCATTGTATTTGGATTCAACTTGATTTTGCTTTTAGACTGAGTTGTATTTGTTTTTAGACTGAGATTTTTGTTTGTCTCAACAGGTTTGAAAACTACTTTATATGCATCCTGCATGGCTGTAGCTATATAAATTTCCTAAAATATTTGGTTCCCTACTACAGGTAAGAGAATATTTAAACATTTCCTCTTTGAGGGGAACACCTTATAGAGGACCTAATTCAGAATAGCTTTCCTGCTATTAAGAAACCTTAGTCCAGCCATCCTTGAATTGGGAAAGATAAGTGGAGGAAAGATTACCTACCCAAAGGGAGGTCCTCAAGTAAGGAGACATAGTTGATACTGCCCTTACCTATGCCCCTCTCTATAGAGGTAAGAATGACTGGCCCTGATCATATGATTTATTGATTGAGTGGCCCTGGCTGGCAAGATCTTTAATAAAGTCATCTGGGCACCCAGGGCTTTCCGTAATCACCACTGCCACAAATAAATACAGAGATAAAAAAGTTATCTGATATGTGAATTAAAAGGGACACTTGCTTTGATAGGCATATCTGTGATAAAACGGCAGAGACAAGCAACCCCATAAATAAGTATATGTGCGCTTTAAGCCAACCCTCAAGCCAGATATTGAGATATCCCTTGTCTGGTGTATAATAAATTTATTCTCATCAACCCATTATTCACCTTGAACTTGCCAAAATAATTCAACATGAATTTATCTGGGAGAGCTTTGCCTTCCTTGTTTAGCCTTTAGATCCAGGTTTCTGTGAGAATAATGATAACTGTAAGAATCTGTTAAAGAAAGATTATTTAGATGATAATAAGCTATGCCAGATGTCAGATCACTGCTGACTTCTTTCAAAAAAAAAGAGGGTTGATAATAATGGAGAATAGTTTTTGGACATATTACCCTTGATACCCTATTCTAAGCCCAAGAACTTCTCTGCTACAATGAGGTTTAGATATATAAGAACAAGAAACTATATCATATTAGTAGTAAAATTTAAAAATAAGTAATACATGGGTTAATTGGGAAGATAATGGATGCCTCTAGTATTATAAGTACATTTTGGGTGCACCAAATACAAAGGGAAATAATCCAGCAACATATTGCTTGCAATAAGAGAGAGGAAATAAAACCCTTTCTTTCAAAAAAACTTGTAAGAGTTAAGGGACTCTCTTTATTAGGCTGACAGGATAAATAGCACTGTAAGTCTCCTTCTGTATACAAAAAGGCTTTAGATATCAAATTATACTCATATAGCTGCAGTTCTTAAAGTTTTCAAAGGAGAAAACTGATTATAGATCATTTCCTTATATTTGCATGGGATGTGTTATATCAACCTTTAGGAATACATTATATACCAAACCTATGCATATACTACAACACCAGGATTGCACTCAACCAGATTGATAAAGAGACTATAGGAGATGGATTTAGCAGTGTTCCTAGTGTCTACCAGTATTCACATTAAAAGTAATTTATGGGGGAAGAAGCCCAACCACAAAATTTAACTGAAAGAAGATCCAATAAGGCTTACAGGCTCATGGAAAGCATGGTAGTTCTTAATATTTTTTATAGAACCAGGTGGACCTTAACCACCCAGGTAAAAAATATAATATGGTCACCAGGATCTTCCCTATTCAACCCTAACTAAGAAGATCTCATCTCCAAAAACATTCCAAATTATAAGCTCTTATAGACTTAATAAATAACCAGGCTGCTTTAAGAAAGACATTCTACAGAAAATAACTCTGGTGTTTTTATGAAGCTCAAACTTGGGGATGTGGAATTTTAAAGTGCCAAGCACTACCCTGGGCAAAAAAAATATACTTGGAGCTCTAAATTATACCAATAACAATACCAGAAAGCCTTCTCATAACAGGTCCTGATCCATAAAACCCCAGAGAATAGAGCCCCAGATCTATCTACACTGCTCTCAATATTTGGTGGTCAAACTATTAGAGAAGCAGAATACTTCACTGGTTGCAGATCATTAAGCAGAAAGGAAGTGTAATCATATATTAAGACTGCAGCAGCTTGAATATTTAAGCTCCCATATCCTAATAATGGCAGGCACCTTTAAAGGACAATGATAATGAATTGTTGGTCTAGGTTGAGATCATAGTTTAACCCTCAAATAATCATGGATGCCACAATCAGTAGTGCAAAAGACTTGGGGGTTCTGGGTATAAATATCAGGCTTGGATGGGTCCCCCTCCAGACTCTTTGCATTATTGGGTGAATAAGCTTTGCAGCAGATTAACCTGTATTAAACTGCCAATATTTTCCTCATAGCTTTAGAGAGCGCCTGCCATTCTTGAAAGATCAGTTGGGCCCAGTTAAATGGGTTTAATTAAGAGAATATGAACAGCTTGGACTGGTCTACTATTTGGTTTAAAAATGGGGCACAAACTGTAGCTAGCCCTCACCTGTGACAAATTATTTATAGATCCAAAGGATGTTTGTTCAAATCTTAGAGACTTGCTTTTTATAAAGTCTATCTATCTTAAACTATAATGATTGAACATGACTGGTATCTATATCTTTGGTATTTAATATTCTGGTGGTATCAAGTGTTAAACCTAAACTTTTTGAAGCTTTATAGCTTAATAAAGTCTTTCTTAATGATTGGAGGATTTTTAGCTTTGGAAAGAGAATATTGGAGAAAAGATGTATCAAAATAATTTCAATATGGGGTAAAAAAATATATTCATAGCCAAAAAAGATCAGCTACTAGTTACCAGAAAACAATCTATTTTTCAATATGCTGGGATGAATCTCAAGGAAATAATTGGGGATTAAGAGTATTGTTGTAACTGTGCTGTTTTAGCAGAGTTACACGGGGAAAAATATTTAGAAGCTAGATAATAATCTTTATTGAAGAGATAGTGATTATATAGTTTGTGTGAATCAAGGATAGTAGGAACAAGATTGGTGATCACATGGCTGGATGGAAGAAGGGGGTGGCTTGATCCTGATAATGAGTCAAGCTCCAAATTGAGGTATCCACCGTGAAGGATCATCATCTGTTCATGTTGTTGAATTTGGTAATTTGAGTTGACTTCCTAGTCTGGCTTCAGGTGACCGGATAATCAGATTGTGGGTCACAAACCTGCTTGGTTGGAACCTTGCTGGCGGGTTGAGCCTGCAGTTTTGACAGTATTAAAAGCTAATCTTAAAAGAATAATTGACTAATTTATGGTGGTGGGTGAAGCATGAACTAAAACTATGGATTATTTTCAGAAGGGGTGCTTCTCACTGCTGTAAATAGCCCCATTCATAAAATCCCATATGTTTCCTAGTCCTGGTTTGGATCTAAAGAAGACAATGATTAATTTACCCTTCACTCATTGCAGATTTGATATTAACCTGAAAGATAAATACCTGATTTCCCCTCCTATCAGCAGGCTCAGTGATCTCTGCTTTATATAGCCTGATGGAAAATAATCTGCTTGTTTACCTAATACTTTGTGATTGAATAAAATATTATAAGTTCCATTATAAATTACCAACTAAATTCAGGTTTAAATTATTATATTTTTTAGTTTTCTGTACTTCAGTGCATCCTTCCTAGCCCCACTTAGAGAAGGATATTGTATATTCTGCATTACCAGGGCATTGAGTTAGAACCTTTATTCATCTCTTAAGATTAACTTCTGGCTAAGTAAACCCCCAAATATATGAGTAGAATCTCCCTGCTATGTTCTTCTTTAATCCTAAAAATATACAGCAAAATTTTTACTAACTATAAGGGCTACAATCCTCTTGGTTACCCCTTTTAACACAACTTTCACAAGCTCTTTTCCTCAAATATTTAAGCCTCCTTTTCTGGATAACCCAGTCATTTTATCATAGAAGACATATATGACCCATATATTGTTCCCAATATCCTTAACTTAGTCAATGACCCTTGTCTTGCTACTTACTCTAAGGCTCCTTATACATGGAATATTCAACTATGCTGCTCTCATGCTGACCATAGAAGTATCTCCTATCACTTATGATTTTTCCTAAATTCAAATATAATTTTACTCAACTAAATACTATGGCATTATATTAGTAACTGCCCTGCTCAGCTAAGCTCTCAACTTCATTATTTTAATAGACAGAATATTATCCTCTTTGTTCACCCAGCTCTGCTTCATCATCCAATAGTATTGGGACTAACCTCTATTATTTGTCTTCCCTCTGTTCTGTTTTGTCTATTAATTGGAATCAGTTTACCATTTACCAATAGTGTACACATACTCTGCCATATTTTATACCTGATCACTAATAAAACTCTATTACAACCAAGTACACCTTTTTATCTTAATAGGCTTCTTTTTTCTTCCCAAAATGTTGCAGCCAGGAACATCTTTAAGAGTTTCATCAGCTCCAGTAACCCTGGATAACTCGGACTTTTCTGTTATCATTCTCAAGAGATCTTAACTTGAAAAGTCATATTAAAAGCTCAATTTTCTTTGTTTCTGAACCAGTGGCTTGCTGAAAATTCCTTTTGAATTCCCACCTAAAAGAGTTTCTGGAACTTTTGAGTTATATAAACAGACTGGGTTGAATCATTAGCAACTATTCTTAATTTTCATCCTGAAAATACAGTATATCTAAAAATAGCCATGAGGTTTCACCCCTGCTCAAGGACCTGATAAAAGGGAAAGATGTGTGATGCTACCTATGAGCCAGGTACTAAAATAAACAGATAAATTACCCAAAATAGCAACTGTGATAAGTTTGACTCCCTTAAACTTGACTCCCTGGTACTTGACACTTTGTTGAGTACCAGGGAGTCAAGTGCCGCATATGTGAATCTATTAGTATTTTTGACTTAACCAATTTTAAGCTAACTTTTACTAGTAATTTAGGGGTTTAAAACCAAAAACCAAGGTTAAATTTACTTGAAATTGACTCTGTTTAATAAATTGGTTAGCTAAAATACCAATTTAAGGGGCAATTTATAAGTAAATTTACTAATAGAAATGAAAAAACCTGTGTTCAACACTCTAAACCCAAAAGTGATCAGTTTGACACTTTTTAAGCCAAATTTTAATTTTATTAATAAAATACTTATGCACTTATATAAAAATTGTTTTTTACTATTATATTTTTATTATTAGTGTCCATAGTTGTTGATTAGGCTCCCAAGCACCACTATACTGGATTTAGTGGCATAGACATTAATCAAATACCCCACTTTTTTACTTTATGTCATTTCCAGGTTTTTGGATTAAGTGGTGCCACATAAATTAAGCCCCATTTATTAAGAGATTTCATATGGAATTTATAAAAAACTGAAACTCAACACTTTCTTTGTTTGAATCTATTCACTTGACACCTGATCAGTTTTGGATTTAACTAATCAAAGGCTCAGAATTAAGGCTAAATTAATGTGACGCACTATGAGCGCCACTCAACACTCACCCACTTGACACTTTAACTTGGGGATTAGTACAGAGAGCTTTTTAACGTTTTAACCAACACTATGGTAAATAATTCACTCCCAGCTCCTCTCAGCATAACTTAAACACTAATAAACACATTCACATTCATTTACTTTTTTAACTTATATTGTATTTTTTATTTTTGAGCATACAAAATGCCTTGCTTTTGGGTTAATTTTTGAACCCGGTTTAAATTTAAGCAAGTTTTATATGTAAAAAACATCGTAAATTTGATGTTTCTGCTTGACTCTGTCATACTTGACAGTGAGAATTCAGCTTTTTTCCACTTGACAGTGAGAATTTAGCTTTTTCTGGCTGTTCAACAGTGCTAAACTTGACACTTTACTATGTTTTGAATTTTCAACTCTCAATAAAAAAATTCCACATAATAATTTTTTTGCTATTATAATCTACTACTTTTTCTGCTGCTCTCCATATAATTTTCATATTTTTTTGATTTTCAATTAAACTTTTACATTGATTTAACACTAAGATGTTATGCTGAACCTAACATCTTTGATGCTTTATCATAAATTCACTTATTTTCTATGTTTTAACCTTTATATCTACACTTTGAGTTTCTATTTTGCTTCTATTTACTTTTTTATTTTTTTTATAAATAAAACTTTATTTGCACACTTTTCATTCAACTATTGCTTTGCTTTACCTCTTTGTGTTTGCAATATTTTCTCAATCATTTTATTTACAATGCCAAACTTTTCTTTAGACAAAATCAAGCAGGAACAGCCAGCAGCCTAAGCGCCAAGCCTCCAAAGGCTCCAAAGAAACTGCCTCCACCCCCAAGCGTGCCAAAAAGCCTGCAAAGGCAAAGTCTCCAACCCCATCTCCTCCTACTCCTCTCCCCCTTCACCCTCATCTTCTACATCCCCTTCACCTTCCCCCCAAAAATCCTCCCCCAATAAATCTGATGGTGATCTTACTGACCACTCATTTTATCACTCAGAGGCCAACTCTGAGCCTACCAAGGAGCGCTGGACCAAGAAGGCAAAGGCTGCCAAGGAGCCCACCTCTTCTTCTGGTAAGAAAAAGGAGGCATCCAAGCAGGCCTCAAAGAATCCTTCCCCTCCCCCTCCCAATGGCTCTTCCCCTCCTTCTTCATCTGACCCCCAAGATGAGCTGGAGGATTACTCCAAGAAGTTTAAAGCTTCTTGTCATGTGGCTTGGGATCCACTGGCCATCCACAACATTTGCAACATGGACGGAGAGTTTAAAGTTCCCAAGTGGTTCCCCTGGTACTTTCCAATCATGTCTGTAAAGGGCGGCCCTGGTTATGTTGCCAACAATTATATCTTTAATTGCAACAACCAAAAGCGGCAGACTAAAAGCAAACACTTTGTCTGCAAGGATAAGACTTGTGGGGCCCGGTTGAACACCAAGGGCTGGGAGAAAGTAATGTTGGAGAAGGGGGAGCACACTTGTGAGCCCCCCCCCCAATCATCAAATCACTCAGATGTTAAAGTGGTACCTTGTGCAAGTAATACCCACATCCTCTCATCTTTGCACATCAGATCTGACCATCAAGGCCCTCCAACATCTCAAACCTAAAAATCTCAAGTTGGTACCAACACAGGAACAGTTGGTCAAATTCATCAGCAATAAGCGTATTGCTGTCAATCCCCCTCCCCCCAAGGCTTCTGATGTCCTCTCTGAGCTCACGCTCACTCATGAGCTTAAGCAGCTTACTAGTGAGGAACGCTTCCTGCTTCATGATGACAGGCCTGCAGCCAAGGACCGTATAATCTGCTACTCAACTCAGCAGAACCTGATGGAGTTGAAAAGGGCGTCAACCTGGCTAGTTGATGGCACCTTTGCCACTTGCCCCTGGATGTTCAAGCAGCTCTGGATGGTCCATGCCCAGATTGACATCTGGGTGATTCCACTCAAGATCTTTCTTCTTCCTGGGGCCACTGAGGCCATCTATACCCGTGTGTTCTTGATCCTCTGCCAAGAAATTGCCCTCCTTCCTCCTGCCAATGATGATGAATCCAAGAAGACTCCCCCCACACCCGCGCCAACCCACCTGCCTCTGACAAGGACCAGGCCACCCTGGACTCTGAGGAAAAGGCGAGGCTAAGAGCTCTTGGGCCTTACGTGTGCATTATGGACTTTGAGCCTGCTCAGTTTAATGCATTTGAGCAGCTGTTTAGCAGGGAGGTGAAGGGGTGCCATTTCCACTACCGCCAAGCAGTTGCTTGTAACGTGCAGGCCCACACAGAGCTTAGTAGGTTGAGCCAGAGGGATACTTTGGACACCTGCAGATTTGTGCTGGCACAATTTAGTGCCTTGGCTTTTTTAAAGCCAGAGCACACTGCAATGGGGTTTGAGGTGCTCTCAAAGGATCCCTACATAGTGAAGCACCCGGAGTTCAAGCCTTTCCTTGAGTACTTTGAGCCCCAGTGGATTGGGAAGGTTGTCACACAGAGGCAAGGCCTGTGCCAAGGCCAGCTGGAATGTGTACTGGGCAGCAGTGAATGGTGAGCTCAAGATCACCTCAGCGCTAGAGGCTTACCACAAACACCTCAAGGCCAACTTTGGGCTCCACCCAAAATTCAATAAGTTCTTTCCCCTCTTGCAGCACGAGCAGGAGAAAACCATCTCCAAGCTGCGTGATCTCTCCAACTGCGTCCCCCCATCAAGCCAACAACCTGCTGTACCCTCTTCACCAAGGCCATCCAGGGTGCAGCCAAGCACAAATACAAGGCCTCTGAGATTAAGCAGCAGCTTGATCTTATTGCCACTACCCTCCTGGAAGGGGCCAAGATGAAACAGGGAAAGAATGACGAGGAATAAACTTGCTTGCTTGCTTGGTTATATGATTTTTACTTTTAACTTTTAACTTTTTAACTTTAATTTTTACTTATTAGCTTTGATCATTTAGTTTTTAGTTTTAAATTTTAATTTTTTTAATTTAATTAGATAGCATTAATTGTTCCATGTATACATGGTAAGTTTGAGATGAATATTTATAGTTGGAAGTAAGTGAAATATCTTAATTTTTGTTAATTTCCAAATAAAACATATGATATTCACAGTTGTGCTTATATGAACTATATCAAATAAATATTAATTTTTCTTTGTATTTTGCATAACTTTATTTGTTGTGTTTGTGTTTGTGTTTATTTTTGTTTCATTGTAATTTTAATTTTTATGGTAATAAAAAATATTTTCCCAATGAAGAGTGTAAATTACATAGTAAAATGAGAAATAATTACTTATTTCTCCTTATTTCTATTAAATTTGATACTTTTTTATTGCATTTTTGAGCTTTCTGGGGTCACTTTAGTATAACATAGCTGTATAGCTTAATTTTTTATATTAAAAGTTTTCAGTACATCAAGATCCGTTAATTAAAAAAGTGCCAATTTCCAGTTGTTGATCAGGGCAAAAGCAGAATTCTCACTTTACTAGTGTCAAGTTCAAGGGAGTCGATTTTAAGGGAGTTGAACTTACCACAATTGCCCCCAAAACACCCTGCTTAAATTAATTTGCAAGTAGACATCCTCATCAATAAAGTTGCTAGGCCAAAGTAAGATAAACTCCTATTCCTGCCTCCATGACTTTTGCTTCTAATACTAAAGACACTTCTGAATATAACAAGTGCTATCATATTATTCCAGACTAATTTTAAATTCAGCTTGCTGGTGAACTGATTGCTCAGTAAAATAGTGTTGATAGTTTTTCAAGGAAGATTATTATGGTTTAGATAAAAAAATTCAAGATCTGGAAATGCTAGTTAGTCAGCCAAAAAAGCTTTGTTCCTTTGCTCCATGTGATTCCTATGCTCATCACTTATACTAATCAGCTCTCAACTGTGGCCATTAATCAAGTACAATTTCTTTAAAAAAATCAATTAACACATAGTCACCACTATTGAAACTGGGACCTGCAATAGGACTTTGTTTGACACTCTAGAGGAGATATTACTACTACTGTGGGATTACTGTGACAGAAATTGAGGTATAATAAGAAGCTGTCTCCATGTGGTGGGAATCACCCACCAAATCCACATAGAGTTAATGATTAACCACCAACACAGCTTCATATACCGTTTTGTGAAATTTCCAAATGAGATACTAGGGTTAAGTAAAAATAATTAACCCTAACCAAAGTAGCCCAAGATAAATAGCCTTTGAAAGAATCAGAGTGTCTTCAGCATAAAATTCAATACATTGAGATAGCACCAGAGTTTCAGCTTTGAAGGTATGAGGAACAGCTCTGAGATTGACAGGCATTGAATTAACATTTGGCAGAGACAACAACAAAGTACCAACAGCAGGGCCCCATCTTCCCATAATAATTTGGCTAAGGATTAAATTGTAGGGAATGTAGCACAACAATCCAACAACAGGATGCATTTTTTTAAAAGTAAATTAGACCAAGGGATATTTGATTTATTGAGTAACTTTTTGGGAGTACTCAACTCTTAAGAGTTGAAACAGTGAAAATTACTCATTATTTATCAAAATTTGACTAAGCAATACCGCCTGGATCCTGGGCTCCTATTTCTTCCACATTGTCAAGTAAGTATCTGGTCCAGTTTGCAAAGATCCCTTGAATGACCAACTTCTGATTACCATGCTGATAAATAAGATCATATTGGGTTACCCTCAAATTACGTCAATTTATCAACATCAGCTTACAAGGAGATTTCAGATTCAACTTGCAAACTGAAGCAGCTGTAACCCATTTTCAATCAACTGTTTGATTCAAGTCTGTTAAATTGGTCAATTTGTTAAAGGTTTCCTGGCTTTCTAAGCCTTCCTACTTGGCCAAATAATTCTTGGCATTATGGAACTTACCGTGATACTTACTAATTACCATGCAAATCTTAAGCTGGCGCTTCCCCAAACACTAATATGGTTAACAGTAACAACAATATACTAACACCAAAATATCAATTAAAGCCCAAATTTAAACATTTATTTAATCCTAAGATCTTTACTGCTGATTTCTTATTTAAAACCTATGAAGCTGTCATTGGTCAAGCTTCTGATGAGATTACATAAAAACAAATCTTGAAACGTCTACATCCTACCTTTCAAGAAGTGGTTTCCACAAGCTGCCTTCTATCACCACTTGATAGAAGGTGAAACAACTCCAGATTGATAATTTTAATTAAGATCTTAGCCTGAAGTGAATAAAAAACTTATTTATGCATATTATCTTTGAATTTAAGGAGACCTTTGCTGAGTTGGCAGATAGGTTTTACATAGAAGGTCAAAAATTGATCACAGGCTGTTAACTTACTCATGAAATTATCATTCCTTTTTGCAAGCCCTTAAGGTCAATAAACTTATATACCTTTACTTTAGGGCTCATAAGGCTATGCTCACTTCCAAAAAAGCACCAAAACATTCTTATATAATATACACTTTGTTCACTCTGATTCTGTGGTGTGTGAGAATTAGGCTGCTTCCTCTTATAAGACTAATTCTTGTGCCTTTATTATATTTACCTTGAACACTTCTAGAAACCCTATATGTCAATTATTTAATAACTTTAATGATACTAGACATCATTATACATATTTAACAGCCCCCTGTTGAGTGGAATAGTCCCAAATAGCAGGTGGTAAAAGAGAGGATAACCTAGAGGCAGAGACACTCTCAGTTGATAACTCTTCCCAGCCTTGTTTTCTTTGTCATCCACACCTGCTGATTAAGGTACCCTTTCTTTCCCCATTCTTTCTTTATAATGACCTCTCTATAAATATGATCCTGAAAATTCTTATAAAGAACATTATGACTATTAGGGTATTTCATCTTTTCTGTCTCTAAAAATATCCAGGTACTCTAAAAATATGTTCTTGGAAATAAACACCACATAAAAACCCTTCTCAGAAGCTAAATATACTTTATCTTACCTTTACCTTACTTGTTAAAATTAAAATCATGTTCTAGTAGACACCTCTGAAGAAGCAGTTGAGCCACCTTATGCCATCTTTAACAATTTATCTGACATTCTTCTTTTATAACCCACCTATAAAAGGTTTTCTGCTCTATGATTCATGATGGAAAATTAGGATAAGAAAAAAGATTGGGTTTAAGGTGTTCTATCATTTATCCTCCTTTTTATTATACTACTGCTTGTATGGAAATCTCTATCCAAAAAGACAAGATTAAGTCTTCCTTTAATAATGGCTCCCCTGTCAATGTGGTGTCTCCTAAACTGATCTAGAAGCTCAATCTGGCTCCTGATTTCAACTAAAATCAGTCTTATAATATAAAAGTTTCTCTATTTTATAAGAAATTTGAGCCTACTCTGCTTTACCAATGAAGTTTAAAAATTTATTAATTTCTGTTCCTGATGTAGTTTTATAGAATTAGAGCTATTATTTATTAGTTGAAACACAATTTCTCCAGAAATATAATGGAATCATCAGCCTCAAAGGCAGCTACCTCTCTCTACTTGAAAATAAGATCCCTATTATTTTTGAAGAGCCTACCATTGTTCATTTAAAGCAATATAAACCTTATGTAGTTGAATATCCTCAAGCATATTCATCTAAAAATATTGTATATACTTGTTCAACATTAAATATTCACCCATCCTCTTTTCCTTTCTCTTATGGGATCTCTCTCAAAGCCACTGCTGATGTCATTATCTCTACAGGTTCTAAAGTTGTAGTTTACTCCAAGATATCCTATGAATTTTCTATACCTACCTTTTTGAGCTGTATTCCCCTCTTTCTTTGATCTTAAAGTGCCATATATGTGTCCAGAAATACTCTATCTATCTCATAAGTAACCTAATTAATTACTTCTGGCTAAAATCACATCTGATCCAATAACAGTTTCTTGAGATCATGTTGTTGATCATGAATGGCTACTTAAGGTTCCTGAAATCATGTCACTACATCTCTGTCAGGGACCCACTTGGCAGGGAATAAGCTTCATAGCTGATGGGCAAGAGCCCCCACATTCAAACCTGCAATTACTGAGCCAATAGGAACCGTGACCATTGCAAGATATCCAAGGTGCCCTAGGTAAGAAAATCTTCCAAACATAGAACTGGATTGACCAAGTAGATAGTAACCTACCAAATACATCAAGAGGTAAAAGGAGGTGTAAGGTCTCACCAGGGTAGGTTCAGCAGGAGGTGAAGTAAACAAACAACCATATTGGAACTTGCGTCCCCAGTGTCCAGAAGGGTATTTGAACCATCCATTGGCAAGGGGTTCCTTTTGGTGGGCGTCATCTGGAGAGGAGTTGTACCAGTCAGTTTTAGGTGTTGGGTTTCCAATGCCAATGCCAATACCACTGGCAAGAAATAAGCTAGAAACCAGGATAGGAATAAAATTCCTCTCATGGCTTCAAAAACGCGTTTATCATAAATAAGGAGTAGCAAGGTGAAGGATAAATCTTTATTGTTGGAACAAGTAAGTAAAATAAGATTTGTTCACTTAAATAGCTTCCAAAATGGAGGCTGGGAAATTTAAGTGGATATTGGGGAGATCAGAGGGGAATGCCAATGATTTTCATAAATATGATGGTCAAAGTTAATACCTGGGCAATCTGTGCATTGAAATGGAGCTGGAGATGGAATAATATCATATTGTTAAAGGAGAGGGAACCAAAACAAGCCACAAGATCATTGAAATTTAAGCAATTATTTTCTTGATTATCAAGAGAAGTGAAGAGCAGAGCCTCTGTTTCATTATCTAAAGATCAATCAGTGAGTGGCAAGGTGCTAAACAGCAGCCAATCAGACGCTGAGCGGTAAGTGATGTTCTCACTTAAGTTAATAACCTTTTTGGATTCAAATTGAAGCGCAAAAGCAAAAATCAATTCAATCAAATGGATATAAAAAGATAAAGTAAGTTCACTGGTTGAATCTATACTAACAATAGGTGTTTGAGGATCGGTTCCTGGTTTGAATCCCAGTAGATTCAAAGATAGGAAACAACATGGTGTCACATACTTGGTGGTTATGTTGCTGTGTTTTTGTTTTGTTTTCTATGTCAATAAAATTAAGAGAGGCAGGTAAAGAATCCCTGACAATCTCTTTGGTACTTTCAGTGATTTTAACCTACCTGAGGATGAACCTTGGGTTCTTTCCCTATTCACTGCCAAATTTTTCCCCTCAACTTTCCTCTTTCCAGGAGGAAGAAGTTCTAGAGCTTTTAGACAGATATGTAGGAATCTTTTCCAAAGACAGTGTATACTATGAACTGGATAAGGAATGCATACACCAGATTGACACTGGAGATGATCCTCTCTTCCACATCAAGACTTATTACTGTAATGAGGATGGGGATACTTAGGTGTCCAAAGAACCCAAGAAGTTTCTGAATACTGGACTGTTAGATCCTTCTCAGAGCCCATGTACCTCCCTGTTGCTAATAATCAATGATATTGATGGAGCCCACCACATTTTCATGAACTAAAGTTGCCTCAGCAACCTCACCAAGAACAACTCCTACCTGCTTCATAAATTGATAATGATTTAAGATAGCTAGGAGGCTCTAAGCTCTTCTCTGTCATGGATCTGACCTTGGGATATTGGAAGCTTGACTTTTCTCCTAAAAATAGATAAAATGCTTTCATTATCACTTCAGAAGGGCTTTGAGCCTACTTATATGACACAGCTTCTTTGAAATGCCCATTCTACATTAAAATGCTGTATGGACTCTATCTTTAGAGAATCAAAGTTGACTTGTGTGCTTGTATATCTATATGCTATTACAGTCTTTAGTGCTACCTTTAATGAACACTTATCTTACCCAAAATAAGCCTTTATAAATAATTAAGAAGTTGGGCTTGATTTGAAGCCCTTATAGTGGGAATTCTTCATAGAAGGCTTGGAGATCCTTGGACGTGAAGTTACCCAGACTGGTATCTGCCCATTATGAAGGAAGTAGAGGCCATAGAAAATATTTTGTCTCCTATAAACCTGCAAAATGCCCAAGCCTTCTTTAAATTATGGACTATTCTCAACAGTTTATGCCTGATTTTTTTCAATCTAAATTATACCCTTGTACAGCTCTTTGCAATGTACTCTTAAAGCTGACTTATGGTCAACAGCAATATTTTAAGATTTAAAACAAAAGCTCAAAGTAGTACTAAATCTTTTTTATCTTGTTTATGACAGGGAGTTTAGCATCTACACTGATGTTAACAACTTGAATATAGTGGTAATCCTTGCTCATCTTGACAATAAAGGTGTGTAACACCCTGTTCTTGAATCTTCTTTTTCCTAATAAGCATCAAAAGAACTATAGTTTTACTGAAAAGAGATACTTTTCTGTTTTATATGGCATCAAGAAATTATGTCATTATGTCTATAAACCCATTTTAATGCTGCCACCAATCATACATCCCTTAAATTTTTATACCAACTGAAGGAACCTGAAGGGTGTCTTTCCAGATAGAAACTAGAATTTAAAATTACAACTTACTGCCTTACAATGACCTGGGATACAATATCATAATGTTGATGGGATAACCTAAATTCTCATCCTAGCCCTCCACCCTGCTGAATTTAGATATAAATGGCTTTATAAACTAGTTGGATGCCCTTATTTTTAAAGAAACAGATACTGAAGATGTAGATTTAGCTCTGAATAATCTCCCTTGGAATATGCTATTAAGATATCAGCAACTATAAAAGAATTTGACATCAATTATTGTTGTATGCTTGTCCTAGTATCCACTTATCTCTCATCTCTCAGGCTCATAAATATGCTGGTCATGGAGGTTTGGCCAATGCTCAAAGTTGGCTGCAAAAACATTACTACTTGAATAATCAGCAACTTCTTGTCCCAGGTGTGGCTGCCATTTTCCATGATCCTCTGCTACAACCTCCTCACCTTCCATCCCATGAGTTCATATTGGTTCCCCTTTGACATGCCTTCCATAAAGTTGCCATGAACAATTCAGTTCCTCTTTCCCATTCCAGATCTGGTTAAAGATTTATTTTGCTTGTTGCTGATCATTTAAGAAGGTGGTTAGAGGCCAGGTCTATCAAGTATGTCCCTACAAAGTCTTCAGAAGCCTTTTTGACAAGATACATATTCTTCTGAAATAGATATCCCCAAGTGATGCTATCAAGTAAGGGCTCTAACTCTGATGTAATTTAGTGAACTCCATAGAAGAACTTTGTTAAACATCAGTAATTTCTGCTCCCTTGATCCCTCTACTTTTGAAATGATGGGGCATGATAACTCTACCCAGATATCTATTATGAGGAAGCTAACCTGTTCTCATTCTTTAAAATTGGACCTATATCTTCCTGATTCTATGTTTTTTATTGCTAGAGTAAATATAGGGTCACAGGATTATTTTTGTTTATAATGCTATATGAGTGTGAGAATTATACTCCCTTACTCCTGGGTACTTTTTAATAATGATGATGATCTTAAGAAACACATTAAAGGCTTGGACAATTGTATCATAGGTACCTTAGCAACCATTTATGTGCCTGTCTAAAAGCCCAAGACCTTGGAGCTCATGTCATTTAAACCTTCCAGAGCCCTCAATCAGAGTTCCAGTTAGTTTAACATGTTTTATATCACTGAAATTGATATGGGGACTGTGTCCTTCATTTGAGCTTGATTAGGATTGGTCCTTTGGAAGCTACTTTCAAACAAGGTTCAATTACACTGCAAAGTTACCATCCAGTAGCTGTCTCTTTGATTTTATTTCTATTAGATCCCTCTGAAAGTATATCTACTAAGACCTGATCTATAAAAGAACAATACCATAGATGGCCACAGTCAGACAAGGTTGATTTTACTAATTGTTGGGAATTTGATCAAGCAATGATGCCAATTATGACAGAGCTCGCAGATATAAATTACAGCTGCTGTCAAAACAGCAGGCTCAACCCGCCAGCAAGGTTCCAACCAAGCGGGTTTGTGACTTGCAATCCAATTACCTGGTCACTTGAAGCCAGACCCGGAAGTCAACTTGGATTACCAAATCAATCAACATGAACAAATGATGATCCCTCACGGTGGATACCTCAATTTGGCGCTTGACTCATTAACAGGATCAAGCCACCCCCTCTTCCATCCAGCCGTGTGATCACCAATCATGTTCCTTCTATCCATTGATTCACAATAGCTATATAATCACTATCTCACAATAAAGATTGTTATCTATCCTCTAAATATTTTCCCCCTTGTAACTCTGCTAAAACAGCACAGTTACAACATTGGTAGCACAGGTAGGTTCTCCATCCTACCTTATCTTGAAAAATTCTGCCTGTTGCCCGCACACGCCGTGGCCAACAAATCCTCGACAGAATTATGTCTGGCCTCCCACCTGACTGGACGCCGTACACTCCTGGTACCAAGATACCTGATGGTTTTGTTCTCTACCAAAACACGGTGATCCTGCTACCCGCATTCAACGCCCTGTCCGCCCTAGGGCTCTTCCAGGCTCCCTCATCAGTGCCGCAACCAACTGACAAAACCACCATGCCCGCCTACGTTGCACAAAGACTTTGCAGCGCCGCCTTGGAACCCTTTGCGGGGGCCAACAACAACAATGCTGCCGCATGGATTCAGTCCGCCCAAAGCAAGTTGGCTCAGATGGAGTGCCCACAGCGGTTTTGGATTATGGAGATTTCCATTTGTCTGATCCATGACTCTGAAACTTGGTGCAACAAGTGGCACAAAGAGCACACCAACAAGAACTGGGACACCTTCAAACAGGACTTCTTGGCAAGATTTGTGCTTAAGGATACGGCACTCATGATCATACGCCAAGTAAAGAACCTAACCCAGACAGGCACCGTTAAAGAACTCACCCGCGCCTACAAGGAGCTCTGTCTCTGCGCCCCATCCAACATGGCCTTTGACACGCCAGAGACACACCTCATGTACTAAGACGCTCCCAAATTGCACGTAATGAGACATGTGAACCTGGATCAAGTTACCAACCTACAAAGCCTGTACCGTGAAGCAGAAAAAGCAGAACAAACCTCCAACGCTCTGCACAAGGCACAGACTGGGAAACAGGAGAGACCCAAGGACTCACATTCAAGTGGGCAATCCTTGCGGCCACCTCCTGGAGGTAATGGTAACAACAACAACCACAAACCCACGGGATCAAATGGGAATGGGAATGGAAATAACAGCCAATCAAATTGTACCCATTTCCGTGTCACCACCACCCAAGGCAACCAAGATGAGGGAAAAGCCCAGGGAGAGCACTAAGCAAGCCAAGCTCTCCCCACGCAACTCCTGACTTGCCCAACAATGAATACCAACCCGAGGACGTGGACTAATGCCCAATGATTCAAGTGCCCTTGGAAGACCCAGTACTGTACACCATTGCCAGACATCCCAATAAATTGATGTCTTACCCTTTCTGCTTTTGCAGTTACACAGGCTCATCACTCTTGGACTTGGGCGCAGATTGAACTTTAGTCAACAGCAGCTTTGTGGACAAATTCAAGCTGGCCACTAATCCTTTGCAGATTAAAAACGTGGTCCTGGCTGATGAACACCACATTGCCGTGACAAAAGAAACTTCCCCCTTCTCTGTCATGCTCAAGAACCTCCACTCCACCATCCAAGGTCCCGTCATTGACTTCCCTAAGTTCAACATTGTACTGGGACTAGACTGGCTGTGGAGAAACAACCCTCACGTAGACTGGGCAACCTCAGTGCTGACCATCAAGCGCAAAGGTGTCAACCATCAAATCTACCCAGACTCTGTAAACCAACTCCTGCAAGATCACGTCTTTGTACGCATCACAGAGACCTCAGATGAGAAGGAAAACCTGAAAGCTATTGACTGGGACTCCTGCCAGTATGAAATCATACACTTCAAGGATCATCAGGACACCTCCACGCTGCAAGACCGCAACATTGTGGCCTGTCACCCAGAAATCTTTAAGGAAGCGTTACCTGGGCTACCCCCTGAGAAACACATCCAAAACTCTATCCAACTCAAGGGGGCTGTACCCAAGGCACGCCCCATTTACAGGCCGACCCCAAATGAGGACAACACCTTGCGTGCCTATCTCAAGGAAGCATTGGAAAAAGGACTTATCCGCCCCTCACAGTCTCCCTTTGGGGCCGCCGTATTCTTTGTGGCTAAAAAGGACGGTACCTTATGCCTGGTCACAGACTACCGCGCCTTGAACAAAGTCACCATCAAGAATTATTACCCCTTACCACTAATTGACAATCTCTTTGACGCCTTTGGAGGAGCCTCTGTCTTCTCCAAGATTGACCTAACTGCAGGTTACAATCAGATTTGTATCAAGGAGGAAGAAATCCCCAAGACAGCCTTCTGCACCAAGTACAGTTCCTACAAATGTGTGGTACTCAACTTTGGCATGACCAATGCCCCGTCCACCTTTGTAACCTTCATGAACAAAGTGTTTGCACCACACATAGGCAGACACGCCCTTGTGTACCTGGACAATATCATTGTCTACAGCCCCTTGGTAGAGCAGCATCACAAGGACCTGGAGGAAGTCTTTGCGACCCTGGCACAACACAAACTGTTGACCAAGCCCTCTAAATGCCAGTTCTTCTGGGAGCAACTACCCTTCTTGGGACACATAGTCTCAAAGGACAGCATCAAACCCAACAGTCAGAAGATACAAGCCATCTGCAAAATGCCACCTCCCAAGGACAAGTCAGAACTATGCACCTTCTTGGAAATGGTGGCCTATGTACAGAGTTTCATACCTGACTGTGGCGTCTTGACCGCCCCCTTTTCTGCCATAACAGGCGCCAAGTCCAAGTTCATATGAACCCCCCAACGCAACCTCTGTTTCAGACGTCTCAAGGAGAAACTCACAACAGCACCCATCATACAATACCCCAAACAAGACAGAGAGTATCAGATGGAAACCAACGCTTCAGACGCATCCATTGGGGGAGTACTACAAATCAAAAATAATGACAGTGACTTCCTGCCCGTAGCTTACAAGTTGCGCAAATTGACAGATGGCAAGTGTTGATACCCAATCCACAACAAAGAAATGTTGGCCATTGTAAACTGCCTAGTCAAATTGCGTTGTTACCTGGAACAACTGGAAGAATTCACAGCACTAACCAATCATAAGTTGCTCATCTATTTCAAGACACAAGCAAACCTGTCACGTTGCCAAGCGCAATGGATGGAAATCTTAGAAAGGTTTAACATGCTCATACAATATAAGCCCGGGGCCAAACTTGCCATGGCAGACGCCCTGTCCCGCCTGTATGTACGTGATTCTAGGGGAAAGAATGGGCTCAACCCAGACTGGCCTCTCCTAGTGCTCCGTACAAAAGACAAAGGATTCCCCGCAGGCACAACCAATATCACCAAAGAAACGGTCATCAAGAATGAGCACCTCTTTTCTGACGTATACGGGACTCTTCACAGAAAGATTTGGATGGTACAACCATTTCCTACATTCCCACACATCAACAAGTTGATACCAAACTTTGCTACCACAGAGATCTTGGACATACTAAGAGCCAAAATCTATATGAATTCCTAAAACATAAAGCCTGGTGGCCTACTTTATACCGCAATGTCCAGGAAGTGCTAGAACAGTGTGAGGTCTGTGAAAAGTTTGCCAGAAGCAAAACCCCACCTAAGTCTGTACTCCCCATTCAAACCCAACTACCATTCAAGGTATGGGCTCTGAACATTGGGGGCCCCATGCCAGGAAAGCACTGCGACAAAAAATACATCATCACAGCCATCAATTTTGCAACAAGGTGGCCAGTAGCCCAAGCGGTGAAATTGCACACCGGTAACAACGTCCGACAATTCATTGGCAAAGAAATAATCAGTAAGTTTGGAAAGCCAGAACTCCTGATAACTGATGGGGGCAAAGAATTGACCTCCAAAAACACCAATGTGTACCTTGCCAAAAACAGGGTCAAACACACCGTCACAACACCATATCATCCACAGGCCAATGGACGCATAGAGCGGCTCAATGGTAGCCTTGTGCAAGCCTTAGCCAAACTCACTGCCAGGAGACCTGAAGTCTGGTATAAGCAGCTACCAACTGCATTACTTGTGCGCCAAACCCAAGTGAACAGATCCACAGGGAAAAGCCCATTTGAACTGGTATACGGCACACAGCCTAATATCATTCAAGCATTGACAGGACCTAAACTGGAAATCCCAAGTCAAGTCCCCCCTTGCTCTGATCCTCAAGTAATAGAGGCCAACAGCAAACAAGCAGCCAAAGAAAATGAACACTTACAAAAAACCTTTGTACCCATCCGCCAGAGACATGAAGTTGGGGACAAAGTCTGGGTCATGAATGTTGACAAGAGCAAACTACAACCCAAAAAAGTAGGGCCAGCAATAATCCTAAAGGTAAACGACAATAACACTTACCTTGTGCAAGGGCTCAGGAAACACAAGTAAGACAAGACTTTACACCACAACCGCCTACAGCTTTGTAAAGTGAGACAGAAGCATCAAGAAACTGCCCTTCCTGCCACTGAACAACAACTGGTTCAATATGGCGCCCAGGCTCCTGACGACCTCCCCAACAACCTGCCTCCTGAGGAGGCCAACTTTCAGCCGGGGGGTGTCAAAACCGCAGGCTCAACCCACCAGCAAGGTTCCAACCAAGCGGGTTTGTGACCTGCAATCCGATTACCTGGTCACTTGAAGCCAGACCCAGAAGTCAACTTGGATTACCAAATCAATCAACATGAACAAATGATGATCCCTCATGGTAGATACCTCAATTTGGCGCTTGACTCATTAACAGGATCAAGCCACCCCCTCTTCTATCCAGCCATGTGATCACCAATCATGTTCCTTCTATCCATTGATTCACAATAGCTATATAATCACTATCTCACAATAAAGATTGTTATCTATCCTCTAAATATTTTTCCCCATGTAACTCTGCTAAAACAGCACAGTTACAACACTGCCAAACAACATGAATTGGTAGTATAAATCATATTCATATTGGATCAGCAGTAGTCTGCTGACCTGAACCATAAATCAGCCAATAGTAAGCGCTTCTGCGGCGCTTAGTGATACAATATTTGCTGCTGTGCCACTTTGGAAAGATACAGGCACCGCCTGACTTTTACATTGAGTGCTGAGGTACTAGGGTTGATTCCCCATAATCTCAAATTCCCATATTAATCACATTATTAAGTATTAAGCTTGAAGTATGTCAGGAAGGTAGGAAGTGATCCTGAAGTAACCAAATTATTCCGTGCCATCAAGGGCCATCTGTGCTGGGGGAAGATGAAAATATTCTATTGGTTGACGTTTGATAAGTGCAAAACCTAGATTAATAATTACCCAAATTAGGGGCGTGTTAGAATGTCCTAGAAGACATTGCTAGCAGCCCAGAGATTGACCTTGTAGAATGTATAAGAAGCATTAATCAGTTATAATAAAGTCATCTTGGACCCACCTTTGATATATCTTTAATCTGGTTGACCTTTATCTTAATCTTTAAGTGCTTCTGTGAGATCAGAAGCTGTTTCTGGACAATAATCATGTTTCCATTTGATCCTGGCTCATCTGATACAACACTACTCATATCCTCATATATGAATGTATTAAAAAAATGTCTTGTGCCCTATAATCTCAAATAATTGTGGTGCTGTAATGCAAAAAGTGCAACACTAATGTTGGGGTCAGATCAGAAATATGATAATCTCCTCCTTTTCCATTTTCCCTATTAAAGTTTGGTATCTCTTAATCAGGCCATCCCTTATTTCCCTCTACCAGTAGCCGCTGGGATACTTTCTCCACCTATTTTAGTGATGGTTGGTCTGCCTACCCACCAAAATTTTGTGGCTGCACAGGATGATATAGGTCCAGCTAAACTTCCCAATAAATCAAAAGCTCGGTTCACTAGCTTCCCTTGGGTATCTTCTTTACTCCTGCCCACCCTCCCCAGCCCTGCCTGTAGAGAAGTTTTGTATGTTCTGCCTTCCAAGAGCATTGAGGTAGACCTATCTCTGAATCCTAACTTTTAGCTTATTCTAAACCAGATCCTATAGTTAGGATCTTCTGGGTGTGCCTTTATCCAACCAAAAAGAGGTTCATGGCACATGATTTATTGCTGAAAGAAATTACAGCTCCCCCATAAGTATAGAAATAGTAGAGTGGCATTGGGGGTAGAAAGCATTGGTGTATAGGGATCTAAAGGCAGTGACAGGGGTTGATATCTCATCTATGAAAGCTTTAGGAGATCACCTGAACCAACCTCTTTTAAGGCCTACCATCACTAAACTGAGCAGTGTGGCATCCATATTGGCAAAATACAATGGACAATAAATCTTTAGTGAAGCTGGGGGATTAAGTCTCTGGAAACTTCTTTGGTGACATCTGTATTGCATTGCAATGAATCTTGTACCGTGTTTATTTGGGTTAAAGAGACAGGAGATATAGTAGTTTTAATGGATGCAAGGATAAACATTGTATCAGCTTAATGGAAATAGACTCTGCTGGGAACAAAGTTGACTGATCTTATAAAAAAATAGAAGGGGGACCAAATTCTTTACTAATTGATACAGATTCATTGATTTTTTACCCTGTACTAACCCTGGTTGATTTTGGCAACCTCAAGAACTAACTCCTACAGCATGGAACATCCGCCATGTCAATAATTTCAAGATTTTTTTTGCTTTAACTTTTATTGTATCTTTTTTAAAAGTCCAAAATAAAAATCAAACATTGCTTTTACTATCTGTGCCAACTATTCAATCTAGAAAATATCCTTTAATATTGAAAAGAAGAAACATATTTTTGAGGATTGTCAACATAGAGGATGTTCCATGCTATATGAGTTGATTCTGGAGGTTGCTTTGATTTTTATGAGCTGAGGGGATTTTGATTCATGATGACTTGGTTTTGTTTATCCTGGCATCTACATAAACCACCATAGGAGCAGCCAGCTAAGCGCTCAATATTGATCCAAGCTGAGCAAGGTACCCTCCTCAGCCATCAGGGTTTAGCTAAGGAGTTGGGTTTAAGGAGCTCTGCAGAAAAATCAACCTCCCCAGCTTCTCAGGACCAGCTGTCCAAAGCAAGGCTGTCAAGATTTTCCTCACTAGCCAACCCCTGACACACCAAAATACCCACAAGGGGTTGGAATACACACCTTAAATAGATCTTTCTGTGGCATAGCAGGGAGAAAGTCAAGCTTAAGCAGCTTCACTTTATATCAGGTTAGGTATACCGCTTATTTCACCAGCAAAGGCCTGTTTTTGGATCTAACCTAAGCTTCAGGCGCTTGGTGACCTTGGCTAAATAGTAGCTTGATGGCTGATCTATCCTACCCACAGTTGTAAAGAAACCAGTACACTGACCTTTGGTGCCACCCAGCACCCTGGGGATACCCAGATCCCTTGCTGGAAACTTCCCTCAGGTGCAGATATCTCCTCGCTCACCAGCTTGTAAAACTTCCTGTTCATCCAGTGGCCTGATTCTATTTGGTTAACTGCTTCATAAACATCCAAGCCACTCCCCCAATCTGGTTTTTGGAGGATAGTGAGAGAGATAGGGCCTGTTAGGTATCCCTAAATCCCTTAAAGCCCATTTAATTGGTTTAAGTTGTCCAGTTGGGGAGAACTTTGTGATGCCATCCCTTTCAACCCAAGCATCTCTCATAGCCTGCAGGGGATCAGGTTTGGGCATGGATTTAACTTGCACACCTGATGGGGTTGGCTAAAGTTTGCCCATTCAAATTCCACTGTACCAGTATAGCTGTCCCCACAAACCCGGGTTCATACAGGTTTACTTCCAAGCACTATTTAGGGTGGCCCTATCAGAGAAGTTGCAGAAGTACTTCAATCTGGCCATGGGGATAAAGTATTTCCTTCAGCATTGGGTTGGCAGAAAGGGTAACAGTGCTGGGATCCTATCCTGGAAGAGGGATTAAAGGAGGAGATATTTTGCAAAAACCAACTGGTAGGGG
The DNA here is from genome assembly GCA_014839935.2 of Entomophthora muscae. Lineage (NCBI taxonomy): Eukaryota > Fungi > Entomophthoromycota > Entomophthoromycetes > Entomophthorales > Entomophthoraceae > Entomophthora > Entomophthora muscae. Next base: position 240,135 of record QTSX02000106.1, read on the forward strand.
TATAGATATCAGACTTGCACATGAGCTTTGGTAATCCAAGGGCCGTCAATAGGCGGTACACAACATGCTTATTCTAAGTGATAACTCAGGGGACCCATCATCTTTGCTTTGGATGTATAGTCTAATATATAAGCTAAGAGCCCTGGCCATATTTTCATGCAATAGCCTTGGAAAGGCATCCCCTTTATTTGAAAATATAGTAAACTAGCTTGAATCAGGATTCAATATTAGATTGAGAGGGTATCATGCGCTGGTGGGGCTTGACTTGGTTGAAGCTGGGCAGCTGAAAAGAACTTTTCTTGGCCAGCCAGATTTATCTGCCAGTACCAACTGAAGTGCTGCCGGTTAATAAATTTGGTACCTGCTAGCCAGCTCCTGCCCCTTGCAGGACCACAGTGTAAGCCAGGGAGGCTGTAAATTTTATGGCACACCAGGCTAGGGCCAGCAATATTTTTAAGGGGAGACCACTGGTACCTGCTTGATATATCATTAGATCACAGCCCTTTATCCACCTTGATGCACTCATGGACCTGCAAATATGATGTTCCTTGTTGCAGGGTCCTGCTATATCAGTTAATAACCACACTACTGTATAATTTTTCCCATGCACCTGGGGCCTTTAAAGAGTCTTGATATATAGTTTAAGCTAACCATCTGGAGTTCTCTTGGGATCAATGGGTTATATCTCTATGGGGTATTATGCTGCCTCTCAACCTTTTTTATGTATCCTTGGGGTTTAGGGTTGTCAAGATGGGATAGAGTGATAGTCTTTCATATCTTATATGATGTAGATTACACCATACAAGCATGGTAATGCTGATCATGATGGAATCTTGTGTTGGCATCCTAGAATGGTAAACTTTTCATGGATAGTAAGGGTTGGATAAGATGGATATATGTGGGAGAGACCAGTAGTGCAACTAATTGGTTTAAAGTTACTGGAGCAGGAGTTCTGATTAGTTAACAATAAGTTTTTGGGCAACTTCTCTATAAGAGTATTGATGTACATCCTTGTTTGTAAGTGGGCTGAAGATGGATTTAAATTACACGAGGTTGTAAATTACATATGGGGGTTTAAGGATAGCAAGCATTGAAGAGAAGTTAGGATGATCTGATTGGCATATATAGCTATTGGAGTATTAACAGCTCAATTAAACATTGATGTATACCTCAACTTAATGGGCTTGTCTCCATATGCCTGATGTTTAAACACTTCAAACTTGAACTAGGGAGCTTAAATGTTGAGGATCTCAAGTCCAGATGGTTATTAAGTGGTATGGCAAGCTTATATAGGGTTCACAATATCTGAAGTTGATGTGTTTTCTGGTTCCCTTGCTTGGGATCAGGTTTATGATTGGACTATTGGGTGAGGTAAATTTCCAGCATTTCTCTGCTTTCTGGCGAAAAACATCTTCTTTGGTTGTTTAATCCCAGTGAATCTGTTTATGGGCCTTGCAGGGTTTATAAGGTTCTTTTAATTTTTTAAAAAAGTTCTTGTGTTAAGATAATTGCCCAGGGAATTGAAGCCCTTCAGTTTTTACAGCTAGGCTGGGTTTAACTTAGCAAGGAAACAGCTGCTGTGCCGCCGAAAATAACCATCGGTCGATATTCGATCTCGTCGCTGGGATGTAGCTAACCAGGGGTTGTCCTAAAAGAGAAGAATGCTTGATTAAAATAGAAATTCATTTTAGCTGCTTTAAGATTAAACAATAAAGTTTATCAGAGATTCTATGGCCAAGCTTAGCTACAGAGTCATATGAGGGATGCTGTTAAATAGATGGTTGCCCTTTAACAAGCGTTCACTACGAAATGATATAAGCTATCGGACTAGAAGTCAGGCTAATGTCCAAGTCACGTTATCTGAATAAAGTATATTGTTTGGACTAGTAATCTGCATGCCTTATACAACTATGATATGCTCTTCCTTTGAAAGACGATGTAAGGGGGTTAAAGAAAGTATATGTATAGTCATGGTTTGGGGGGTTTGATTGGTTGTAGTTTGTTTTAAATGCAACATCTGCTGGATTTAGTTTGAACTTGGATTAGGTCTGTTGGGATATTTAGGGATTGTTCGATTGGCCAATGCCACAGGTTAGGGTTGGGGTTGTGAGACAAAGTGCGATCAGGTATTTATGAGATGGCAAGGGGGTGCAAGTAATGGTGTGGGGGTTGATTTTACGCAGTTGTAATTTCAAATGGATCTGCGGACATGTGGGGAAGTTTGGGGGACTTTTAATTATAGGTAGTTGCTGCTTTGATGGAATTTACATAAATTATATTGCGCTGGTGGGGTAGCTGGGGGATATTCGGGCTGCCCCTGGAACATGGCAGCCAATCAGGGCGCAGGGTTTGGTGGAGGCAGCTAATGGGTGGTGGTGTATTAGCCCGATGCGGGGAGGCAAGCGTATAAAAGGGGAGAGGGGCAGCGAAGAGAAGGACAAGATGATCAACCCTGAACAGAACACCGCACTTCCTTCACAGATGAGCGCTCCAGGCTCGATTTCCCACCACGGCTTTACGCCTGTGGTGGGCAGCGACGAGTTCCTGAACAGCGAGCTGCTGATGATGTATGACAATGTATTTATGAATCCCATGGCCATGGACCCATTCCAGCCCATCCCTAACCTCCCTCCAATGCCAGACCAGTTCTGCACCGAGTTTTACGAATACGACCGCCAAACTTACCGCCAAGCCCCCCGCAAGCGCGTCAAGAGCGAAGAGCCATCCGAGTCTGCCGCCCCCTCCGACCAGGCTGGAGACGCAAACCCCCCCCAACTCGGCCGAGATGCGCCGCCAAATCCACATCCAATCGGAACAGAAGCGACGAGCCCAGATCAAAGACGGCTTTGAGGAGCTCAGGAAGCATCTTCCAAACTGCAACAACAAGCAGGTTTCCAAGGCAGCCATCCTCTCGAAAACGGTGGTGCATTTACAGCATCTTAAATCCACCCAGCATGTCCTGATGGGCGAGATTGAGCGGCTGAGGCTCGAGAACGACCAGCTGCGAAACATGCAAGCCCTCGTGTACCCCAACAAGCTCTTCTCCATGGATCTCTGATCACCCACCTATAAATAATCCCAGCCAATCATATCCCTCGACAGTAAATAAACTTTTTCCTACCACCAAACAGACAAACTACTCCATTGCCAGTGCAAGGCGTATAAATAAATATATCCCCTTCCCATTAGCCATACATTACACCCCCATTCCATCAATACCAATTAAACAACCGCCACATTAAAATCCCAATCCAAGCACATCTGCCCCTGCGTCCAATACAACTTAAATTGCTGCTGAACCCTGTATACCAATCTGGCCATAATGACCTCATTACGAACTTTTTATCTCGCCCAATCATCCCCGGTTTCACATGCCCAATATAAACTCTAATCTAAACAAATAACTTAGCATATCCAATATAAAATCCAATCTAAACAAATAACTTCACATATCCAATATAAAACCCAATCTAAACAAATGGGTCATTATTTTAAGGATTAGGCCATTTTCTAATGCACATGCTGCTCAAGTCGCAGCATAACACAGTTCGATTTTGAAAAAGTAACTAATTACACAATTTATATTTAAAACATTAATAACTCAATGAAAAATTAATATTTTTTCACACTGTAAACTATCAAAATGAAGCTAAGAATCTTATCTTTCTATTGGTGTAAAAATTTTAATATGTATACTATGCTCAATATTAAAGCAAAAGTAATTTAAAAGAGCATAATCCAGATTTTATTATATGATTATATCTAATGATATAAAGTAGATCACTTCAAAGCTAATAAATACTCTTTTTTGAATACACAACAGATGTTTTTTATTTGACGAAATTAAAGATAAGATTGAGAGCTTTATTTTCGCATTTTATTTTATTTAAAAAGCTCAATTCTCTAGGATTTTATGATAGTTTGAAGTTAGGATGTTTTTATCACTGTTTATATTGATTTTAAGGTTCAAGTGAGCTTCGAACCTCAAATTGAGCATTCTTTAAATGGAATTCTTTAATATTTTATCATTTTAAAAATATGCAGAAGAGTTACAATTAACTGAATACATCATTTTAATTGATTTGCATTGATTACAAAGAGGATATGATGTAATAATAATGCTTAGCTGCTTCACATATATCACTTGTGCATGAAAACTGGGTATTTAATTAATTTCTGCAAACATAAATTCAAGTTCAAACTATAATAAAAACTATCACACCATTTCTTTCAGAATGGTGTCATTTAGCTTGGTATATAAGAGCTAAAGTACCACAAAGCTTCTAATCCAAAAGACCCCATTCAAAGACCACATTCTGATCATAACTACTCCATCATTAAGGCACACATCAGAGATCTGACCTAATTACAGATTCAAAATACTACCATGTCCTCAGTTAAATTTACTTCTTCCATGCTACCCTTTTTTCCCTTGGGAGCTTCAACAAAAAGAGAGAGAATTGCAATGTTAAAAAAGGCATTCCTCTTTATTGCTGGTGATGATCTTGATAATTTCATCAAGCACCTCCTTACTCAAACTGAATTTGGGAAAGCTCAGTTCCTGCCAACTATTCAAAATCAAAAAGGCAATGAGTTCATTGAAAACTTAAAGGATCTCATGAAATCTTCTCCCCAAAAACATCTCCCAGCCTTGTGATCTCTGGTTACTTCCAGTTACTCTTTAAAAGAGCTTAATGATATGGGGTTTAATATAACCAAAAGTGAGTTTGAATACTCAAGAAAAATAAATAAAAATAAAAATGTAAGCTTAAACAAGAAAAGCCAAAAAATAATAACTATTCATTAAAAAAAGAAATAACTAAAAAAATAATTAAAAAATTGCTGGAAAATTCTTTTGAAACAAGCCAGTTTACAAAAAAAGTGCCTGAAAAAATTTATAAAGATATAGAAAAAGAGATGAGTAATTACTCAACTGAAATTAAATACTCTCTACTTAAAACAAAAAAGAAATTTATGAAAATAAAAAATGAAATTTCAGTTTCAATTTCCACTTACTATAAATTAATCCCTAAAAATATAATAAAAAGTAAAAAACAAACCGATATGTGCAATATTTGTAATTTAAAAAATTCACTAGAAAAAAAGAAGGAAGAATGTGAAAGTAAAAACTTACCATTACCAGAATCTATAGACAATGACTTAAAGACTATTAATCAGCACCAAGACTTTTATGTTCATCAAAATTGTGAATATAAAAAAGATATTAATGAACTAGATGATGAGTCTTGTGTTGTAGTTATAGATTATAAAGAAAACTTAAAGGTTGGAGGTGGTCCAATTGAGACCAATAATTGTTTTTATTCAAAAAAACCAATCTCATTATTAGGGTTTGCATTAGTTTTTAAAGAAAACAATAAAATTAAATATGAATATCATGATTTTTTGTCTCAAATGTTATCACATGATTCTTTATTTTCAGGTGAATGTCTAATAAGTCTTCTTAAATTGGATAGATTTAAAAAAATAAAAAATATAAAAGTATGGACATATAATGGAAATCATTTTAGATCATATGAATTTTTATATTACTTATTTAAAGAGGCACCTAAATATATTAAGGGTTCTATAAAATATAACCGTTTTGTTGAATGCCATGGAAAAAGCATTGTTGATGGTCACTTTGGTGTAATATCAAAAATTTTAAAGAAAAAAGAAAATGTACTTTATATTAACAACATTAATGATCTAAAAAATATTTGTGAGAAAGAAGAAAGAAGAAAAGAATTATACAATTCAGCTTTAACTGGTTCAATTGTTTCCCAAAAAGCATTTTTTATATTTATGAAAGGAAATTTAGGCCTATAAAAAGAGAGCTTGAAGTTAAAAATCTGTGCATTAATCTTTCATATTTGATGAATGATGGGAAGTTATATACTTCACCTTTAACATTTGAAAGCTTCTCAGAATATTCTGAGATAAATTATCATTTGAAATCACGTGATGATACCAGAGAAACAAAAATATCAGAAGATGCTAGTAGTGTATTGGGACAAGTTCATGAAGTAGGGCAGCTTACTAGAGGGTGTATTTTAAATAGAGTTATCAGTCTTTCAAAAACAACAACCTTTTTTTCTGAAACAAACTAAGAATATTTATGATGAGCCAAAGATAGGGTAATAGCATTTATAGCTTTGGGGCTGCTATTACTCTCCCATGCAATTCATCATAAATATTTTTGGTTTGTAGCAGCACTTAAGATATTTTCAATAGTACTATAAGTTGCAATTTTCAATTATAAAATCAATGAATTATTTTTTAAAAAATCTCCCAAGCCCAAGATCAATTAAATATTTGGGATTGATTGTATTTTACTCTTTCTGAATAATTTGAATATGAATAATGTGATTAAATTATAAAATAACCAATCTGGCGCCTAGGCATAACAAGGTAAATAATGTCCCAAATGGTTGAATGGATACGTTTCATAATAGAGAGGCCTAAGCTCGCTCCACATCAGTTACATATTTCAAATAACTCAACCAACCTTCCTATAGCAATACTATTTAGCGAGCAGCGTTGGAATTCTAGCTGATTGGATCTAAACCAGCCAATAAACGCTAGGTGGGCTTAAGAAGCAATTTCAATAAGAACCGTCTATATTGGGGAAGCCGGTGGGTTCTTATACTACAATGGCGGTGGAGGTAAAAGCTGAGTTCCCCAGCCCATGCATATTTTCTGCAAGGGTAGGGTTTGCTCGGGGAAAGTTTTAGGGAGGAGATCCAGAACTCGCATACGGGGACCACTCCTTGTACAGGTGCTTGGTCTGCTCTTGCGCTAGCATTAGGGACTAGATCGGGTTCCCATTGTTCAAGGTTCATCTCGGCATCTGATCGATTGATCTTTGGTTGATTGCCTTCGCAACGCTATTAACCGGCCAATGAGGTCAACCTATCCACCCTTGGCATAGCTTCCATCGGTACACCAAGTCAATATCATCCACTGGGAACAGCCCTTCTTGTAACTGGACATTGGAAAAACTAACCTCCACCAGGGTTGCATTGCCCAGCTATAAACCTTGCCCTGGAATGCAGCCCCGTTATACTAAGCCTGCAACTCCAGGCACTAACTTCCCAATCCAGACTAAGCCTATGGTTAGTCTTCAGAGATGAATACAGGTTTACTTTGAGGCCCTAAGAATGCAGAATACACATTAGACTTCTCTATGATGGGTGCATCAAAGCACATAAAACATCCAAGAAAAGATCGCCAATTAAACTTGATCCTTATTTGGGAACAAGCATGGGAATTTATAATCCTTTATGCCACCAAAAAACATCAGATGGACAGGAAAACCATTCACCGCCGGTATAGGTGGGAATGAGATAACTGAGGCCACAGAAAGGAGGGGGAATTTGGAACAACCCCTTCGAGGGACTGTAAACTCTTCAAAGGGTGAAGGGAAAGGAATAACCGTCAAGTTTAAGATTCAACACAGCACAGGAAAAATAGATCCCAAATCAATGGGACCCTTCCCAACCTTGCCCCATCTAGGTTGGCCTGAATGTAACAAGGTGTGGTCGGAATGTTGGATTTCAAACCCCCAAGTTGGATACCTGACTAGTAAACAATTCCCGCATTGTAGATTTCTTTGTCCAGATCGATTTCACTAGGGACCTGTCAAATTCATTTCCTGTATAGCTCTCCCGCCCGCCTCATAAAGTCCAGCTTGATCCCCTAAACTTCAGAAATTACCCGGTGCAGCTGTTGACCAGTACGTTTCAGCGCTTTCAAAGTTATCCCCAGCATCCCCTCCATTTTCTAGGACTTTCACATGCTGGGAAATCATTTTTATGCTCTAGAGAAGGGTCTGGATCAGATCTCTTCCAAACCTCACCTCTTCCAGTTGTTGTTACGGGGACAACTTTGAATAGGTTTGCCCAATCATCACCCAAACCCCCTACCCAGGATATCTGCCTGCCAACCATGATCTATTAAAAATCTGGACAGTGGCTTGGTCAGCTCTACCCAATCTGTGACAGGAATAGGCAGATAGCAAGAAGAGGTCTCCATGTGGTGGGAAATAACCACCCGAATCCATAGGTAGCTGATAATTAGCCACCACCAGAGCTTCAGATACTGTTTAGTAAAATTTCCAAAAGAAACACTCAGGTTCAACAAAATGATCAAATCCAACCAAAGGAGTCCCAGATAAATAGCCTGTGAAAGGATTGGCGTATCTTCACCATAGAACTCTGGACATTGGGAAATAACAACTGCCTCAGGTTTGGATTCTGCAGGAAATACTCCCAGATTGGAAGGCATTGGGGTAACGTTAGGGGGCACCAACAACAAAGAAACCACAGCAGGCCCCATCTTCCAGTGATAATCCAACTCAAGATCTGGTTATACAAAATATAGCAAAGTAGACCCACTACAGGATGCATTTGAAAGAAAGTTAGATCAAGAGATGATTTAGTTTATTGAGTAACTTTTAGGGAGGGCACAGCTCTTAGAGTTGACCAGTGAAATTTTTCCAGCATGTACCAAATTTATTGACTAAGCAATACCACCTGGATCCATGGCTTTTATTCTGTTGACATTATCCCAAGAGTACCTCGTCCAGCACGCAAAAAACCCTTGCTTGAGTAATTTCTGTTGACCATTCTTATAACTGAGGTTGCATTGAGTGTGACAGAAATTGCAGGATAGTAAGAAGCTGTCTCCAGGTGGTGGGGAATGACCACCCAAATCCACATAGAGTTAATGATTAACCACCAACACAGCTTCAAATACCGTTTGTAAAATTTTCAAGTGAGATACTAGGATTAAGTAAAATAATTAATCCTAACCAAAGTATCCCAAGATAAATAGCCTGTGAAAGCATCAGAGTATCTTCAGAATAAAATTCAGGGCATTGAGATGCAACCCAATTTTCAGGTTCAAGGACAGGGGGACCACTCCAAGATTGGCAGGCATTGAATTAACATTGGGCGGTACTGAAAACAAAGTTCCAACTTCAGGGCCCCATCTTCCAGTAATGATCCGGCTTAGAATAAGACTGTAGGGGATGTATCGCAACAATCCAACAACAGGATGCATTTTTTAAAAGTAAACTAGACCAGAGGATACTTGATTTTTATTGAGTAAACTTTGGGGGACTCAACCCTTAGAGTTGAAACAGTGAAAGTTATTCAATATATACCAAAAATTGACTAAGCAATACCACCTGGATCCTGGGCTCCTATTCCTTCCACATTGTCAAGTAAGTATCTGGTCCAGGTTGCAAAGAACCCTTGCCTGACCAATTTCTGATGGCCATGCAGATTAACAAGCTGGTATCCAGTAACCCTCAAATTACATCAATTTATCAACGCCAGTTTGCAAGGGGGACTCAGTTTGGGCTGGCAGACTGGAGCAGCTGTAACCCATTTTTGATCAGCTGTTTGATTTAAATCCGTTAATTGTTTTACAGAAGTAACAACTTCAAGGCCCATGGCGGGAATCAAACCCTCTCCTAGCCTCCAGGCGGGGCTAGCAGGCGGAGGAGATTTGCCCGCACCTGGATTTTTGCTTTTTGAAGTGAATCCAGGTGCGGGAACCACTCCCGCCCTGGTAGTAGCTGAGGGGCCCGCTTTGGGCCCCAAACACTATTCCCAAGCCTTAATGGGTTTGGCTGGGCCTGGGCAGGCTATTTTTAGCTGCCCAGTAAACCCAGATCAAGCCCACCCTCCATTAAGTAATTTGGGGTCCCCAATTGGGGACCCCTTTTTTAATCAAGTTCTTTGGGCTTAAGAGAGCCTGTCAAGACAGTCCAAAAATGGTGACCAAATTGGGAAAACCCCCAAAACCCCAGAAGCCAAACCTGCCAGAACCAATGGCCAGCCAAGCCAAGATGGACCATCAAAAAGCCAAATAACTGTTCCTGAAAACCCCAAAAATAACCATGGATCAGCCAACCAAACAGCAGAACCTGAGATGCCAAGCCTTGCTACAAATAGCATCAGAAGAATGCCCAGAGGCACCTGAATGTGAGTAAGTATATAAATCAGAAGTACTTAAAAAGTTCTGTATTGTCATCCTTACCAAATAAAGTTATGAACCTTTAGTTCACCAATCTGTTTCTATACCTATTTTTAATACTCTTCCATCTGCATATACCCAAGCGTCAGTACCCATCTACTAGGGTAGATAGTCAGACTCCTGTTGATAAAACTGAAGCCTTTGACTACTACTGTCCACCCAACGCTCCGTTTGGCCCTGTGCATTTCCCTGAGTATCCCACCAATCCTGACCACAAACCCTGGACATTAGAAGACTTTCAGTGATACACCCACCCAAACGCTCCCAAGGAACCCTACCAAATTGTCTGTGACGGCAAAGCAATCACCATCTACCCTTTGATCTTCAACAGAAAGTAAAACAATCCTGCTGCCTACCTGGTCCTCATGGAACCACCCCTGACACCCAAACTGACCATCTCAATCCTACCACTTCTGACGCCACTGGCCAGAACTGTCAATTCCTGGGAGTGCTTTACCTGGCGCTCACGGGATTGATTGACTCTGCCTTGCCAGTGGCTGGACCTTGGGCTGTGGCTGGGAAGGCCCTGTCCTACCTGATAAAGTAAGGTCCCATCATCTTGTGGTCCATACCAGTACCTGCTTCAACTCCTCCCTCACCTGCTGGAGCTCCACAGTACTCTTGGTTCCTGAAATTATGACAATCCACCCCAAACTCAGTAACCTGGGCCCCAAGATATTATTAGCACTTGTGTCTACTTGTATGTTTGTTTTTATGATTATCACTTAATATTGTTATTTGTGGCTATCATACCAAATCTCCTCCATGTGAAAGAGAACAACCCAGACCTTGGATGATTCTAAGGATGCTCCAGAGAGCAAAGACCTGACTGCAGCAACCTCCTCCCAAGTACAGAACATCATTGTGAACCAAATCACTTCCAATGTGACCATGCCCCAGATGGGCAAGCTCAGCCTAGAGGAAGCTAGAAGAGCCATGCCAGTACTATGGCTGCACTTCCTAGCCAATGCCACTGCCTATTCTAACAACACAGTCAAAGTCTTGGGAGTAGCATCCATGCTAACAGGGGATGCCCTAGACTGGTTTGGCAAAGCCACTGCCAACAATGTAGAGTTTTTCTTAGACTATGCTCAATTTGAGGCTGAACTAATGGCCACAGGAGAGGACCAGAATACCTGTCACTTTGCCTTCATGACCCTGTTAGAATTTAAGCAAAATGGCCACCCACTTCAGACCTACATAGAAGAGTTCACCAAACTACAGACCTTTGCTATGCTGGACAACAAATTGGCCGCCATCCTATTCAGAAAAGGCGTGAACCCAGGGTTAAAGGACCTCCTCAAGCACCACCCCCTACAATTGGGTTATAAGAACTGATTGTGCTCTGCTGAGGACTAAGCTTAAACCAAGAAACCCATGGTGCTGCCCCCCATGGTCCCTGGATGGCCAGAAGCCCCACTGCGGCCAGACCAGCCATGACACCTGAGGAGTTGCAGCGACATTACAGAAACAGGTTGTGTTTCCACTGCCATGAAGCAGGACACCAGACCAGGGCCTGTCCCAGAAGAAACCAAACTTCAAGCTTCCTTGCCCAATTAAACACTACCTCTCAGACTTATAAGTATATCATAGTGACCCTAGAAGTGGGAGATAAAGTATTTCACAAAAAGGCTTTCTTAGACACAGGGGCTGATGAAAGTTTCATTGACCCCGCATTAGCGTCCAAGCTGGAACTCACCCCCTCAGATACTCAATTCCAAGCCACTATGGGAAACAGTTCAACTGACATTGGCCAAGAATGTAACCAACACCTGGAGCTAAAGATTGAGCAAAACACTTACCCCTCATCTGTGATCCTGTTGAAAGGATTACCACACCCATTGATACTTGCAGACTCCTGGGCTGACAAGCATGGTGCAATCCTGAACTATTATGACCAAACTGTAACCCTGGGAAAGAGACCTAACCCCAAAACTGTACCCATTCAGCCAAGCCCATACATAGTACCCCCACCAAACTCATGACCTTGCAATTGGACCCTTTCTCAGGGAAGCTGCCCTCAGCTCTCAAGAAATGGACCAATGTCTTCAGTAAAGAGGCGGCGACTCAACTACCTGAACACTCTATCTATGACCACGCCATTGACTTACTCCCTGATACGCAACCCAGCCACAGTCCCATCTATAGTTGCAACCACAAAGAACAGGTGGCCTTGAAAGCGTACATTGAAGACATGACCAAGAAAGGATTTATTCAAGTCTCAAAGGCCCCATGCTCTTCCCCCTTACTATTTGTGGGGAAGAAAGATGAGGGAATGAGACCTTGTGTAAACTACCAGAAGCTGAACAAAGTCACAGTAAAAAACCAATACCCCACACCTAATGCCAATGACTTATGCGATGTCTGGACTGGAGCACAAGTATACTCTAAGATTGACCTCCAAGATGCTTTTAACCAAATCCAAATCAAAGAAGGCAATGGATATAAAACATCTTTCAAAACTTGATATGGACTCTATAAATACCTGGTCATGCCCTTTGGGCTATACAATGCCCCTAGCACTTTCCAGAGAATGATTAACTTTGTCCTTGGAGAATAAATTGATCACATCTGCTTGGCATACCTTGACACCATCCTGATATACAGCAAAACGCATGAAGACCACCTCTATCACCTGGACCTCATATTGGAGAAACAGCAGCAGCCAACCTCCACGTCAAACTCAAGAAGTGTGAGTTCTTTCAGCCTTAGGTAGAATTCTTGGTCTACGTAGTACAAACTGGTGGATTTGCCATGGCCCAAGATAAAGTGGACGCAGTCACAGCTTGGCCCACCCCCACCTGTCAGAAAGATGTTAGGAGTTTCCTGGGGCTAGCAAACTACTGTAGAGATTTCATCAAAAAAATTTCTCAGATCACTCTGCCCCTGACCCGCCTTTGCTCAGACAAAGTCCAGTTTGAGTGGACCCCCAACTGTTTTAAAGCCTTTGAAGCCCTAAAGTTAGCCTTCACCTCTGTGTCTGTGTTGGCCATGCCTGACCACACAAAGCCGTTCATCCTGAAAACCAACGCTTCTGACTTTGCTGTCATGGCCCGCCATGACATAGTAGCTTAAAAAGTTGCGTTTTAAAAGCTTGGATCAATAAAACTACTTCTTGCCACCAGAAAGCTACCTTTATTATCTCCCTAGGTACCCTAGATCAAAAGTTATGGCAATTTAAAGAGCCAAGTTTGAAACCCCTGTCAGCATGTCCCAAAATGGTTGCAAGATTGGATTTCAAATCAAGATAAGCAACAATTAGTAAGCAGGAAATTCCAACCATATCTCAGCTTCCAGTGATCAGTTTTGGATGCCCTTACTCTCAAATGGAAGCCCCAGATGAGGAAAATCCATCCAAAGTATTTTTAGATGACCAACTGAGGCAAACTGCGAAGTTTGAATCTGATCAAAAGAATATGACCAGAATTAGTCAGCTGATGTTTCAAACTTTTAGCATGACTCTCCAGTTAGAGAGACAAGGACCTTCAGGAAGAATCTCAAAGACCAATGCAAATGGTATAAAAGAACCTAGTTCCCCTTTTCCCCATTGTGATCATTCTTGGTCTGAATAATAAATAAAGGACTTCTCTTAGACTATAGTTTAAATGGATCAGAGTTGGGAGCCCTTGGTCCCTGGCATTTGCCCTGGGAGGGGTGCTTCTTCAGGAAGGAGGAGATGGTATGCTACATCCTGTAGCATATTACTCCAAAAAGATGATCCCTGCTGAAGGAAATTATCCTATATACAATAAAGAAATGCTAGCTATAATGAAGACCCTAAAGCACTGGCGCAGATACCTATGTGGTGCTGAGAACCCAGTAAAGGTCCTAACAGATCATAAAAAATTGATTTACTTCTTCAAACCATGGCAGCTTAACCAACAACAAGCAAGATGGGCCCTAGAACTGGCAGACTACATACTAGAAATTGACTATAAACTCGGCAAAGTAAACATTGTCCCAGATGCCCTAAGTAGAAGAGCCGACCTGATCCCATCCTCCACCGAGTTGAGAGATCACAACACCCATACCCTGTTGGATACAACCAGTGAAAGAATACAGCTAAACTACCTGAAAATTGTTGCTAAGAAGCCAGACGTATTAGAAGCCCAGGCAAAGGACCCTGTTGCCAAAACTATGGTCTCAGAACTCTCAACTCAACTAGACAGCCCCCTGTATAAAAGAGGTTACTCACTAAAAGGAAACACCCTACTGTTCTAAGGAAGGATCTATGTACCAGAAGAATTAGCTCAGGTTTCTGTACTAAAAGACTATCACAACTTGGAACTAGCCAGCCACCTGGGCCACCCTGGCCACCACAAAACCCTTCAAAGCATCAAAAGGAATTACTTGTGGTCCAAGATAGACGCAGATGTTATCAACTACATTGAGGGCTGTGAGACATGTGGGCGTACCAAAACAAGATGCTCTAAGCCAGAAGGCCTCCTCTGCCCCCTAGATATCCCTTCAGGCCCCTGGAAATTGGTATTCATGAATTACATAGTCAAACTCCCACCCTCTAAAGACTACAACACAATTCTAGTGATGGTTGGCTGTTTTACCAAAATGGCCTACTTTGTCCCCACCACTACCCATTGCACTGTCATTAAAACTGTCTGACACTTTCATGACTGAATACTCACCCAAAACAGAACCCCAGAGGAAATAGTGATAGACCAAGGACCACAGTTCACATCTCATTATTGAGCGCAAGTGATGAAAGACCTAGGAATCAAAAGATGTATGTCAACTTCCTATCACCCCCAGACTAACAGCCAAACCAAACAGGTAAACCAGATTTTGGAACAGTACCTCTGATGCTACGCAATTGCTAATCAAGACAACTAGGCAGACCTATTATCCATAGCCCAATACACGTACAATAGCAAAAATCACGCGTCCACCAGGATGTCCCCCTTCAAAGCCAATTACAGATTTGACCCCACTTGGGACCCCAAGATTGGAAACCAGGAGTCTAACAAAGCAGGTAGAGCCTGGATGGAATATATCCACAAAACCCAGATGACCTGCTCCCAAAACCTAACCCACGCAGTACATACTTATAAAGCCATTGCTGATAGAAAGTTCACCCCTGGAAAGCCACTAGAGATTGGGGATGAGGTCTATCTAGACTCAAGGAACATACCCCTAAATGTCCCATGCTGGAAGCTAGCACATTGAAGAAGCAGCCCCTACCAGATCACGGGTCAAGTAGGCTAAGTAGCTTACCATCTGAAGTTACCTGACACCTGGAAAGTACACAACGTATTCCATCAATCCTTGCTGTTCAAAAAGGACAGAACGTCCCTACCCCACCAAAAACTGAAGACTGCCCCTCTTCCCATCCTGGTAGGGAGATCCCTTGAACATGAAGTAGAGTATATACACAGCAACCACACCTACTACCATAAGCTACAGTACTACATCAAATGGCTAGGATACCCGCCCAAGGAAAGCACCTGGGAACCAGCTGACAACCTTACCAACGCAACTGATGCTGTTTGCCAATATTGAGAGGAGAAGAAAGACAAGTCTGGCTTAGAAGGGGACAGTTTTATGAAAGTAACAACTTTGAGGCCCAGGGCGGGAATTAAACCTGCTCCTAGCCTCCAGGCGGGGCTAGCAGGTGGGGGAGATTTGCCCGCACCTGGATTTTTGCTTTTCAAAGCAAATCCAGGTGCAGGAACCACTCCTGCCCTGGTGGTAGCTGAGGGGCCCGCTTTGGGCCCCAAAAGCTACGTCTAAGCCTTGGTGGGTTTGGCTGGGCCTGGGCAGGCTATTTTTAGCTGCCCAGTAAACCCAGATCAAGCCCACCCTCCATTAAGTAATTTGGGGTCCCCAATTGGGGACCCCTTTTTTAATCAAGTTCTTTGGGCTTAAGAGAGCCTGTCAAGACAGTCCAAAAATGGTGACCAAATTGGAAAAACCCCCAAAACCCCAGAAGCCAAACCTGCCAGAACCAATGGCCAGCCAAGCCAAGATGGACCATCAAAAAGCCAAATAACTGTTCCTGAAAACCCCAAAAATAACCATGGATCAGCCAACCAAACAGCAGAACCTGAGATGCCAAGCCTTGCTACAAATAGCATCAGAAGAATGCCCAGAGGCTCCTGCATGTGAGTAAGTATATAAATCAGAAGTACTTAAAAAAGTTCTGTATTGTCATCCTTACCAAATAAAGTTATGAACCTTTAGTTCACCAATCTGTTTCTATACCTATTTTTAATACTCTTCCATCTGCATATACCCAAGCGTCAGTACCCATCTACTAGGATAGATAGTCAGACTCCTGTTTATAAAACTGAAGCCTTTGACTACTACTGTCCACCCAACACTCCATTTGGCCCTGTGCATTTCCCTGAGTATCCCACCAATCCTGACCACAAACCCTGGACATTGGAAGACTTGCAGTGGTACACCCACCCAAACGCTCCCAAGGAACCCTACCAAATTGTCTGTGACGGCAAAGCAATCACCATCTACCCTTTGATCTTCAACAGGAAGTACAACAATCCTGCTACCTACTTGGTCCCCAACACCCAAACCAACCATTTCAACCCCCCCACTTCTGATGCCACTGGCCAGAGTAGTTGATTCCTGGGAGTGCTTTACCTGGCACTCCCAGGATTGATCAACTCTGCCTTGCCAGCAGCTGGACCTTGATCTGTGGCTGGGAAAGCCCTTTCCTACCTGGTAAAGTTAGGTCCCATCATCTGGTGGGCCATTCCAGTACCTGCTTTGACTCCTCCCTCACCTGCTGGAGCTCCACAGTACTCCTGGTATACTGACAAATTGGGTCAATTTTGTTAATGGTTTGTTGGCTTTCCAAGCCTTCCTACTTGGCTGGATAATTCCCAGAATGATGGAACCTACTGTGACATTACCCTCTGCTTTAGCCCTGGGCACAATACCCCCGTCTGGGAGATGAGATAAGGAGAATTCTTGTGGGCAGGCAGGAGTTTCATTGCAGCTAAGTTAAGCTTGGGGTGTCCAATAGCAGTGGGATTGCTCTGGTAGAACTCTTGGATCAGATCTGGGAAATTTGAACAATCATAATAAGGAACCCATGAGTTTTCAGAATCAGGATAACCCTTCCATGACACCAGATACTCCACGCAGCGTCAATTCTTCTGGATGGCCAGAATAAAATTTAGCTCATACTCAAGTTCTCTTTCTACAAGAATGGGTTAGGAAGAAGAAACCTCTATATCCTTAAAGAGGGTAAGCAGGCATTCATCAAAAGTGTGGAAAATCTTAAAAGCTGGGGGTCATTCTAGCCAATATGCAGAGGGATTAATTTGACATTCAACCTTGAAGGGACCAACTTGCTTGGGACCTAATTTGCAACAGGGAACCTTCAGCTTCATATTGCAAGGGTCAACCATGACTAGATCACCTAGCCTGTAGTTTGGACCTTCCTGGCACTTGTGATCTGCATATTCCTTATAAGTTGTCACAGCAGCAGTGAGAGTAACCTGGAGCTCTTGATGGACCTGCTTTAATGCAGCAGCTTGATCAGTTGCAGCTTCCACATTGCTGACTAAGCGGGGACTCATGTTGGATAAAGGGTTATAGCCTACATTGTCATAGAATGGCAAAACATGAGTTGATGTGTGCGGAGCATTATTATATGTAAACTCTGCCATGGGTAGGTTATCACACCAGTCATCTTGTCTTGCATTTGTGTAACAACGTAGGTAGACCTCCAAACTTTGGTTCACCTTCTCCATTTGTCCATCAGATTGGGGTGGAAAGCCGTGGAATGGCACAATTTAATACCCAGAATTCCAGTAAAAGCTTCCCAGAACTGAGAAATGAATTGGGGCCCGCGGTCTCTCACAATCTCCATTGGAATGCCATGCAGGGAGAAGATTCTATTCACAAACAACCAAGCTGTCTCCACTGAAGTAATCATGATTGAGCAGGGAACAAAGTGTGCCATTTTTGTGAAGCAATCAACCACCATCATGATTGCATTAAACCCATTAGAATTTGGAAGTTCTCGGATAAAGTCTACCAACACCAACGTCCATGGTCCTGCAGCTGGCTGCAGCAGAACCAACAAACCAGTTGTCTTGTTCCTGATTGCCTTGGACTAAACACATACCAGACAGTCTCAAACATAAGCCGCCACCTGCACTGTCAAACCTTTCCAAGAAAACTGTCGGTAAATTAACTCCACCGTTTTATTCTTCCCTGGGTGGCCTGCTGTGGGGCAGGTGTGATTGGCCTCCATGATTTTGTCCCAAAAAGTTCCCTCTGGGACCCACAAGCAACCTTGATGGTATAGAATTGGACCTATCTTGTGATAACCCTGTTTCTGGCCAACCAGATGAGTACATGCTAGTTCCAGCAATCTATCATACTCTTTGGACAGGGGCTGTAAAAACTTGACTTTGGAATATAGGTCTAAGTTGGCACCCTTGGTCACGGACATGGTAGCAAGCGTAGCCAGCAGAGGTAGTACAAAAGGAACCACAGCCTTGTCTGGAATCATTGTGTGTGCGTTAAACTCAGCGTCTATATCAGCATCTGGGAGATGAGAAGGATTTCTACTCAAAGCATCTACCAGGAAATTTCTAGAACCCTTAATGAACTTGTAGCAGAACTTGTATCTTGTCAAGTCACCATGCCATCTGGATTGACAACCTGACAAAACCCTGGGTTGTCAATAGTACAGAAGATCTTTGTGGTTAGTTCTTACTACAAATGGGTGGCGCGCTGACATGAGATGGTGATGCCAATGCCTTAACAATTCCATGACTGCCAACAATTCCTTGTTGTAAATCATGTAATTGTATTCTTGAGCCTCCATTTTCCGGGAGAAACACCCTACAGGTCTCTCTATCCCATCACCAGCAGTCTGCAATAACACACCAGCCACAGCATACTTTGAAGCATCTGTTGAAACCACAAAAGACAGTTTGTGATCTACATGCCTCAATACCGGGGAGGAAAACAAAATAGCCTTGACTGCTGCAAACTCTTCTGCGCACTTAGGCGTCCAGACTAAAGTTGTCTTCCTGCTAGCTGAATATAAAGGCGCGGCCAATTTGGACAAGTGAGGGGTGAATTTCTTCAAGAACGTACAGGTACCCAAAAAACTGCAAAGTTGGGATACTGTCACTGGTGTAGCATACTCTCAAACCTCAGCTTCCTTATCAGGGGCAATGATGTGGCCATTCTCAAAGATAATATTACCCAGAAAGATAACCTTATGTTTAAAGAATTTGCATTTGCTCCTTTTAATGATCAAGTTGGCCTGGAAGATGTGCTCTACAACTTCTGACAGATGGGCTTTATACAAATCCTCATCTGGAGAGAATACCAAGATATCATCCATATATACAATGGCACATACAACTAGGAGATCCACCAAGACTGAATTGATTAACTGCTGAAAGCAAGCTGGAGCATTTTTCAAACCAAAAGTCATTACACGGAGCTAAAAGATGCCCTTCTTGGTTCTGAATGCTGTTAACCATTACATTCCTTCTGTGATCCTGATCTGATTGAAGACATTCAACAGGTCAAGTTTTGAGAATACCTTTGCCTTCTTGACACACCGGGAAATCTGAGCTTTGAGAGGTAAGGGCTAGGGATCAGGAGTCTTAATGTTATTTAAATTCCTGTAGTCAACGCAAGGACAAAGCACCCCATCCAACTTTTGAACAAACAAAAAGGGAACAGATTGAAAAAGCCTTCTTGAAAATGTATCCCTTTGCCAACATATCCTGAGTCCACTCCTCTAACCATGTGACTTCCTTCAAGGTTAAAGGGTAAATAGGAGATGCAATACAAATCAGATCAACAGTAACTTTAAAGTCAAAGTCAAACTGGGTGTGCTTGGGAAGGGCCTTGCCCCTAGTAGTGTAAACGCTGCGGACAAGGGGTGCAAGCATACTGGTAAATCTGAACTTGCGGGAATGGGAACAGGAACCAATTGAATGGTCTGAGAGGAATGCTCTAGTTTGGACATACCTAACAACAGAATATGGATATATATGCCCAAAGAGTGTTCCACTTGCAGCTTTTCTCCTTCAACAAGGTTGATACATTATGCTTGCGCCACCAGCCCACCCCCAGGATAATAGGATACATGAGGGTAGAGCAAATGGAGAACCTTGCTGTAAAAGACTGACCTGCAACTACAAATGTCACCGGCTTCTTGAGCTGGAAAGAGGGAAACATTTTGCTGTTCCCACCCCTAACAAGCATTCCCAGGTGGTACTTGAGTTGCAGCAAATCCACAGTCTCAACACTCATAAAGTTCTCAGAAGCACCTGTGTCTAACAAAATAGCTGGCTGATAGATTGTTTGACCGTTATTAATGTTACCTTAAAACAAGAAATGACCAGAAGCAGATTTATTTGCAGCAAATGTGGCAATCTTGACAGGATCCTTCATTCTTTGGCGGTACAGACAGCGGCTAATGAGGCAGGGTGCTCCTGAAAGTATTTCTCAATCATCTCTTGGACAGAAGCAGGAAGGACGGGATGATCACAATTGATTGGAGTGAGGGGCAACTCTTTGGGTTTGACAGGCAAAGACTTTGCTGGTACTACATGCTGGAGCATAGCTAATGAACTTTTGGGAGTGGGCACCACAGACACCTCATCAACATTGACAGGTTTGTTCAAAATTGCCAATTGCAACTGAGAAGAACCACAGGAAGAATGGTCCTGAATCTGGTTGGAAGACGCCACCACAGGACTAGTCCCAGAAAACCACAAGCGCACAGCAGGTTTAGCTTTGACTTCCATCAAACCTTGTTTGGAAACCAACAGATTTGAGACCAGAGAAAGAATTTGGCTTACCAGGGCCTCAGTTGTAGTTAATGGGGAATCCCTAACTGCCAGATCCTGGGCAGTCTGATCAACTGCTAACCACAACACTGAGATTTTATTTACCTTGGGAACATTGATTGTATAACAGTAGGTCAGAAACTGAGGAAGGAATACTAATAGCAGAGTAGTACCCTGTTGAAAGGCGTACAACTTACAATATACTTTGAGCTCCTCAATAGATATACACAAATATTTTAACAAAGGGTACAGAGATGCACTTTCAGTTAAAACACGTGGATTGCGCTCCACCGCAGACAACAACCATTCACAAGCATCCTCACAAACCTTTGTCATCACATGGTAAACATGGGATTTATGACTAAGGCTTAAACCAGAATAGAATGATAAAGCTGATGAAACTTCACGCAAAATTTCATCAGTAGGTGGAGCAGGAAAATAATCCAGGCGCCAAAATGACATAGCGTGGCAAAATAGAAAACAGAAGATCCAGTCTCAACAACTGCAACCAGAGATGGAAAACACAAATTAAAGAAAAGCCCAAACTGAAAACTCAGAAAAGAACTGATACAAATAAACATGGTAAAAGCAGATATCTCAACAGAGCAGGAGAAAAGAAACACAAATTGATGACAAACTTCTTCCAAAAACTCAGACATAGAAGAGTGAGTAATGTGACAGAAATAATGGGATAGTAAGAAGCTGTTTCCAGGTGGTGGGGAATGACCACCCAAATCCACATAGAGTTAATGATTAACCACCAACACAGCTTCAAATACCATTTTGTAAAACTTCCAAATAAGATACTAGGATTAAGTAAAATAATTAATCCTAACCAAAGTAGCCCAAGATAAATAGACTGTGAAAGCATCAGAGTATCTTCAGAATAAAATTCAGGACATTGAGATGCAACACAATTTTCAGCTTTGAGGGTAGGAGGAACAGCTCCAAGATTGACAGGCATTGAATTAATATTTGATAGAGGCAACAACAAAGTACCAACAGCAGGGCCCCATCTTCCCATAATAATTTGGCTAAGGATTAAATTGTAGGGAATGTAGCACAACAATCCAACAACAGGATGCATTTTTTTAAAAGTAAATTAGACCAAGGGATATTTTATTTTTATTGAGTAAACTTTGGGAGGACTCAACTCTTAGAGTTGAAACAGTGAAAAGTATTCAATATATACCAAAAATCAACTAAGCAATACCACCTGGCTACTGGGCTCCTATTCCTTCCGCATTGTCAAGTGAGTATCTAGTCCAGGTTGCAAAGAACCCTTGTGTAACCAATTTCTGATGACCATGTTGATTAACAAGCTTGTATCTGGTAACCCTCAAATTACGTCAATTTATCAACATCAGTTTGCAAGGGGGACTTGGTTTTGGCTGGCAGACTGGAGCAGCCATAACCCATTTTCAATCAACTGTTTGATTTAAATCTGTTAATTGGGTCAATTTTGTTGATGGTTTGTTGGCTTTCTGAGCCTTCCTACTTGGCCAGATAATTCCTGGCATGATGGAACCTACTGTGACATTGAGTGACTCTCAGATTATGTATATTTATCAGTTTCAACTTGCACTGGGTAATCAAATCATGCTGACAAACCAGAGCAGCAGTGAATCATTTCTAAGCAATAGTTGATTTAAATCTGTAATCTTGGTTAACTGTTTTCCCAACATCCGAGATTTTTAATTAGGACAGGCAATACCAGGCACTATGAAAACTACTGTGACAGTTTTCCCTTTTTTATCTTTATACTTAGCTGGGTGAACAACCAGATTTTGAGATATCATTGTCCTAGTGGCACTTTCTTCATTGGAATACTTTTGGTGTTTGGAAATGTGCATATTTTCCTGCCAGGCACCTGTGTCTGGCTTGTTCCCATGCTGTGATGAGCTTGGCTTTTAACTGCCAAGGTGCCACACCAATTATAAAGACCCATGATGAGTCAATCAGCCAGTCATACAATTAATTAATTGCTTTCCTGATTTACTGTTTCCCAATACTTTTGAGATATGATTTCTTCCATAGATTGGATCTCCAGGTCTTTGCAGTATGTGGGCCGTGTAAATTCCTGGCCATTTAAGTTTGCCAAGGACAGGTTTTGTGTCAAGGGAGTTGTTTACTAATGGCTTTCACAAATTCACTGAGATGTTGGTAAATATGTTGTCCGGTCCATCCTGGAATCTGACAATGTCTTTTGATAAAAAGAGCTGGTGTAGTATTTTGCGGTGATTCCCTTGATAGGTTTAGACTAAATCCATTTACTTAAGTAGTGAATACAAATCAGGATAGATGTAATGCTCTTGCTCCTGGGAGGTTACCAATGTATGTCCTGAGTCAAAGTTAGGGGTCAGTTGGGTTGGGGTGACATCCTCAAAAATACTAGTTCTATAGAAAAGACAAAAGTAAATCTTCTGATGATTTTGGGAATGTCAATTTTTCCCTTTTCAAAACCCAAGGTATGGAGCAGTTTTCAACCCCTGGTTATGGCCACCAGCCCTAGCAATCAAGGGGACAGCCACCTGCATTTTTTGGGGATCAAATCCTTTTGAGCCCAGACTGCAAATATCCTTAAGGATAAAGACACTAGTGAGGACTTGACAACCATGGTGCCCAGTGAAGGAAAAACCAAATTTCCTATTGGAGGCAAAGAACTTCCCATCATTAGCTTAATGAGCTTAAGGCCTGCCTTGGTGGTCAATCAAGGCTCTCCACCTGAAGAAAATGTGGACCTAAAAGCTGCTCCCAAGATTATTTCTCATTAAAAGAAGGTTTGTGTTACTCTTTCTAAGAATCCAGCCAATGAATGCCCCCTGCAACAGTACCCTTTTGCTGTCCCTAGACCCAGGTATCCTTCCCACCCAAGTTCACATTTACCAACCTTATGATTAATCCCCTGTAGTAGATACAAATTCTAGCAATGATGTACTATAAAAACTGTGGACCCTATACTAGACTTTATTGCCTTTTTAAATAAAAGTTATGAGATATTAGTTCTCCCAAATATTGCCATATCTTATCTTGTTTATCTGCCAATTCAACTCCAATTCCTCCTGCCTTCCTTCCTGCCCCACTGCCCGCAACTTATTTTCCTCCAGGGCCCCTTTTTGGTCCTGTTAACTTCACAGAGTACCCTTTGAATCCTGGATATATATTATACCTCTGATCATATACTAGTGCAAGATTCCTTAGCCCAAATTAAAGAGTTTACCAGATATAATAGAAAGGAGCATTGGTTTATTACTGAGCCCTAACTGTTTAAAGATAATAACAGCTTTCTTCCTGCTTATAAACTGAACATGGAGCTACCTCCTGTTGTGAATGCCGCTATTCACACTGTTTTAATTTTGCCTTTGTGTGGTTATTTTGAAGACAAATCACTCTCTTTTGCTTTTGCCCTTCAAAATGGGTATTTTCCCAAACTGGGAAATTCAATTACTCAGTTTACTGATTCTGCACAACTCACTTGTCCTACTCATGCTTGTGGCAAGTTATCCCACTGTCCTGGTAGTGTTTTGTGGTATTGTCAATCACTATATATTACATTTCTTATTCCTCAATAAAAATAAAGTTCTATTCACATTTTTGTCTTTGTGTCTCCAAGTACTTTGGCACCTCTCTCTAGCCACAACTAGTAGAGATTATTTATCCAGGGCCACAAGGTAATCACATAGCCTTCCCTTCCATCTAATCAAGAGTTAGTACAAATCCAATCCTAAGGTTAGGATTCCTTGTTGTGTGTCTGTGCCGCACCTCAGATCATGATACCTCCCACTCCAAAACCAAGGCCTGTGTCCGCACCCAAAATCACTTAGACCATACTAACAAGCTGTTTAGAACAGTGTACATCACCTTTACTGGGGAGATTGATGCTATCATCCAAGCCTCTGGCCTGTGGTCTTGGATTGGAAATTATATTTTATACCTCTTTAATTTTGCACCAATCTTATGGTGGGCTCTTCTCACTAATCATGCATCTTGCCCAATCCCAGAAAATGACAGGCCAGCTGCCCAAGGTTGATTCCTGGCAAATAGTTCCAAAAGGAATAATAGGGGTCAAGAAACTCTTTATTAACACAGAAGAAAGATCTTCTTAGAAAACTTATGTGATATAACCTGTTTTTATCTTGACCTTGACCTTTGTCTTTTCCATGCTCTTGTTCTGCTTATGATCCTTCCTCTTGCTCTTATATTTATCTTGTCTCTAGCTTTTCCAGGAAAAACTTCTGGTTTGCCATCTTTATGAAGTTTTTTCCCCAGCTACTCCTTCAGCAAGTACTTCTGAACACTTTAAAATAAATCTGGTTGTTTCAAATTAACCAGATGTGGATTCAGATGAAGCGCCTAACAAAGTTCCTGCTTACAACCAAAAGATTTTTGAAAAAGCTCCCTTAACTTTCAAGTCAAAACTTCTTCTTATATCTACTTTTTCTGACATTTCTGCCTTCATATTGGCTTTCTTCAAAAGCTTAAGATATTGGTTTACACTTTCTTCTATAATAAAATAAGCTTACAACCTTATTTTCTCAAAAGCTTAAAGTATTGATCTATTATTTTCATAATCATATTTTAAGCTTTTGGCTTCCAATCAATGATATTCATCATTAAACATACCCTCAATTTAACCAATGATTGCAGCGCTCAAAACTTGACTGTTTCTAAAGTTTCACTGAAATCCAACTAGAAAATTAATTCCCACTGCTCAAGCTGCTTGAAGTGTTTACACTTTGTGCACCAAAGCTTTAACTGGTTCCCTGTTTCAGCTCATATTTTTTCCTGCCTTCTTTTATATTCTCTTAAATAAATAAACCTTTATTTATTCTTTTTTCTCTTTATTTATTTGATTATTTCTTTTACCTCTCTATTTATTACATTTATCTCTTTAATATTCTTCTCTTAATCTTACTCTTTATTCTTTAATCTCTTTATTAGCCTTTATAGATGACTTTTGTTTAGCCTTTTATTCTTTCTCTATTCTAGTCACTACATATTTCCCCATATTGGCTCTCTCTACTAGCCACTAAATATGTCTTTCATCTGGGATTTCTCCCTAAAGCCACTGCAAATATTCTACATCTGGGCTTTTCTCTCTGTATTAGCCATCATAGGTGCCCTTTGAGCAACCGTCAGAATTTAAACTGTCTGCATGTAAGATCCTTCATGTTGACAACCCCAGATTTTATTTTGGCTTTATTTTTTAAAAATTTACTTAAAACTTGGAAATTAAAAACTTTAAATTTTAACACTAGGAACAATTATTTAAGGTAAAAAAATAAATAAACATACAATAAAAATAAAATTTTTTTTGGAAATTGTCAACATGGAGAATGTTACATGTAGACAGTTTAAATGCTGATAGTTGTTGCCTTTTGCTGAGGCTTTCAGAGGTAAACAGTCACTCTCTTTCTGCTAATTTCTCTCTCTTCTTTGCTCCTTAAGTAGTTAGCTTGGAAATTTACAGAGTAAACATCTTCACTTTCTGGATATCCCTCCAATCCCTTGATTTCAGCAACTTTTTCTACAGATAGCCACTCCACAGGTGATTAAAGAACCTCTATGCTTGAATGATGGTAGAAAAACCTTTCTCTTAAACCCATTCATAAGACATAGGCAGAGGAACTCACATATTTTTTTGGGCAGGAATAACCTAGCTTTATTCACAACCAGCTGATATTAGGGCAACTGTGTTAAGTTAAACTCCCTGGTGATTGACTCCCTTAAACTTGACTCCCTGGTAGTTGACACTATAGTAAAGTGAGAATCCAGCATTTGCCCTGATTGACAACTGGAAATTGACACTTTTTTAATTAACAGATCTTGATGTACTGAAAACTTTTAATACATAATTACGCCTTAAAGCTATAGTATACTAAGATGACCCCAGAGAGCTCAAAAATGCAATAAAACAGTATCCTAATTAATAAAAATAAGGAGAAATAAGCAATTATTTCCCATTTTACTATGTAATTTACTTTCTTCATTATAAAAATATTTTTTATTACCATAAAAATTAAAATTCCAATGAACCAAAAATAAACACAAACACAAACACAAAAATTAAGTTATTCAAAATATAAAGAAATATCAATATTTATTTGATATAGTTCATATAAGCACAACTGTGAATATCATATGTTTTATTTGGAAATTAACAAAAATTAAGATATTTCACTTACTTTCAACTATAAATATTCATCTCAAACTTACCATGCATACATAGAACAATCACTGCTATCTAATTAAATTAAAAAACTTAAAAATTAAAACTAAAAAATAAATTATCAAAGCTAATAAGTAAAAATTAAAGTTAAAAAGTTAAAAGTTAAAAGTAAAAATCATATAACTGAGCAAGAAAGCAAGTTTATTCCTCATCTTTACTTCCCTGTTTTATTTTAGCCCCTTCCAAGAGGGAAGTTGCAATAAGCTCAAGCTGCTGCTTAAGCTCAGAGGCCTTGTATTTGTGCTTAGCCACACCCTGGATGGCCTTGGTGAAGAGGGTACAGCGGGTGATTGGCTTGGTGGGGGACGTGGTTTGAGAGATCTCAGAGCTTGGAGATTGTTTTCTCTTGCTCATGCTGCAGGAGAGAAAAGAACTTATTAAACTTTGGATGAAGCCCAAAGTTGGCTTTTAGATGCTTGTGATAAGCCTCTAATGCCAAAGTGGTCTTCAGCTCCCTGTTGATGTCCTCCCAGTACACGTTCCAGCTGGCCTTGGCGCAGCCTTGCCTTGCCTTGCTTCTGAGTGAAAACCTTCCCAATCCACTGGGGCTCAAAGTACTCAAGGAAAGGCTTAAACTCCGGGTGCTTCACTATGTAGGGATCCTTTGAGAGCACCTCAAACCCCTGCGCAGTGTGCTCTGGCTTTAAAAAAGCCAAGGCACTGAATTGTGCCAACACAAATATGCAGGTGTCCAAAGTATCCCTCTGGCTCAACCTACTAAGATTGGTGTGGGCCTGAACGTTATAAGCAACTGCTTGGCAGAAGTGGAAGTGGCACCCCTGCACCTCCCTACTGAACAGCTGCTTGAATGCATTGAACTGAGCAGTCTCAAAGTCCATAATGCACACGTAAGGCCCAAGAGCTCTTAGCCTCGCCTTTTCCTCAGAGTCCAGGGTGGCCTGGTCCTTGTCAGAGGCAGGTGGGTTGGAGCGGGTGTGGGGGGAGTCTTCTTGGATTTTTCATTGTTGGCGGTAGGAAAGAGGGCAATTTCTTGGAAGAGGATCAAGAACATGCGGGTATAGATGGCCTCAGTGGCCCCAGGAAGAAGAAAGATCTTGAGTGGAATCACCCAGATGTCAATCTGGGCATGGACCATCCAGAGCTGCTTGAACATCCAGGGGCAAGTGGCAAAGGTACCATCAACTAGCCAGGTTGACACCCTTTTCAACTCCATCAGGTTCTGCTGAGTTAATTAGCAGATTATGCGGTCCTTGGCGGCAGGCCCGTTGTCATGGAGGAGGAAGTGCTCCCCACTCAGAAGCTGCTTGAACTTGTGGGTGAGTGTAAGCTCTGAAAGGACGTCTGAAGCCTTGGGGAGAGGGGGATTGGCGGCAATACACTTATTGCTGATTAACTTAACCAACTGCTCTTGAGTTAGCACCAACTTAAGATTGTTGGGTTTGAGATGTTGCAAAGCCTTTATGGCCAGATCAGAAGCCTGGAGATGAGAGGATGTGGGTATCACTTGAACAAGGTACCATTTTAACATCCAAGTGATTAGATGATTGGGGGCTCATAAGTGTGCTCCCCCTTCTCTGCCATTACTCACTCCCAGGCCTTGATGTTTAGCTGGCCCCACAAGTCTTATCCTCACAGACAAAGTGCTTGCTCTTGGTCTGCTGCTTTTGGTTGTTGCAATTGAAGATGTAGTTGTCAGCAATGTAACCAGGGCTGCCCTTTATGGGCATGATTGGGAAGTAATGAGGGAAGCGCTTGGGGACTTTAAACTCTCTGTCCACATTACAGATATTGTGGATGGACAGTGGATCCCAAGCCATATGACCAGAAGCTTTGAACTTCTTGGAGTACTCCTCCGGCTCATCTTGGGGATCAGATGAGGGAGGGGGGAAGAGCCATCAGGAGGGGGATGAGAAGGGTTCTTTGAGGCCTGCTTAGATGCCTCCTTTTTCTTACCAGAAGAAGAGATGGGCTCCTTGGCAGCCTTTACTTTCTTGGTATGCCGCTCCTTGGCGGGCTTGGAGTCAGCCTCTGAGTGGTAAAAGGAGTGGTTGGTAAGATCACCATCAGATTTATTGGGGGAGGAATTTTTGGGGGAAGGTGAAGGGGATGTGGAAGATGAGGGTGGAGGGGGGAGGAGTAGGAGGAGATGGAGTTGGAGGAGATGGAGCAGGAGATTTTGCCTTTGCAGGCTTCTTGGCATGCTTGGGAGTGGAGGCAGTTTCTTTGGAGCCTTTGGAGGCTTGGCGCTTAGGCTGTTGGCTGTTCTTGTTTGATTTTGTCTAAAGAAAAGTTTAGCACTGTAAATAATAGAAGTATGAAAGATATAAAACACAGAGGTAAAAAAAAGCAAAAGTTAAATGAAAAGGATGCAAATAAAGTTTAATTTATCAAAAAAACATAAAAAAGTAAGTAGAAGCAAAATAGAAACTCAAAGTGTAGATATAAAGGTTAAAACATAGAAAATGAAGTGAATTTATGATAAAGCATCAAAGATGTTAGGTTCAGCATAACATCTTAGTGTTAAGTCAATGTAAAAGTTTAATTGAAAATCAAAAAATATATATGAAAATTATATGGAGAGCAGCAGAAAAATTTGTAGATTATAATAGCAAAAAAAATTATTATGTGGAATTTTTTTATTGAGAGTTGAAAATTCAAAACATAGTAAAGTGTTGAGTTCAGCACTGTCAATCAGCCGTAAAAAGCTGAATTCTCACTGTTGAGTATGCTGGAGTCAAGCAGAAACATCAAATTTACTATGTTTTTTACATATAAAACTTGCTTAAATTTAAAACAGGTTCAAAAGTTAACCCAAAAGCAAGGCAGTTTTGTATGCTTAAAAATAAAAAAATACAACATAAGTTAAAAAAGTAAATGAATGGGAATGTGTTTATTAGTGATTAGGGCATGCTGTGAGGAGCTGGGAGTGAATTATTTACCATAGTGTTGGTTAAAACTTTAAGAAGCTCTCTGTACTAATCCCCAAGTTAAAGTGTTGAGTGGGTGAGTGGCGCTCATAGTGTGTCACATATTAATTTAGCCTTATTTCTGAGCCTTTGATTAGTTAAATCCAAAACCAATCAGGTGTCAAGTAGATAGAGTCAAACAAAGAAAGTGTCAAGTTTCAGTTTTTTATAAATTACATATGAAATCTCTTAATAAATGGGGCTTAATTTATGTGGCACCACTTAATCCACAAACCCAGGAATGACATAATGTAAAACAAGTGGGGTATTTGATTAATGTCTATGCCACTAAATCCAGTATAGTGGTGCTTGGGAGCCTAATCAACAACTATGGACACTAATAATAAAAATATATTAGTAAATAACAAATTTTATATAAGCGCATATGTATTTTATTAATAAAATTAAAATTTGGCTTAAAAAGAGTTGAACTAGTCACTTTTGAGTTTAGAGTGTTGAACACAGGTTTTTCATTTCTATTAGTAAATTTACTTATAAATTGCCCCTTAAATTGGTATTTTAGCTAACTGATTTATTAAACAGAGTCAATTTTGAGTAAATTTAACCTTGGTTTTTGGTTTCAAACCCCTAAATTACTAGTAAAAATTAGCTTAAAATTGGTTAAGCCAAAAATACTAATAGATTCACATATGCGGCACTTGACTTGCTGGTACTCAACAAAGTGTTGAGTACCAGGGAGTTGAGTTTAAGGGAGTTGACCTTACCACAGTTGCCAACCAGGAGGGTACAGATAGGCAAGTTTATATTGGGTAGTAGATTCACAAATAGATGCAAACAGAATAATTAAATGTGAGTAAAAATAGATAATTACTGCAAGAAAATAATGATTTCTGGGCATAAACTTGTTTATTTTAAGATGTCATCAGTGAGAAGGGCTACTTTTTCTCACTACTTATACTTACTGGTAATTTTGTGGCCTTTTGTGCCACCAGAGATCTGATGGCATCAATTGCAGTTAAACTTACAATTTTGGCTGGAATTTGCGTACTTGGGCCTGGAGATGGATGATCATTGGTTGTTGTAACAGGAACCTTGCTTGGGCTGCAGCAAGACAAGGTGTCACTGCTATTTATAGGACCCGCAAGCAATTGAGCGCTGTGGGGTTCATGTCCACCAGTCCCCAAGTGTGTCCTGGATTGTAGCCAGGGATTGGCTGGAAGGGGTTGCCATTCTCTAGTAAGGGGAAATGTATCTCAGAAATATGTATAGGGGTTCAAATGGGCTTTTATTCACTCTCATAAGGAAGACCCCTCTAGAAACCTTCTGGTATATGGCCTGGGGGGTCAAGGAAACAATATGGATTTGCTAATACTTGAAGTCCTCCAAAAATATCTTGGACTCCTTGTACTTGGTCTTGGACTTCTTCATCTTAGTCTTGGACGTCTGCACCTTAGACTTGGACTCCTGCTCCTTAAACTTGGAATCCAGCACCTTAAACTTGGACTCTGGTGCTGCACTTAGGATCCAGCTTCTTATTCTTGGGCTCCTGCTCTGTTATCTTGGGTTGTATCAGTCCAACCAAGCTCCTGCTGGTGATCCAAAGGCTTCCAAAACCTCTTGGTAGAAACTCAAAAGACCTGGGCAAGACCTCCAAAAGCCTTCCAAAAGACCTTGAAAAGACCTCAAAAGACCCTGTAACTTTCCAGCCAGCCACCTTTTTATAGTGTCCTTTTCCCAACAGTTCCGCCTTCAAAATGGCTTTCCTCAGAAGCTTAAACCATTGCCGCTCACTTTTTCCTATAATAACTTAAGCTTACATACTTACATTATAAAAGGTTAAAGTATTAATTCACAATTTCCTTGCTTATACTTTAAGCTTTTGGCTTCCAACCAATAATTTTCATCAGGAAACCTGCCAGAACTCAACAAATGAATGCAGAGCGCAGAAATAGACCTTTTTTGAAGTTCCACTGGGATCCAACTATTAAAATAATTTACACAGCTCAACCTGCTCAAATTGACAACTCTTTGTGCACCAAAACGTTAACCAGTCCATTATTCTGGCACCATTTCTCCCTGCATTCAACCTAAACCCGTTTAAATAGTAGAATACTATTTAAATTTTTCTTTCTGGGCCTCTTCAACGTTTTCCCCATATATTTAAAAATCTTGTAAAATCCAAGGAAAATGTCCCACCAAAACAACTTTGTATCCCGCTCTCATAGAAACATACCTTCATCTATCCTAGGAACTTAATAAATAATTATCTTACCCACACTTCTATCCACATTCCTTCTTGATTTTAATACTAAACCAAGGCAAAAATCCCACATCTTCCCACTTTGGCAAATCAATCCGGAAAAATCTTGGCTCATTTCTCTGGACCACCAGTTCTTTGCCATCATCTTTGGATCCTTCAGCCAGCTCATATTCTGGCTCTTCAGATTAACCAGCAATCAGTCCATTAACTTCATTAGTCCTCTGGCTACTCCTGCAACACAATCTTCTGGTCCTTTGGTCAATATGCATCATGATCAGCTAGCCCTGCATCATAATCTTCTGGTCCTTCAGCTTATCCTCAACCAGTTCCCCAACAAATCCTCACTAGGAACCTCCTTAGTTCCCTCTGCACACTGAACCATATTGGTTCCCACAATTCAATATGAATCAACAGTCTGTCAACTAGCCTTCACTGTAATCAAACAGTCCCTCTTGCTAGTCTTCTCTGTTAATTCCGTGAACCACCTTGGTTCTTTATCTCAGTTTCTATTAACAGAACTTGTAGACCCAGGCATGAGTCTACATTGAACTGGAATTTGACTGGGCCCTTGCAAGTGGCACTCCACTTAGGCTATTCAACTATAGATCAATGTCTATGTGTTGTCTTTACTCACCCAGGTGATTAAGTCTGGGCTTTCAGTTGCAGAGTAATCAGCTCTACTTCCCAGAGGCCTGATCACACCAAGTTCTGCAGCTTGCTTCCCCAAGCAAACCACCTTGATGACACCTCTGAGCAAATATATGCCCTCCAATGCTCACCTTGGGTTTCCCCAAAGCTCCCATAGGGGCATAAACAAGGACACCCTACCAGTCTGTTAGGTAGGATGCTTGCTCACAGACCTCCTGTAAGCGTATTAGGGTATGTAGAGCCCTCAAAGCTCTTCCCCTCCCTTGAAGCCCATGTTACCCGCAAGGGGTCCAAAACCTACTCCCCCCAGACAGACAAAGTTTCCTGCTTGCTATTTCAGTCTTCACCCTTCCGCAGCCACAGTTCCCTGCTAGGCAAAGAACTATAGCCTAAAGCAGCCAATATCTTCTGCTGGGTGGAGGCAACATCTGCCTCTGGTAGTCCTTTGTTACCTACTAGGCTCACCTTCAACAAACAACCAAACTTTTGCTTGGCCAACATTAGCCCCGCCTGCAAACCACCAAACATGTGGATTTTCACAAGCACACAATTGTGTGATCAAACAATTGCACTCCCAATGTATCATTTCCTGATAATTAAGATGGCCAAAATTGTTAATGGAATCAAATCCAGGGATTTGAGGCTTGTGTGCCCCTCAAATCCTGGGCCATTTATTAATTAAAAGGAGGTTTTCTTGCTCTGGGAGACAATTGGTAAAGATTTCCAGGCTACAGGTAGTTTGGCCTCTAAGAAGGCCAGATGGTTGTCTAGGGCATTCTGGGCCCTGAAAGGCTTGGCCACTTTTAGATTCTCACTTTTGAATTTTCACTTTTGTATCCCTAAAGTCAATTTTGCCACTGATGCCATATTGTCAGTGTTTATCTGGTTCACTTGTGTTGTACAATTTCTACCCTGAGAGAGAGGGTTACTGGCTTGGTTGCTTTGTTTGTTGGGTCAAGTGTCCTTCTTGGCTGTAGTACTCTCTTTCTGTTTGTTGGTTACATGCAGGTTGTCAGATTCCTGTGCAGCTTGTTTCCCCTCCAACAATATTTCTTGGAGATTTTTGCAACAACTTATGTCAAACTGAAGACTTGTGTGTGTGAGGAAGCCATTGTATAAGTCTAATTGTGGTCCAGCCTCATCAAAGTTTATGGTGTCAGGAGCTTGATCACATATGTCTTTTTATGCTGCAATGTACTTCTCAATGATTATTATCATTTTAAAGGTCCTGAGTTCTGTCATAATCCCAATGTTAGAGTCATTTATGGCAAATTTTCCGGTAAGGCGTACTTAAACATATCCCAGTCTTTGTTGTGACCAGGGTGTTGGTTGAACCATTTGTTCACAAAGTGGGAGGCAGTCCTAATAGTTTGTAAGTGTTGAAACCGCAGGATCAACCCGCCAGCAAGGTTCCAACCAAGAAGGTTGTGAACTGCAATCCAATTATCCGGTCACTCAAAGCCAGACTAGGAAGTCAACTCAAATTACCAAATCCAACAACATGAACAGATGATGATTCTTTATGGTGGTACCTTGTTTTGGCGCTTGACCCATTATCAGGATCAAGCCACCCCCTTCATCATCCAGCTGTGTGATCACCAATCATGTTCCTTTTATCCTTGATTCACATGAACTATATGATCACTATCTCACAATAAAGATTATTATACAGCTTCTAAATATTTTCCCCGTGTAACTCTGCTAAAACAGCACAGTTACAACATTGGTAGCACAGGTAGGCTCTCCATCCTACCTTATCTTGAAAAATTCTGCCTGTTGCCCGCACGCGCCGCGGCCAACAAACCCTTGACAGAATTATGTCTGGCCTCCCGCCTGACTGGACTCTGTACACCCCTGGTACCACCATACCCAATGGCTTTGTCCTGTACCAGAACATGGTGATCCCGCTACCCGCCTTCAACGCCATGTCTGCACAAGGTTTCTTTCAGACTCCCTCCTTGATGCCATAACCAGCTGACAAAAACACCATGCCCGCCTACGTAGCTCAAAGACTACAAAGTGCCGCCTTGGAACCTTTTGCCGGGGCCAACGACAACAAAACACTGCATGGATCCAGTCCGTCCAGAGCAAGCTAGCTCAGATGGAATGCCCACAGCAATTTTGGATTGCAGAAATTTCCATTTGCCTGACCCATGACGCTGGCACCTAGTGCAACAAGTGGCACAAAGAGCACACCAACAATAACTGGGATACCTTTAAGCAAGACTTCCTGGCAAGATTTGTGCTTAAAGATACAGCGCTCATGATCATAAACCAAGTAAAGAACCTGAACCAGACAGGCACTGTGAAGGAACTCACCCGCGCCTACCAGGAACTCCAACTTTGTGCACCATCCAACATGGCCTTTGACACCCCAGCCACACACCTCATGTACTACAACGCCCTCAAGTTTCATGTGATGAGAAATGTGAACCTGGACCAGGTGATCAACCTGCAAAGCTTGTATTGTGAAGCAGAGAAAGCGGAGTAAACCTCCAATGCACTTCATAAGGCACAAACTGGGAAACAAGAAAGACCCAAGGACTCCCATCCAGGCGGGCGCTCCTCTCTTCCACCCCCTGGAGGCAACAGGAATAACACCAACCACAAACCCACGGGTTTGGATGGACATGGAAATGGAAACAATGGCCAGTCAAACTGGACCCATTTCTGTGTCACTGCCACACAAGACAACCAAGACAAGAGAAAAGCCCAGGGAGAGCACTAAGCAAGCCAAGCTCTCTCCACGCAACTCCTGACTCACCCAATGATGAGTACCAACCCAAGGACGTGGACCAATGCCCAATGATCCAAGTGCCCTCAGAAGACCCAGTACTATACACCATTGCCAGACATCCCAATAAATTGATGTCCTACCCTTTCTGCTTTTGCAGTTACACAGGCTCAGCACTCCTGGACTCAGGCGCAGACCAAACTTTAGTCAACAGCAGCTTTGTGGATAAATTCAAGCTGACCACTAATCCTTTGCAGATTAAGAACGTGGTCCTGGCTGATGAACACCACATTGCCGTGACAAAGGAAACTGCCCCCTTCTCTGTCATGCTTGAGAACCTCCACTCCACCATCCAAGGTCCT
The DNA here is from genome assembly GCA_014839935.2 of Entomophthora muscae. Classification (NCBI taxonomy): domain Eukaryota; kingdom Fungi; phylum Entomophthoromycota; class Entomophthoromycetes; order Entomophthorales; family Entomophthoraceae; genus Entomophthora; species Entomophthora muscae. The sequence goes on from QTSX02000106.1 coordinate 276,102, forward strand.
GTCATTGACTTCCCTAAGTTTGACATTGTACTGGGACTAGACTGGTTACAGAAAAACAACCCCCACATAGACTGGGCAACCTCAGTATTGACCATCAAGCGTGAAGGTGTCAACCACCAGATCTACCCAGACTCTGTGGACCAACTCCTACGCAACCACGTCTTTGTGCGCATCACAGAGACCCAGGACAAGAAGAAAAACCTGAAAGCAATTGATTAGGACTCCTGCCAGTACAATATCATACATTTCAAAGATTGCCAGGATACTTCCACACCTCAGGACCGCAAAATTGTGGCCTGCCATCCAGAAATCTTCAAGGAAGCGCTGCCCAGGCTGCCCCCTGAGAAACATCTTCAGCACTCCATCCAACTCAGGGAGGCTGCACCCAAGGCGCGCCCTATCTACAGGCTGACCCCAAATAAAGACAACGCCTTACGCACCTACCTCAAGGAGGCATTGAAAAGAGGACTTATCTGCCCCTCACAGTCTCCCTTTGGGGCCGCTGTATTCTTTGTGGCTAAGAAGGATGGTACTTTGCGTCTGGCCACAGACTAACAAGCCCTAAACAAAGTTACCATTAATAATTGTTATCCACTACCACTGATTGACAATTTCTTTGACGCCTTGGGATGAGCCACAGTCTTGTCCAAGATCAATCTGACGGCATGCTACAACCAGATTTGCATTAAAGAGGAAGACATCTCCAAAACAGCCTTACACACTAAATACAGCTCCTACAAATGTGTGGTGCTCAACTTTGGCATGACCAATGCCCCATCCACCTTTGTAACCTTCATTAACAAAGTATTTGCACCCCACATGGCAAGCACGCCCTAGTTTACCTAGACAACATCATTGTCTACAGCCCCTTGGTGAAACAACACCACATAGACCTCAAGGCAGTCTTTGCTACCTTGGCACAACACAAACTGTTGGCCAAGCCCTCCAATTGCCAGTTCTTCCGTGAGCAACTACCCTTCCTGGGACACATAGTCTCAAAGGACAGCATCAAACCCAACAGTCAAAAGATACAGGCCATCTGCAAGATGCCGCCACCCAAGGATAAGTTGGAACTCCGCACCTTCTTGGGAATGATGGCCTATGTACAACGCTTCATACCTGACTGTGGCGTTCTGACTGCCCCCTTATCCGCCATAACAGGCGCCAAGTCCAAGTTTGTGTGGACCCCCCAATGTGACCTCTGTTTTAGACGCCTCAAGGAGAAACTCACAACAGCTCTCATCCTACAATACCCCAAACGTGACAGGGAATACCAAATGGAAACCAACACCTCAGATGCATCCATTGGGGGAGTACTACAAATCAAAAATAATGACAGTGACTTCCTGCCTGTAGCTTATGAATTGCAAAAATTGACAGATGGCAAGTGTTGATACCCTATCCACAACAAAGAACTGTTGGCTATTGTGCACTGTCTAGTCAAATAGCGCTGTTACCTAGAACAGCAGGAAGAATTCACAGCATTAACCAATCACAAGTTGCTTGTCTATTTTAAGACTCAAGCAAATCTGTTGCGCTGCCAAGCCTGGTGAATGGAGCTATTGGAGAGATTTAACATGCTCATCCAGTACAAGCCTGGGGCTGAGCTTGCCATGGCAAACGCCCTGTCCCGCCTGTATGTCCGTGCTTCAAGAGGAGAGATGGGCTTGACCCAGACTGGCCTCTCTTATTACTACAAACAAAGGACAAAGGTTCCCCCTGGCACAACCAACATAACAAAGAAAACAGTCATCAAAAATCAGCACCTATTTGCTGACGTATATGGGACCCTACACAGAAAAATGTCTGACAGCACAACCATTTCCTACATTCCCACGCATCAGCAAGTTGACACCATCCTACGCTATCACAGAGACCTTGGACATACCAAGAGCCAAAACCTATATGAGTTCCTCAAGCACAAGGCCTGGTGGCCAACCTTATATCACAATGTTCAAAAAGTTCTAGACCAATGTGAGGTATGCAAAAAATTTGCCAAAAGCAAAACCCCTCCAAAGTCAGTACTTCCCATCTGCACACAACTACCTTTCAAATTATGGGCTCTTGACATTGTTGGCCCCATGCCAGGAAAACACAATGACAAGAAATACATCATCACTGCCATTTACTTTGCTACAAGATGGCCAGTAGCCCAAGCAGTAAAGGCACACACTGGCAATGACATACAATAATTCATAGGGAGAGAAGTAATCAGCAAGTTTGGAAAGCCAGAACTCCTGATAAACAATGAAGGGAAAGAATTGACCTCCAAAAACACCAATGTATACCTCATCAAAAATGGGGTCAAACACACTGTAACAACACCATACCACCCACAGGCCAATGGACGTGTAGAGCGGCTTAATGGTAGCCTTGTGCAATCCTTAGCCAAACTCACAGCCAGGAGACCTGAAGACTGGTACAAGCAGCTACCAACTGCACTACTCGTGTGTCAAACCCAAGTGAACAGATCCACCGGGAAAAGCCTGTTTGAACTGGTATACAGCACGCAGCCAAATATCATTCAAGCATTGACAGGACCTAAACTGGAAATTCCAAGTGAAGTCCCTCCACGCTCAGACCCTCACGTTGTAAAAGCTAACAGCAAACAAACAGTGAAGGAGAATGAATGTCTGCAAAAAGCCTTTGTCCCCATCCACAATAGACATGAGGTTGGAGACAAATTTTGGGTCATGAATGTTGACAAGAGCAAACTACAACCCAATAAAGTAGGGCCAGCAATCATTCTGAAGGTAAACAACAATAACACTTACCTTATGCAAGGGCTTGGGAAACGTAAGCAAGACAAGACCCTACACCATGATTGCCTACAATTTTCATGAATGACATTTCAATACTTGTATTGAAAACCCAAGAGTTGAGCCCTAGTTCCCAGAAGGCGGATTGAACCCTCCAGGACATTCCAGGACCCGCCAATCTGTTAAGTCACAGGCTTGAATCATTAAATTACTCTGCGACCTGCCGGCCTACTACAGAGGATTCCCTGAATAGTTGCCAGTCTGCCGCCAAACTGATGCCAATGAAGACTCATACCTATAAAGGAAATGTAACCTGGCTAACAGAGGTTGGGGAAAGACCTACTGCCAACCTGCCAAGAGCCAATACTGGAGCTTTGGAATCAACGCTAGAAGCCCTGGAATCAAACCCTGATCCTCCAAAGACTACTCAAGTCACACAAAGTGGACAGGAAACCGCCCACTTGCTAAATTGCATACCCAATTTGGCAAATTACTCCAAGACCCGCCAGTCTCCCAAGGACAATTCCCCAAATGGTCATCAGATTGATGCCAACCTTGAGCCACCAAAGACCTGAACCTATGCAGAGGTTGCAGCTTGCCTTAAGGAGGTTAAAACAAAACCTATTTTTAACTCTGCCAATGACCACCAGCAACTTCCAGCATTCTGTCCAGAGAGGGTAGTGCAATTGAACTACTCAGGTGACATAGTGAACAGTGGTGGCAGAACAAAGCATTACCACTTCTATTTGCCAGAGCAGGCACAACCTGGATCTGCCGCCCTCAAGACTCTAAGCCAAGATCCATGCCCTGCCAGTGCCTTGTCTGCAAACCTGAAACCAGCAAAAATCAAAGAAGCAAAGTCACATGGTATAAAATCCCTGTTAGTATGCTGAAAACCACAACGTCATTCTTGATAATAAAGTTTTATGAACCTTTGGTTCAAACAAATCTTACCCTATCTAGTCTTAGTGATCTTCCATCTTAATTCCAGTCAAGTAGACTACCAGGCCTCCTCCCCCTCCCAAGACCAATCTGCCAAATTGCCCCAGGCATTATACCATCCCCCAGGAGCCCCCTTTGGACCTGTGCACTTTACTGAATACCCCCCAACCTGGCCTATTTGGAGTACAACTTGGAAACCATCCTCATTGCCAACCCTTTGGCAAGGACTAGAAGTACCAAATAAATAGGACTCAAATGAAAGAGGGTTGATATACTGCCCTTATTGTTCAAAGACAAGTACAACTACCTACCAGCGTACTTTGTTTCCATGACTCCACCATTAACCCCAAGACCAGACTGCCCACTGGAACCTACTGTCGCAGCCAAGACCACCTTTACCCAACAGTTTGGAGTACTCTACATTACTTTGACAGGATTGGTGGATTTCATGGTCCCCAACTCTGGACCCTGGTCCTTACTTGGGCAGTCTGTATCTTATATTATCAAGTTAGCACCCATTCTATGGTGGGCCTTACCCGCTGGCTCAGCCGCGCCTCATCCCAAGCCGCCCAATGCCTCTACCTATGACTGGCTTCCTGACAACAACCCTGCAAAGCAAGACAGAAACAGCAAAAAACCGCCCTGCCTGCCACAGAACAGCAACTAGTTCAATACGGCGCTCAGGCTTCTGACAATCTCCCTGACAACCTGCCCCCAGAGGAGGCTGACCTTCAGTTGGGAGGGTGTCAAAACTGCAGGCTCAACCTGCCAGCAAGGTTCCAACCAAGCGGGTTTGTGACCCGCAATCTGATTATCTGGTCACTCAAAGCCAGACTAGGAAGTCAACTCAAATTACCAAATCCAACAACATGAACAGATGATGATCCTTTATGATGGATACCTTGTTTTGGCGCTTGACTCATTGTCAGGATCAAGCCACCTCCTTCATCATTCAGCTGTGTGATCACCAATCATGTTCCTGTTATCCTTGATTCACATGAACTATATAATCACTATCTCACAATAAAGATTATTATCCATCTTCTAAATATTTTTCCCTGTGTAACTCTGCTAAAACAGCACAGTTACAACATAAGGCAATTTCACTTGCCCAGAGTCTTTGGGATAGCCCACTTATGTAAACTTATTTTGGGTGATTTGAATCCAGAATTTGGCATTTTCACAGTGTAGTCCTGTAAATGTCCCAATCTCTGCTGAGTATAGACATTGAAATACAATGTGGGGTATCTCAGCTGTCTGCAAGGTTGGGGTTGGAGGTGGGTTCAGAACTCCCTGTGTGCTGAAAAAGTTGTACTGTTTGGCTGGTAAAAGAATATTGTTGAAGACAGTGAACCCTGTGGGGACATCCTGACCTTCTTTGTATTGTCTCCAGCCGGTGAGGAGTGCCATCTGCTGTATATTTTTCTTTGAAAAAGTCTTTTCTTTAAGTTACATAGGTGTGGATAACCTACTTCTGCTACCACTGTCAAGTATATACTTCTTAGGAGTATATAAAATGAGATAAGGGGGGAAATTAATAAGATAATAATACTTTATTGGTATGAGTTTACTGTAAATTCAGAACCTGAACATAAAAATGTGGGATTATCAAATCCTTGGTCCAAATTTTGAATCACTTTTGTGGGCAACTCAGCTGAGTGAAAAATAAAATATTAATAAAATCAACCATTTATTTTGATTTTTTTGGTTTATTTAAATTGGCAAATTTTGAATCTCTTGAGCAGATAACTCAACTAACAAAAGACAAAACTCAGCAAACAAATGCGGGATACATGAATCAGAAATGCGGGATTATAATGTACAATTTGAGATTTCCTGTATTTCAATCAAATCATGGACATCATGTAAAAATTAACAAATCTGAAATTGCAGGATTGTCAAATCCAAGAACCAAATTTCAAATCATTATTGCAAGGAATTTGAAATAAATATAATTTATTGGTGTCTCAAAAAGGATACTAAAGGATATAGAGTGGATTTTTGCTCATTCTTTTAGGAATCATAGGCATTCTCAAAAATCACCCTATTTCATTTTAGACGGCTAAAATTTAGATGCTTGATTACAGTAGATTTCAGAAGACGCTAATAATAAAGTAGAATTATAGATTGTAATATATAATTCTACTTTATTATTAGTGTCTTCTGAAATCTACTGTAATCAAGTATCCTTAGTAGCAATACATGAATACATAGTTAGTAAACTAATGGTTTATCTTTCCCCCCTCTCCTTCTTCCTTGAAAAGAAGTTTTGTTGGCCTCGGCTACGCCAGGGGCCAAAAAACTTTTAAAAATTTCTGCATCATCAGGAGAGTAGCTCATAAATCATTATATGATTTTATGGTCGCTATATTAGTTATTTAAAGTGCAAAATATTGCATCATTTCCAGTTTAGATAATTTTTCATTTCACTTAATTTCATATCTAAACATGGGTGTTTAGATTGGATTTTTCATTTGATTTTATCCAGAGTGGAGCTTATTTATTTGGGTTGATTTGTTCTAGTTACTTACTGTACATTCAATTTGGATTCCAGTTCCCGCAATTATTATTTGAGTTTACTAGTGACATTCAAAAGCAATTTGAAATTTGGTTCTTGGATTTGACAATCCCGCAATTCCAAAAAACATAGTGAACTTAATGGAACTGGTTGATGGATTTGAACGCTTCAAATCTGATTCCAGTTAATTCATTATGTTCATTGGAAATATGCAGTTTGACTTGAACTTTGCAAAGTGTCTATGAGTTCCCGCATTTTTAAAAGTTCAAATAAATACTCAAAAAAATCAATTTAATTAAAAAAAAGGCTATCCTGCAAAAGTGATTCAAAATTTGGACCAAGGATTTGACAATCCTGCATTTTTATGTTCAGGTTCTTAATTTACAGTAGAGTATTACAGTAGTTTTAAAAGCTATGGCAACAAGCAAAAATTCTTCAGATTTAAACAAAATGATTTCAGATTTAAACA
>QTSX02000107.1:0-37306 GCA_014839935.2 Entomophthora muscae
AGGCTCAGGAAAATACCTTTATAAAGTCTTCAAGAGCTCTCTGCAGGGAAATTATTTTCACTTCTGGCAAGTACTCTGCCTCTACTTCCAAAAGTGCTCTGATCTGCATGAACTCATAAATTCAAAAGTGAACAAAGAAGCCAAGAGCATCTTTAACTGCTTTACTGCCCTTACCCTAGTGAGAAATGAGGATACCAATGGCTTCTATGATTTTCTACTCTGCCATCCTTACATTACTGTCAACAAGGCAGCCTTTGCACCTTTTATTGAGTATTTTGAAACTCAATGGGTTAGTATCTTCCAAGGAGCAGACCAAATCAGAAAAGGTGATGACTCAATCACTTGGAACTTCTTCAAGCAGGTCAAAGACAGCCATATCAAGACCACCTCTTTCCTTGAAGGGTGACATAGCCGGTTTGCCATAAGAGTCTGGTTTAAAAAGCCCAAGTTCAACAAGATTCTTATTCACCTCTAAACCCAGCAGGCCATCTCTGCCCAGCTCTCTTTAAGACTGGTATGAAGACCAACAGTGATTCCCTAAGCAAACTAAGGTGGTGAAAAAGTACACTGCTCTTAGCAAGGTGGTCCTTGCATATTGTCTTAAGGATAGAAACCTAAAATCTCCAAGCTATCTCTGTTACTCTGTTTACTAATGTTTGAGCCTATTTGCAATAAACTTTCCAATACTTATACTATTTTCTTTGCGTCTTTATTATTTTTGGCTTTTTTTTAGTATTTTTGGTTATTATATGCTTATTTTAAAGTATAGATCATAGTTATAATAGATGAAAATAGTTGTTTTTGTGTAGATTTTGACTTTTGCCCATTTATACAGCCTTGTTGCTTCCAATCAACTCCCTTTTTATTACAGATTTGAAATTATGAGGGTTTTAAGCCTAGAAATGTTTTTAAAATTTTATTTTTTGAGAAAATATTTGGTTATTTTTGGAGTTCAAAAATCTAAAAATTCAAACCCAGTTTTTCTTAGTCACAATGCTGTAAATCAAAATAGTTTTTTTTACTATAAAATTGAGATAGCAAATTTTGATATGGTGTTTTTAAAGGTAGTGTGATCTACCCAAGAATTGTAACAGGGGAATTAACATAGCGCAAAGTAGTGTCATTGCAACTTCCCTTTATTTTCCCCTATCTGCTATGTGTATTGAATCAATTGGGTGATATGAAACCTTGTGTAATTTGAAGTGAAGTAAATGGAAATGGCATAATCACTATATTCCATATTAAAATCATTAATAAAATATTTTATTAAGGAAACCCTTATCCACATATCCTTGTATAGATAAGTTATAAATTACATATAGCAAAGCGGTTTTTTCACCCAGACAATGACAATCATTAGTAGGAATACCATAGTGGTGTTGTTATATGTTGTTCTTTATATAAGTGTCTTGTATTAACACTACAGGAACATCTTCTGATTGTATATAACAGGCTTTACTTTAGTGCAGGAATAGACTTTTTTTAATTTGAGATATATAGCGTAAAATTGAGATGACATAAAATCAAGATGCCGTAAACAAACCAAACACTAAGTTATTTCATAAGTAAATAAAAAGACTCTAAATGAAAAATTGAGATGACAACTTTAAAGATGCTGCATTATAAAATTATAAGTGAATTTCAACTATTTTATTATTTTTTATTTTCTGTGATTCAAAACCACTAACACAAAGACAGTATCACAAATTAAATTTAATATGGCATTTTTTGAGATGGTATTTCCTACCTAATAGAACATAATTACAAAAAAGTTATTATGTGGGAATTTTATATTTGGGGTTAAACATCCAAAAATTACTAAAGTGTCAAGTTTGAAACTGTCAATCATCTGGAAAACCCCCTAATTCTCACTGTTGAATGAAAAAATCTGGGTTCCAACTGTTGAATTTCTTGGAGTTGAGCAAAAAATCAAAATTACTGTGTTTTTTACATATAAAACTTGTTTAATTTAAGAAGGTTTGAAAGTTAACCCAAAAGCAGCACAGTTTCATATGCCTAAAAAATTAAAAATTAATACTTAAATTAAAAAGGTAAATATGTGGGAATATGTTTATTAGTTATAAGAGTATAAAGGGGAGCTGGAAGTGGGTTATTTTCCATAGTGTATGTTAAAACATTAAGAAGCTCTCTGTACTTTTCACCCTGTTAATGTCACGGTAAATTCCATAATGCTGGGAATTATTTGGCCAAGTAATAAGGCTCAAAAAACCAGAAACCCCTTTAACAAAAATGACCAATTTAACAGATTTAAATCAAACAGTTGATTGAAAATGGGTTATGGCTGCTCCAGTTTGCCTGTTGAGTCCAGAATCCCCTTGTAAGCTGACGTTGATAAATTGAAGTAATTTGAGGGTCACCTGATATGATCTTATTTATCAGCAGGGTCATCAGAAGTTGGTCATTCAAATGTACTTTGCAAAGTGGACCAGTAACTCACTTGAGAATGTGGAAGGAATAAGAGCCCAGGATCCAGGTGGTATTGCCTAGTCAAATTTTCATATATATTGAATAATTTTCACTGTTTCAACTCTTAAGAGTTGAGTCCTCCCAAATTTTAATCAATAAAATCAAAATATCCCTTGGTTTAATTTTTGTTTAAATGCATCCTGTAGTTAGCCTTTTGTGCTACATTCCCTATAATTTAATCCTTAGCCAGATTATTACAGGAAGATGGGGGCCTGCTGTTGATACTTTGTAGTTGCCTCCTCCAAATGTTAATTCAATGCCTGACAATCTTGGAGTTGTTCCTCCTACTGTTGAAACTGAAACTCTGATGCTATTCAATGTCCTGAATTTTATGCTGAAGACACTCTGATTCTCTTGCAGGCCATTTATCTCAGGCTCTTTTAGCTAAGTTTAATTATTTTACTTAACCCTAGTATCTCATTTGGAAATTTCACAAACCAGTATCTGAAGCTGCATTAGTGGTTAATCATTAACTCTATGTGGATTTGGATGGTGATTCCCCACCACTTGGAGACAGCTTCTTATTATCCATCAATTTCTGTCACAGTTAAGGTGTCAAGCTGGTGGGTGTTGAGTGGAATCTATAGTACAACACTTATTAATTTAGGCTTAAGTCTGAGCCTATGATTAGTTATGTCTAAAAAAGATTATGTGGCAAGTGAATAGTGGATAGTGTCAAACTGGGGGGTTGAATTTCCATTTTTTTATAAATTGCATATGAACTCTTTTAACAAACTGGGCTTGATTTATGTGGCACCACTTGAACTACCAGCCCAGAAATAGACCTAATGTAAAACAAATGGGGTAGTTGATTAATGTTTAGACCACTAAATCCAGTATAGTAGTGCTTGGGAGCTTAATCAGCAACTATGTACACTAATAATAAAAATAAATAGGAAATAATAAAATTTATATAAGTGCATATGTGTTTTATTAATAAAATTAGAGTTTGGCTTAAAAAGTGTCAAACTGGCCACTTTTTATTTTAGAGTGCCAATCACATGTAATTTTAATTTTCATTAGTAAGTTTACTTATAAATTACCCCTTAAATTGCTCTTTTAACTGACAGAATTATTAAACAGAGTCAACTTCTAGTGTTTTTGATTTCAGATTTTGGGTTTGAACCTCTGAATCACTAGTTGAAATTAGCTTAAATCACTTACACACAAATTAATATTATATTTACATAACTGCCATATAACTTTGCCTCAATTTCTGCTGTAGCCAGGGAGAAGAAGATTTCAAGATAAGAGAGAAGAAAAGGGAAGAGGTGATGACAAAAGGGAAGGATGACAATAAAAAGTTTAGAGCTAAGATAGCCCAGCTAGAGCCAAACCTGTCAAATGTTTTAAACAAAATATATCTATTATCAAAATTCAATTTTGAAATTTTAAAAGTAAGTTAAATATAAATTTACTGTATCTCAAAAAATGAGGTGATAAATAAGCTATATCTCATCTCTATAGGAGCTGATATAAAAAATACCATTGGATGATAATTTTAATGATAACCTTAGTTTATAGTTTTATAATGATGCAATATTCTATTTCTTTTAAACCAAAAATTATTTTCTTATGTTAAATACTGTTTCTACATTAAAAGGCAGCAACTCATCATAAGCCACAGCATACTTGATGGTCAGAATGTACTGTCTTCTCTGATGGTATAAAGATGAATTAAATTCTAGGCCTTCCTTTTAAGATTCATAATGCCTCCCTTAACTCCAGAAGAGCATTAAAACTCTTCTTCAAGACATGCACTTGAACCACTCAGGAACTGTGGTTTTAAAACCCTGTTTCACTCCTGATTGCTCTATGATAACAAACCTTTGTATTATGGAATTATATAACAGTTTTAAACTGGATTTAAAGGGTGACACATGCGTGAAAAAGTTTGTTATCACTGCTAATTATGTACTAAATTCAATTTTGGGTGTGCTGGCCTCAAGGAATAGATGAGAAAAGAGAGTTCAAATTAGAGATAGAGATGTTCTCTGTAGATCAAAATATGTTGTCTAAGGCTTATTTCTCTTTTAATACCACATAAAATATTCCTCTTTTATATCAACTAAAGAATACAGCAGAGAGAATTAACCTTAGTATCTGGGCTTTATTAATCTTGTTATTAGCCTTCAAGGATTTGTAAATGGCTAACTTAAGGCCATGATAAAGCAGGAAATACATTCTCCTTATATAGATGGGGTATTAAGGATACAAAATAGTATAAAAAACAAACAAAAATATTTGTACATTGAAATTATTTTTTATTGAGAAAATATATGGAATTTTTAATGTTTTAAAGGGTCACAAATATTGTTTAGAAATGAATAAATTCAATCAATATTCATGAAGCTGTTATAAAAGCAGGCTCAACCCACCAACAAGGTTCCAAGTAAGCAGGTTTGTGACCTGCAATCTGATTATCCAGTCACTCAAAGCCAGACTAGGAAGTCAACTCAAATTTCCAAATCCAACAACATGAGCAAATGATGATCACTTATGGTGGATACCTTGTTTTGGCGCTTGACTTGTTACCAGAATTAAGCCGCCCCCTTCACCATCTCACTGTGTGATCAATGCTATCATGTTCCTGTTATCCATGACTCACATTAACTATATAATCATTATCTCTCAATAAAGAATGTTATCTAGTTTCTAAATATTTCCCCTTGTAACTTGGCTAAAACAGCACAGTTACGACAAAGCTGATATTATTGTGGCCATTGCTCAATCAATAGTGGAAGTTCAACCTTTTTAGGAAATTTTTAGATGCTTTGATTGCAAGTGTTGCAACTGAACCAATGAGGGTCCAGTACTTGGAATTGGGGAAGACAACAGTCCAATAAGAAAGGACAGAATAATAAGAATAAGGTATTGTTTATTGTAGGATATTGTGGTTAATATACTAAATGGGGAAGCCACAAGGCCACAAGGGGGTGGCATAGTGGGGAGTTCCATGAAGGGTTTGGAGCCGAGGAATAACTCGTGCGGGGATCAGTGGGTCAAATTGGCAATGCTCCTAATTAGGATGAAGTGCCCACCATTTGACATCACCATCAGATCTATTCATAACATTAGATACGTCAAGGGGCAACCCATCAAGCGCCCCCTGTGTATCGTAAGATACGTTAGCAGGCAAGGTTCTAACCTTGGTTGCAACACAAGAGAGAAGAAAATTTCACTGCAATATAGCTTTAAACCTGATAAAGTTAAAATATATAGTGTCTGGATTTTCTCATTAATGGCAATTGCTGCAGCTAAAGCCTTAAAAATAGATACCTATTTATATTCTAACAACCATAATTCTGAAAACAGGATTTTCTAAAAAAAAGCTGCTTTTGTTAATTTATTTAAAAATAAAATCCAAATTTAAAATTTAAAAGCAGTGTTTTTTGGAGGTAGTTCTTGAAGAGATCCTGTTCTTAGAAGTGAAGTGGGTACTAAAGACAAAACACAAATAGTTTTATTTCCACTTTTTTAGGGGAAGTAGGAGAGCTCAGAGATTTGGCACATTGGTAATCTCATAGTATTAAAGCCCTCAATAAATCAGAAAGGTAACTATCATTTTATAATGCCTCAAAAAATAATACTTCATCTCATATTTATCAGGTTATTTACCCAATAGTTGCTCATTATTACGAGCTCTAAAATCTTCTGACTCTCCTAATAATATCTTGAATCAGTTATTTTGGCTCTTAGAGAGACTTTAACTTGAGGCCACAAAGGCTTTTTAAGATTTTTCAAAATGATTTTAAAATCAAGAAAAGACATACAAGGTATATAAAGTTTAATTTTCCAGGGAGTTATGTAAGAAGCATCGGAAAGGAGAAAATACACATGCTTTCAGATCCGGGGAGACATGGTACAAGCATACTGGTGGTAGGTTGTGATATGGTTCCATGAGTGTTGGAAGCTAATTAATTGATGCCATATGTTAAAGTGAAGAACTATAATTTATGGTGGTGGATTAAAGCATAATAGATTAGTGCTTTAAAATACTCTCCAAAGTTGTTAATATAGATATTAAACTTATAGAACAAACATATTACAAGTATAAAACTGTAGTATATATCAGATTAAGGTGTATATTAATATCTAATATGCAGAGGAGGAGGTAATACCTCTATATGCTAGTCTTGGAACAACTGATGAGACTTAATGCAAGTTCAATCTTCTCGTATATTAGGGGATCAATCAAGGGCTTTCGAGTATGTTGAGGAATAAGAATAAAAGGTACTTTTAAAAATCTCCTTCTGTTGGCATCATGATTACTTCAGGGAAATTAATATAGAAGATCTTCTCTTATGAGTTCAATTTTAAATTTTTATTGTACCCCAAAATAAAGTATTAAGTATGTGCCACTGCACAGAATGTAACCCGATGACACACCTTGACGCACAAAGTTGCTGCATGAAGTGGTTACCCACCCAAAAAAGTCTAATGAGTTAACTTGGGTGTTTGTAGCCCATATATTGAGCAGCCTTTTAAAAATTATTTTATTTGGGATATTAATGTTTATGAACTGAAACAATATATTCTTTTATTGTTATTTCTCAATCCAGAAATCATTCTCCATGATTAATTGAGTAGGCTTACCTTATAGCGCTAGGAATTTTGATTGGATGGTTTTTGGAAGAAGTCAATAAAGGTGTAAAAAATATTAATATATATAAAAGTGAGTCTGTCTGTCTGTCTCAATGTATATATTTATTATTTTAACTTTGAAGTCATTGGAGAGGAGCAAATCAAATGCAAGTTGAAGAATAGAATACAACGCTGAAGATAATTGGTCGCAAAAATGCCAAGCTCTACGAACAAAAAAATCATGGGCTCTAAATCCAAGCAATTATAAAAAGGAAAATACAAAAAGTATCTCTAATGTTGGAATATCTACTTTACAATTTTTAATCAAATACAATATATGTTTTACTATTAAAGGATTCAAATTTGTCAAAATACTCCACGCCTTGAACGAAGGAGAAGATAAAACCAACAGCATTTTAAGATTACGGCTTCCTAAATAGTAGACGTTTGTTTCAAATACATTTTTTAACTTAAAATAATAGTAAAACAATCCAAATGAAATTGGCAAAGCTTTTAATGAGGCATTTCTTTTACTTTTAGAGCTCTTGACATAGACCAGCCAAAGTTGGTTCAGAGTGAATAAAAGCCGCACAATAAAAAACATCAGACACAAAAAATTTTAGTAGTTTTACGAGATAAATGGTCGTTACTATTTTATTATGAGACAGCAAGTACATTAATTATCATGTAAAAATATAGAGGTGTTTGAAGTCACTGATACACAAATTAACAATAAAAATCAATTAGACTGGCGAACGAATATTCCGGATTTCAAACTGAACTTCTATGTATAGTAATCCTGGAGCAAAAGATCACCAAGAACACATAAAAATAGAATAGCAAGTGCACAAAAGTTGCGTATAAAGAAAATGAACCCAAGTAAACAACACTGGGTTTTTCAGTTCTTTTTCATGAAGAAGAAACATGAAAGAGAAAAGGAAACCATTTTTAGCTGATTCAATAAATTTTATTTAAAATGGGGATAACAAATTTTAAATACAGTTTTCTAATTAGATCAATCATCATATGTTATTAATTTTTAGCAAAATCAGTCCTGAACTAAACTGTGAGCAAAATTTTACCTTTCTTTTTAAAATTTATAATAGATCCGTTTCTAAAGTGATAGCAAGTATGCCCTTATTAACACTCAATATCACGAGGTTCTGGCAGTCAACAGGAAAGATCAACTGACTGGCACTTTTATCTAGCTTACTTCTTTGGCTTCATTTAACAGGAAGTAGAGCTTTATGTTACAACTGTTGGAACTTGTGCCCTTTTGTTTGGAATCATCTCAGAGACCACAACTGATCTTTTTGATCATCATAACGGCAACAGTGGAAAAACCGACTGTAGGGATGTAAAAGTGAGAATTTAAAAGTAAGAATTTAAAAGTAAGAATCTAAAAGTGGCCATGTCGACACTTTTTAAATTTTCAAATTGGCTTTTTATAACAAAGTAATTACTTTTTCTTGACTTTTTTAGTTGAGAGAATGAATAAAAAGTATTTTATATGACCATAAAAAATTTTAATTTCAGATGAGCTGTTTTAGTTTAATTTTAAAATTTTAAAAGTGTCAATATGGCCACTTTTAGATTCTCACTTTTGAATTCTCACTTTTAAATCCCTACAGTCAATTTTGCCACTGCTGCCATCAGAACTTGTACAGGAAGACATTGAATTTGATCTGTTCCCAACAATTAAAACACTGCGGCACAGATCTAAATCAAGTCTTAGTATCTGTTTTGTTTAACAGGCAAAATCATGACTAGCATCAAAGAAAGATAAAAAAATGTAACTATTGTTGTAACTGTGCTGTTTTAGCAGAGTTACAAGGGGGAAATATTTGGAAACTAGATAATAATCTTTATTGAGAGAGAGTTATTAAAAGCTATTGTGAATCACAAATAACAGGAACATGATTATGGTGATCACACGGCTTTATGGTGAAGGGGGGACTTAATCCTGGTGATGAGTCAAGCGCCAAATTGAGATATCCACCATAAATAATCATCATCTGTTCATTTTTTGGATTTGGGAATTCAAGTTGACTTCCTAGATTGGCTAAAAGTCACTGGGAAGTTGGATTGTGGGTCACAAACCTGCTGAGTTGGAACCTTGTTGACAGGTCAAGCCTGTTGTTTCAACACCCCTCCCCCAGCTGAAGGTCGGCCTCCTCTGGGGTTAGATCATTATGGAAGTTGTCATGGGCTGGGAGCCATACTGTACTAACTGTTCAGGTGGCCAGAAAGATGGTATCACTTTGTCTTTGCTGTGCCTTACAGGGTCTCAGGCAGCTGTGATGTAATACTTTGTCTTACTTGTGTTTACTAAGTCCTTGTACTAGATAAGTGTTGTTTTTGTTTACCTTTAGTATTATAGTGGGGCCCACTTTTGTGGGCTGTAGCTTTCTTTTGTCTGTTTCATTACCCAGACCTTGTCACCAATTTTGTGTCTATTTCAAATGGAGACAAACATAAATTTCAAGTGTTTTTCCTCCATTTCTAATTTTTTGCTGTTGGCCTGTACCTCTTGTGGTGTTGAAAAAGGAGAGATCTTACTGTAAATTAAGAACCTGGACGTAAAAATGCAGGATTGTTAAATTCTTGGTCCAAATTTCAAATCACTTTTGTGGGCAACTCAGCTGAGTGAAAATTAAAATATTTAATAAAATCAACAATTTAATTTTGACTTTTTTTGATTTATTTAAATTGGCAAATTTCGAATCCCTTGAGCAGATAAATCAACTAACAAAAGACAAAACACAGTAAGAAAAATGTGGGATAAATGAATCAAAAATCCAGGATTCTAATGTACAATTTGAGATTTCCTGTATTTCAAACAAATCATAAACATCATGTAAAACTTAACAAATATGAAATTGCGGAATTATCAAATCCAAGAACCAAGTTTCAAATCAAAAATGAGGTGAATTCAAAATAAATATAATTTATGAGCGTCTCAAACAGGAAGTCAAAGGATCTAGAGTATATTTGTGATAATTTTTTAGGAATCATAGGCATTCTCAAAAACTGCCCTATTTCATTTTAGGACGGCTAAAATTTAGAGGCTTGATTACAGTAGATTTTAAAAATGCTAATAAGAAAATAGAATTATATATTACAATCTATCTTATCACATTGTCTTTTACTTGATGTGTTGATAGTTCATTTGCTATTGATATTGTGCTTGCATTTAATTGGATAGTTTCACCTCCAGTTGCCTGGGTAATAGGAAATCAATTTGCCTCCCTGAGACCAGTTGTGGTCATGGAGGCAACTTGATTTCCTATTTTCAAGGTGACTGGAGGTGAAACTATCCAATTAAATGCAAGCACATTATCAACAGCAAATGAACTATCAACACATCAAGGAAAAGACAATGTGATAAGATATATTGTAATATATAATTCTATTTTATTATTAGCATTTTTAAAGCCTACTGTAATCAAGTATATTTAATAGTAATACATCAACACTTTTGTAGTAAACTGATAGTTTGTCTTTCCCCCTCCTTCCTTCCTTCCTTCCTTGAAAAGAAGTTTGTATGGCCCCTGGATATGCGGGGTGGCAAAAAACTTTTAAAAAATTATGTGTCATTAAGAGGGTAGCTCATATATCATTATATGGTTTTGTGGTTGCTATATTCTAGATTTGGAGTACAGAAAATTGCATCATTTTAAGATTGGACAATTTTAAATTTCATTTAATTCCATGTCTAAACATGGTTGTTGAGATTGGATTTCTCATTTGATTTTATCCAGAGTGGAGCTTCTTGATTTGGGTTGATTTGTCCTATTTTCTTACTCTATATTCAATTTGGATTCCATTTTCTGCAATTATTATTTGTGTTTACTAGTGGCATTCAAAAGTGATTTGAAATTTAAGTTCTTGGATTTGACAATCCCGCAATTTCCAAAAACTTAGTAAACTTAATGAAAATGATTGATGGATTTGAACACTTCAAATCTGATTCCAGTTAATTCATTTTGTCCATTGGAAATATGCAGTTCAACTTGAACTTTTCAAAGTGTCTATGAGTTCCCACATTTTTAAAAATTCAAATAAAAATACAAAGAATTAAATATAATTAAAAAGGCCATCCCGCAAAAGTGATTCAAAATTTGGACCAAGGATTTGAAAATCCTGCTTTTACATTCAGGTTCTTAATTTACAGTACTAGGAATCTCTAGTTTTGATCCTGATAGTGTTTGTATGATGCTGGTTTGTGTGACATAGACAAGCTCAAAGGGGCTCTTCCCAGTGTATCTGTTCACACAAGTTTGGCATACAAGTAGTGCAGTCTGTAGCTGCTTATGCCTGTCCTCATTCTCCTGGCAATAAACTTGGCCATGGCTTGCACTAACCTGACATTTATCTGCTCCAATTTTCCATTAGCCTGAGGGTGGTTTGTCATTGTTACAGTATGTTGGACCCCATTCTTAGCAAGGTATACATTAAGTTTTTGGAGGTCAATTCTTTTCCTTCATCAGTGATTAGCAGATCTGGCTTTCCAAATTTGCTAATGATCTCCTTGCCTATGAAGCACCTAACATCATTACCAGTGTGAGTTTTCACCGCCTGCACTACTGGCCAACAAGTGACAAAGTCAATAGTATCAATGATATAATTATTGTCCCTGTGTTTCCTGGGCATGGGCCCCACAATGTCTAGGGAACATATATTGAAGGGTAACTGGGAGCAAATAGGCATCACAAATTTAGGTGGAGTATTGCTCCTTGCAAATTTTTCACATACTTTGCATTGGTTGAGAACTTCTTGGACGTTCTAATATAGAGTTGGCCACCCTTCTTTGTACTTGAGGAACTCATAAAGGTTGCAGCTCTTGGTATGGCCCAGATCTCTGTGACAGTGTAGAATAATGTTGACTCTTTGGTGTGTGGGTAAGTATGTGATGTTGCTTTCATCAGCCATCTTGCAGTGTAGGGTCCTGTATACATCCAAAAATAGTTGTTCATTTTTGATGCCCTCTCTTTAGTGATGTTTTTAGTACATGGGGGGAAGCATTTGTCTTTTGTTTGGAGTCCCAGGAGAGCCCATCTGGGTCTAACCCATTTCCCCTCTTGTGGCTCTGAAATAAAGACAGGAGAGTGCATCTGCCATGGCAAGTTCATGTCCTGGTTTATATTGAATAATAAAGTTAAACATTTTGATAAGTTCCATACAGCACTCCTGGCGTCTGGATAGATTGGCTTTTGTTTTGAAATATATGAGGGATTTGTGATTAGTTAGGGCAGTGAACTCCTCTTGTTGCTCTAGGTAGCAGCACCACTTGACAAGACAGTATAAAATTGCCAGTATTTTTTATTGTGGATGGGGTATCAGCACTCACTGTCTGTCAGCATGTACAGCTCATAAGCTATGTGAAAGAAGTGACCATTGGTGTTATTGATCCTTAGTGCACCTCCAATGGAGGCATCAGAGGTGAATTTCTCCATTAGTTAATCTCAGTCACATTTAGGGTACTGAAGAATAGAAGCAATTGTAAGTTTCTCTTTTAGTCAAGAAAAGAAGAGGTCTTGTTGAGGGGTCCATACAAACTTGGACTTGGCCCCAGTTATGGCAGATAGGGGTGCTTTCAGGACGCCACAGTTGGGGATAAAGCGTCAGGTGCAGGCAACCTTCCCAAGAACATACAGAGTTCTGACTTGTCTTTTGGCAGTGACATATTACAGATGTCCTGGATCTTTTAATTTTTGGGCTTGATGTCAGGAAGCCAGGCATAGGTGGAGGCATTAGGTGACTCTGGACGGGGTACTGCCGGTCCAGAGGGTAATGCCCACCATAGGATGGGTGCTAACTTGATAATATAGGATACAGATTGCCCAAGCAATGACCAGGGCCTGGAGTTGGGCACCATGGTGTCTACCATTCCCATCAAATTAATAAAATATACTCCAAACAGTTGGGTGGAGGTGGTCTCAGCAGCAGTGGGGGGATTCCATTAGGCGGTCAGGTTGCAGGTTTAAGGGCAGAGTCATGGGATCAAGGTATACTGGTGTTGAGGGTCTGGATGTACAAGCATTCTGGCTACCGCCAACTTACCTAACATCTAGCCATTGCCTAATTTGGTGCCCTTCCAATATACCATTTAAAATACTGAGAATGGTAACCAAGCAATATCACCTGACTGTCCAAGTATCCAGTGGCTCAAACCCACCTTGCACATGGCCAACCCCTAGGTTTGATCCAACTAAATCCCCGCCACAGTCAAGTCTATATAAGTCTAAAGTATTATCCAATAAAATATACTTCTCTTGTTTCTTAATTCCATATTTGAAGCTTCCCCAAAAGGCGCTCCTTATCACTGGTAGCATCTGAAGTTTTTTTACCACGTCCATGAGAGAGAAAATGACTGACCAAAACCCACCCATCTTTGCTCATGTACTCAACCAGGCCACATCCCAGGATACCTGGAAAACATACTTCTGCGCCCACAACATTGACAAAGATATACCTAGTGGATGCACCGTATTCAAAGATCTGGTCATGCCCAAAGCATGTACCAAGATAATTAAATACGGTTGCTCTCTTCAACCACAAACAAACACACAACCACCTATCACAGGTGAAGTTACCAACACCAAATCATTGGTATTGACAATTTCTTTGGTAAAAACAAAGAACACATCATCAACTGGCTAGACCACTCAGCCGCTAAACTCCACACCAGCTGCATCCCTCACAAGAAATGGGTGCAGGAAGACAGCAAGCGCCTGTATGAGGCCACAGCTAACTGATTTGCCACCTGGGTTGGCTCACAAACTGACGACCAGCTTGACAACTGGGAAGAGTTGAAAACGGACATCACACACAATTTCTGCATCACCAAATCCCTCCAAGACATTGCAATACAGCTCAATGATCTTCCTCAGAAGACCACTATTGCAGCTTAAGCCAACAAATTTGAGGAAATATGTTGCAAGATCCAAAACCCAGCACAAGCTGACAATGCACATACCAGAACATCATTCATCAACAGAAAGAAACCCTCTGTTGCTGCCCTCATCCGCCCAGAGGCTAATACCTCCATGCCTACGCTTATTACAGAAGCCAAGCACGCAGAAAAATGCACAAACATGGAATATGCGGCACACAATGGCATTTGCTCCTCAAAAAGCAATGACATAGAAAACTCCAATGGCAACAAATGCCAAAACACAAACCATAACAACGGCAACTCCAATTATAACAATAGCAACTGCAGCCAAACTATGAACCGCTCCTATCCCAAGAAAGAGGACACTGTCAAAGTTAACAATGCTGAAGTAGCAACCCACTATGAATCTGATCCCACATTCTCCGACCTTGAAGGTCTCAAAACAGAGTAACAGGGAAAAGAGGAGGGGAAACAGGCTTAAGTGCCCCTGTCTCCCTCCAACTTGACAAGAAATTGTACCAAGGCACAAACTTTGCTGCTCGCATCCCCCATGTCCCGCAATCCTCCATTTTTATGAACATAAAAATTAAAGATTGCTCACACCTTCTTGTCTATCCATGCACTTACAAATCACATACACATAAAATTTTATTTGACTCTGGTGAACAACACACTAAGGTTAGCAAACCTTTTGTAACCAAGTACAAAATACCAGTTGTCAAATCCAACTTCAAATACGCCAGAATGGCAGATAAATCAAAGGTTCTACTTGAAGGCAAAATAACTCCCTTCAGAATTGACCTCCAAGGAATACAAACTTCCATCAAAGGACTCCTTGTGAACAACATAAACTATGACATTGTATCAGGCATGGACTGGTTCACCCGAGTGAACCCCAGCATATGTTGGAAAACAAAAACCATGACAATAAAACACAATGGAGTCAATTTTAACATCCTCAAAGAACCCAATGATCTCATTCTAAGAGACAAAGTATTTGTCCAAGTCATAAATCAAGATGAATCTGAAATCTAACCAAAGACACTACCCTCCACATAATGAGGTACTCCAAATTCAATAATATACAAACAACCAAAATCCAATGCCCAAACTTGCGGCACTCCTAAATGAATACACACATGTATTCAAAGAAGAACTCACAGAGTTACCCCCTGAACGGGAGGTCAAACATGGCATCAACCTATGCAAAGCCATGTCCAAACCTGCACCCCTCTACAGACTCTCCCCCATGAAGACACAAACCCTCAAAGAACATATTGAGAATAACTTAGCTAAAGGCTTCATTTGCCTGTCTGAATCCCCATGGGGGCAGCAGTGTTTGTTGTAAAGAAAAAGAAAGGCACTCTGTGTCTAGTAACCAACTACAGAGCACTAAATGCAAGCACAGTAAAGAATAAATATCCCCTTCCACTCATAGAGGATCTGTTTGCAAGACTCTCAGGAGCCAAATTTTTCTCCAAAATTGACCTCACCTCAGGTTACAACCAAGTTGAAGTAAAAAAAGACATACCAAAGACTGCGTTCTGTACACAATTTGGATCCTTTGAATGTGGAGTAATGAACTTTGGGATGACCAACGCTTCTGCAAACTTTTTCACCATGATGAACCAAGCACTAAACGGTCTCTCAAATACATTATGCTACCTTGACAATATCATCATATTCTCAAAAACAAAAGAGGAACACCTCATACATGTCTGCAAGACACTTGATTGACTCACAAAGCACAAACTTTACACAAAACCAAGTAAATGCCAATTTATGGAGAAGGAACTCCTGTTCATGGGCCACATTGTCTCTGACAGTGGCATCAAAGCAGATCCAGACAAAATTAAAGCCATAAATAACATGCAACGCCCCACCTCCGTTAAACAAGTTAGATGCTTTCTTGGTATGGTAGCTTACCTAAGGAAATACATCAAAGACTGCGGAAAACTAACCGCACCAATCAATGACTTAACCAAGGGTAATGCCAAAAAGAAATTCATCTGGACACCAGAATGTGACAAGAATTTCCAATTACTAAAACAAGCTTTGATCAAAGCATCAATCTTGCAATACCCTAATAACAATGGGTGCTACAAGCTTGAGTCAGACGCCAGCAACACCCCCATTGGCACAGTCCTGCACATCCGCCAGCCAGGGCAGCAAGACTTCCTGCAAGTATGTTACAAGAGCAGCAAACTAACTAATACTGAGCAGAGATACCCAATACACAATAAGGAATTGCTAGCAATATACCATTCATGCAAGAAATGGAGATGTTATCTGGAAGGACATTTAAACATCCAATTACTAACTGACCATAAATCCTTAATCTATTTCAAAACTCAGAACACACTTGCACGGCAACAAGCAAAATGGATGTCCTTGCTGGAACAGCTTAACTTGGACATCCAATACAAAAAGGGGCAGAGCTGGTCACGGCTGATGCTCTCTCTAGACTATGTCAGCCTAGAGAGAATCACCCTGACTACCTGGACCCTGACTGGTCAAACCTGTACAACACTGAGTATAAAACCAAAGGGAAATACCCCACAACACATCAACTGACCCATGATACATTAGTAAGGACAAAAAGTATTTCCATGTATCAAATGGCACTGTATACCAAATTATTAATGACAAACAGTCCCATACATCTCACTTGCACAAAGAGTTGAAACCATACTAAGACATCACTGCCTACTAGGCCATACAAAGGCTAACAACCTATACCTCACATTAAAAGAGATAGTATGGTGGCCAACCTCAAACAGGATATAGTTGATGTTCTGAAAAAGTGCACAGTGTGTGAGAAATACACCAGTACAAAGGCTCCTCAGCCAACGGTCAACCCAGTACCAGACCCTGAACCGTACAAGGTTTGGGGACTGGATGTAGTGGGCCCCTTCCCAGAAACAAAAATAAACCAAAGTTTTTTTAATTGTAGCTATTGACTTTGCCATATGCTGGCCCATCTGCTGGGCAACAAAGGACCATAAAGCAGAAACCATCAACCATTTCATTAAAAAAGCAATCATAGCCAACTAGGGCACTCCAGAATACAACATAACTGATAGAGCAACTGAGCTATCAGGTCACATAGTAAACAACAACTTAAAATCCAAAAACATTAAACACTTCACAACCTCTCCATACAGGCCACAGGCCAACAGCAGAGTAGAACGCCTCAACGGCAGCCTTATCATGATCCTAGAGAAAATAATGGATGGTAAAGCCAAAACACATGGCCACTATACGTGAAACATGCATTACTAGTATCCCAAGTTTTCACCAACCAAGGGACAGGCTATTCACTATTTGAGCTAACCTAAGGGTACAAACTGAAAATAATCACCTGCAATAAACAGCCCTACATAAAGATCCCCCAGGGAAACCTCCCACAGTAGAGAAAGCACCAAACCTACAACACATCCGCCTCAAAGCTAAAATAGCAGAAATAAAGAGGCTCAAGACACAAAAGGTAACCTCCACAGAGTAACCACTTCCCATCAACTCCCCTGTCTGTATTCTAGCTGGCAACAGAAAGAAACTAGACTCAGTACACTGGGGACCAGAAAGAGTCATCAAATACAGACCAGAGCACAACACCTAACTAGTAAAGTTCCAAGGTGCCAAAACCCCAATTATCAAGAAATACCACAGAACCTGTCTCTGCCTCAGTAAAGGAGAACACTTAACCAGACTGGTCCCAACTAGTAAACAGCTCCAGGAGCATCAGGCGGCAGCTGTGTAAACAAAGCCCCCTCCTGATGCACCAGAGTAACCCCTTAAGGGGGGTGTCAAGGGTCTGGATGTACAAGCATTCTGGCTACTGCCATCCTATCTAACATCCAGCCATTGCCCAATTTGGTGCCCTTCCAATATACAGTTTGACATGCCAGAAATGGCAACCAAGCAATTTCACATGACTGTCCAAGTATCCTGTGACTTGAACCCGTCTTGCACATGACCAACCCCTATGTTTGATCCAGCTAAATCTCCGCCACAGCCCAATCTATATAACTCTAAAATATTATCCAATAAAATATACTTCTCTTCTTTCTTAATTCCATATTTGAAGCTTCCCCAAAAGGCGTCCTTATCACTGGTAGTTAATGTTACTTGTCTTTGAACAATAAGGGTGGCGCCTTGATCCTCTTTTCTTTGTGTTCTATGTATTCAGTTGTTGTAAATTGTGCCATTAATGCTTTTTAATATGGCTCTCAAATATAGATATATGCAAAGATTTGGTTGGTTTTGCTTTCAATTTGGGGAATTCTTCACCTTCTGTAAATGGGTCTGCTCCAATTTCCACACATTCTGGAATATTTTACTTGTACTTGTCTGATCCTGATATGACCTCACCCCAAATTGACCCCCTCTGCCACTCTGTCTACCTATTGAGTGATTGCCAACCCTTGTCTACTATTTAAGTAGAATCAATTATCTTAATAAAGACAAGTTTACTGTAAAATCAGAACCTGAAGGTAAAAATGCAGGATTGTCAAATTTTTTTGTGTGAACTCACCAACTTAATGGAGTATTTTTCATCCCAGAATAACTTACTTTTTTATATAAAAGGATGAAAATTACTTCAGTAAGTTGGTGAATTCACGCAAAAAATTTGACAATTCCACATTTTTACTTTTAGGTTCTGAATTTACAGTATCCACATTTGTGTTGGCTTTAATATTATTCAAGCTTTTTTCATTTTTTTGCCAGGAGGCAATCTTTTTCTTGTATCCCAGGAAATTAAGGTACATGCCCTTGATTTTTCCCTGAAGGCTAACCCAAGGCTAGCTTCAAACCTCAAATCTATTGTTATAAAGATTTCCTGTTGTGTCCTCCTGGATGTTGTCCACAGGAGCCAAACACAACATCAGTCTCACTAGTTCTTTCCAAGGGATTGATAATGAGGATGGTCTTCAAGTTGTACTCACAGTAGGCGGGGTGGGCGGGTAATTGATAAAATGCACAGGACCAAAGGGGGCTCCAGGGGGACAGTATAGTGCTGGTAGTGGTTTGGAAGGTTGGTCTCTAGAGGGGGTGGTTGCCTGATGGTCTACTTGGCCAGAGTTAAGATGGAAGATCACTAAGACTAGATAAGGTAAGATTTGTTTGAACCAAAGGTTCATAAAACTTTATTATCAAAAATGACAATATGGTCATCCTCATACCACTGGGGCTTTTATACCATGTGATTTTGCTTCTTTGATTTTTTCAGGGTTCAGGTTTGCAGAAAAGGCACTTGCAGGGCATGGATCTTGGCTTAGAGTCTTGAGGGCAGTAGATAATGTTTGTGCTTGCTCTGATGAAAATAAGTGATGATGCTTCATTCTGCTGCTATTGTTCACCACATCACCTGAGCAGTCAAATTGTTTTACCCATTCTAGACTTGAGACTAGTGGCTGCTGCTGGTCATTGGCGGGGCTGGAAGTAGGTTTTGTTTTAACCTCCTTTAGGTAAGCTATAACCTCTGCATAAGTCTGGATCTTCGGTGGCACAAGATTGGCAGCAATCTGGTGACCATTTGGGGAATTGTCCTTGGGAGACTGGCAGGTCTCCAAGTAACTCAACAACTTGGGTTTGCAACTCAGTGAGTTGGCAGGTTCCTGTCCATCCTGGGTGACTCAATTAGCCTTTGGAGGGTCAGAGTTCAATTCTAGGGTTTCTAATGCTGATATTGAACTTCCAGTCTTAACACTTGACAGGCTGACAGGGTCCTGTTCCTCCTGGTTGGGGCAAGGCATCTCTGGTGGGCCAGGGTTTGAACCAAATGGCAGTCCAGCAGGCTACTGTCTACCTTGGTCAACATAAGGCTGTTCCTGAGGCCCAGGGTTTGATTCCCGGGTTTTAAATATAAGTATTGAAATTTCATTCATGACACTTGATGCCATCCTTTGAGACTATATTCCCTAGGACGGGTAACTGCTCATGGAAGAACTGACACTTGGAGGGCTTGGCCAGTAGTTTTTGTTGCAATACTGTGGCAAAGACTGCCACCAGATCATTATGGTGTTCTACCAAGGGGCTGTATACAATGATGTTGTCTAGCTATACTAGGGTATATTTATCAATGTGGGGGGTGTTGTAAAAGTTGCAGCAAAGGGTTGCTAGTTTCTACAAACAGTTAGTCAGAAACCTAATTCTTATTAATATACCTGTTGATGGTATAGTGGCAGACTGTGAAAGGACAGAAGAAGAATAAGGTGTATAGACAAAACCGGTATTTATTTAGATAGTATCACACTTATATATTGTGAGGTGGGGGAATTGCCACCAGAGTCAGGGAGGCACAGACAGAAGGACTTCCCAAATGGAGGAGAGTAGAGTGGCACAGCTAAAAGTCCCGCGCAAGAGAACAACTGCTTCCTTGTGGCTTTCCTTAAGGAGGTAGATATAAATAACTTTGTTGCTCTATTTATAATCCTAGAAGTGAAGCCTGTGCCTTGTGTACATTTAAAAGGCAAATTGAATACACATTTTAGAGGCGTTTTAAACGTCTTTATCACCAGTAGAATCTGGATGCAATAACACAATTGTGTGATTGTTCTGTCACTCAATTTCTAGATGGACAACTTAATGTCTAATCCATTTAATCTGCGACAGGGGGAAGACTTCATCTATAAAGATAACAGAGGTTGATGGTATGTTTGTCATCCTGAAGTTGAGTACAACACATTTATAGGTTCCATATTTAGTGCAGAAGGCTGCTTTTAGTATGTCTTCCTTCTTAATATGAATTTGATTGTAGCCTGCTGTCAGGTCAATCTTGGAGAAGAGAGATGCCCTGCCCAGGGCATCATAAAAGCCATTAATAAGTGGGAGTGGGTAGCAATTTTTTATGGTAACTTTTTTTAGGGCTTGATAGTCAGTAACCAGACGCAGGGTGCCATCCTTCTTGGCCACAAAGAATATGGCGGTCCCAAAGGGAGATTGTGAGGGACAGATGAGTCCTTTCTCCAAGGCCTCTTTGAGGTAGGCACGTAGGGTGTTGTCCTTGTTTGGAGTCAGCCTGTAAATGGGGTGTGCCTTGGGTACAGCCCCCTTGAGTTGGATAGAGTGTTGGATGTGTTTCTCAGGAGGTAACCCAGGTAAAGCCTCCCTGAAGATTTCTGGATGGCAGGCTACAATTTTGCAATCCTGAGGCGTAGCAGTATCCTGATGGTCCTTGAAGTGTATGATCTCATACTGGCAGGAGTCCCAGTCAATTGTCTTCAGATTTTCCCTTTTGTCCAGGGTCTCTGTAATGCGCACAAAGACGTGGTTGTGTAGGAGTTGGTCCACTGAGTTGGGGTAGATCTGGTGGTTGACACCTTCACGTTTGATGGTCAATACTGAGGTCCCCCAGTCTATGTGGGGATTTTTCTTTTGCAGTCAATTCAAACCCAGTAGAATGTCAAACTTTGGAAAGTAAATGACAGGGCCTTGGATGGTAGAATGCAGGTTCTCAAGCATGACAGAGAAGGGGGGTGACTTCCCTTGTCACAGCAATGTGATGTTCATTAGCTCAAACCATGTTCTTAATCTGCAAAGGATTAGTGATTAGCTTGAACTTGTCTACAAAGCTGCTATTGACTAAGGTTTGGTCTGCACCTGAGTCCAGGAGTGCTGAACCTGTGTAACTGCAAAAACAGAAAGGGTAATTATCAGTTTTTTGGGATGGCTGTGTTAGGCACCCACCCACTAGGGAGTAAACACCCTAGGTGGTGAATGATGACAGAGGGGTTTAATCCCGTCACCAGGGATCCCACAGGCAAGGAGACCATTCCTAGATGTAATAACTCTCCAAGGAGCCGGTACCTGCCTAACAGTGGATTAAAACGTCCCAGGAAGAAATACACTCCTAGATAACACAATAAGAATGCGGAAGCCAATGGTCGGAACACTTGAGGCTTGTTCACCTGGGTGGTGGAACCATAAACCTTGGTTTCTTCCCAGACAGTTGGATTGTTGGAGAGAGGAGTTGCGGTATACCAGACACCTGGAATCACATGGCACCAGGAGCTGTCAAGGAGCTGAGACTCTGGCAATGTACCTAATCAGCACGTGAACCTATAGAAACGCTGCCAAACACTGTTGTAGTCAGGACTATCCAGAGTAATCATTTATACCCAAGCCACTACCTAAGAGGAGTCTTGGGTAATTTCATGGTTTTGGAAATTCAGAGGGTTTTAAGTCAAATAAAAGATTAGCAAAACAATCACTTGGGTGAATGTAGACTTTATTGATTGAACAAATAATTAAATGGAGCTTACCAGCTTTTTATAGCATGGTAGCATAAATAATATAGAAAAAGAAGTTTGGGCAAGTAGGAGATGAAATGGAGATAAAATGGAGATTTGGCAGTTGGGACATTCAAAACTGGGGATTCTAAATTATTTCCTTATAGTTTCCAACTCTTCATTAGCTAGGTATTATATTTTCCTTAGCTTGACATTTGACTCTTTGGCAAGGCTTTGGCTGTTAAGAGGTCAACACCACAGAAAACTGGAGGATCAGGAGGTGGAATTGACTGCACAACAGAAGGAGAGGCCACCAAAGAAGCCAAAACCAGACACAGAATGTTGCCTGCTTCAACATTACTGCCAACGTCACCGGGCGTAAGTCCTGAACAATTTGAATCATTGTTGGTGATCATTGATTGACCAGAGACCATTTTGCGAGGTAATGATTGTTTTGAAGTTAAATTAACGTTCAATTTAGATAAATCTATATCAACCAAGTCAAAAGATGACCCAGGTTTAAATTTTGTTGATGAAAACAGTGACTGAGAAGCCATTTCCGGCTTTAAAAAAAAGGTAATATAGAACAGATATTACTTATTAACTCATTCCCTTTATAAGGCTCAGAAGAAAATAAAGGAGCAAAAAATCTGCCTCTTTAACCAAAGGTAAATTTGTGTCAAGAATGTTCAAAGAAACATTCATGACAGTCTGGCAATGGTGTAAAGTACCAGGTCCTCTGAGGGAACTTGGATCATTGGACACTGGTCCACGTCCTCAGGTTGGTATTCATCATTGGGCAAGTCAGGAGTTGTGCACTGGAGAGCTTGGCTTGCTTAATGCTCTCCCCAGGCTTTTCTCTTGTCTTGGTTGCCTGGTGTGACAGTGATACAAAAATGGGTACAGTTTGACTGACCATTGTTCCTGTTTCTGTGTCTATTGGAGCCTGCAGGATTATGGTTTGCACTGTTGTTGTTGTTGTTTCAAGGGGGTGGTCAACTCAAACACCTGGCTGGGTGAGAGTCTTTGGGGCGCTCTCTCTTTTTCCAGTTTGCGCCTTATGGAGAGTGTTGGATGTTTGTTCTTCTTTCTCTGCCTTGCGGTACAAACTTTGAAGGTTGGTTACTTGGTCCAGGTTTATGTGTCTCATTACGTGCAACTTGAGAGCATTGTAGTACATGAGGTGGGTAGGTGGAGTGTCAAAGGCCATATCTGAGGGAGCATAGAGTCAGATTTCCTCATAAGCGTGGGTGAGCTCCTTCACTGTGCCCATTTGGGTTAGATTCTTTACTTGGCGTTTGATCATGAATGCAGTGTCCTTGAGCACAAATCTTACCAAGAAGTCCTAATTGAAAGTGCCCCAATCCTTCTTTGTGCCACTTTTTGCACCAGGTGCCAGCGTCATGCGTCAGGCAGATGGAAATCTCTGTGATCCAAAATTGTTGCAGGCATTTCATTTGGGCCAGTTTGCTTTGGGCAGATTGGATCCATGCATCATTTTTGTCATTTTTGGCCCCAGAAAATGATTCCAGGGCCACGCTTCAAAGTCTCTGGGCTAAGTAGGCTGGCATAGTGTTTTTTTCAGTTTCTCAAGACATAGTGGAGGGTGCCTGGAAGAACCCTTGTAATGATAGGGCATTGAAGGCTTGGGAGCAGGATCACCATGTTCTGGTACAGTACAAAGCCATCCAGAATCCAGCACCCAGAGTTTACAGTGTCCAGTATAGCGGGAGGCCATACATGATTCTATCAAAGATTTGTTGGCCGCGGCAAGTACAAGCAACAGGTGAAATCTTGGGGCTAAGATAGGATGGAAAACCTACCTGTGCTACCAAAATTGTAACTGTGCTATTTTTTTGCAGAGTTACACGGGGAAAAATGTTTAGAAACTAGATAATAATCTTTATTGAGAGATAGTGATTATATAGCTATTGTGAGTCAAGGATAAGAGAAACATGATAGTGTTGATCACACAGTGAGATGGTGAAGGGGGTGGCTTAATCCTGGTAATGAGTCAAGCGCCAAAACAAGGTATCCACTGTAAGGGATCATCATCTGTTCATGTTGTTGGATTTGGAAATTTGAGTCAACTTCCTAGTCTGGCTTTGAGTAATTGGATAATTGGATTGCAGGTCACAAACCTGCTTAATTAGAACCTTGCTGGAGGGTCAAGCCTGCTGTTTTGACAATATTGTATCTCAAAGAACCACATCAAAAAAACACTTTCACAAATCAAAATTAAAAGGGTGTTATCAAATCAAGGTTTTTCAAATATAAAATTACTTTTTAAATACCCTAAAATATACAATCACAAAAGATAACATCTAGAAAGACACCATCCAAAAAACATTAAAAATTATACTTTTTTGTGGTATATATGAGCCTTTCCCTTATTAGCTGAGAATAAATTGCTGCAATCAAGATTATCCTCTTTTCCACCAATGTATCCCACAATAAACATAGGGTGCTCAAAGAGTTTCCCACATCTTGTGATTAATGCTATGGACCAATCTGAGATCAATGTCAAATTGTAGGGACTATCTCCTAATTAGAAGTGTTGCTAATTTGACACACTGATCTTCTCCTCAAGTTATTCTCAATTGGAACTTTTTATGAAACACACAACTATTATCAGGAATGAAATTTTTCCTCTGGGAACCCAGGCCTTATAGCAAGATTTGAACCCCAACCCTGCACCCCTGCAGGCTGCGGGCCCCAAGGTCTGACGGACTGCTGGCTTGCGTTTTCTGGGGTCAAGCCCCCGCAAGCTGAGGTTAAAAGATATTTTCCAGACAATGAGGTTAGCCAAAGCGGGGAAATTATCCTACCAAATAAGGGTTAATCAAGGCGCCTAATGGAGGCAAAAAACACCAACCATTAGCTTCATGAGTTCTAAGGCTACACCAGTGGCTAATCATGGACCAACCTTAGGAAGAGGCACAGGCCTGTGACTTGACCCTATGACCACAACCATAGAACCATAAAATCAATTTGCCAACTTGAGATCCCTGCCCAATGAAAAAAACCCCAAATGGGTACCATTTTGCTGCCTCTGATCCCAAACACCCAAAATCCCCAGGCCCATAATTTCCAAAGTCCTGAGGAAACCCCTGTAGAAAATGTTAAGTTTAGAGGTGGGGTGCTATATAGATCCAAGGACCCCACACTCCCACTTATCACCATTTTTAAATAAAGGTTGTGTTATTTTGGCTTACACAGCTACTGCCTTATTTTGTTTTTTCTCTCTATCAAATCAACACAAGAACTTCTGTCCCAATTGTCCCTCTGCCCACAGTCTTCTGTCCTCCAGGGTCCTCCTTTGGCCCTGTGCATTCTAAAGAATCCCCTCTGAGACCCAAATAAAATGATTATACCCTGGAAAAGATCCTTGAGCTAGATCCATTGGCCCACATATAATCCGCAGCTAGAGATAATTATCTTAGACCCTGGATCCTATCAACACCTAAGTTGTTTAGAGGCAAGTTCAAGTAACTGCCTGCCTACAACCTTAATATGGAACCACTTGTAGCACCTAAGCCAATGCCTGCCTCCTTAACTGACCCCTAGTTGACCACACTGGTAAGCTGTTTGGGATTATGTACATCACCTACACTGGGGTGATTGACACTATAATCCTGGCTGCCAACTTGTGGTCCTGGGTGAGGAAGTCCTTCTCCTATCTCTTCAAGTTAGCCCCTCTTTTATGGTGGGCTCTTCCTGTAAAAAACCTGGCCTAATTAATCCCTGAAAATGACATCACAGCCTTGAAAGATTAGATCCCTGATAACTATGCCACCCCATGGCAATCTGTTTCTCTCAACATAGTATATAAACTGTATTATTATTAAAATAAACTCATCTTATTTTTATTATTGTCCTTTCTATTTGGACTGTTGTCTTCTCTAATATAAATACTGAACTTTTAATGGCTCAGCTGCAACTCAAATTTGGTATTAATTTAAGATCCCACATAATAATTCAACCTAAATAAAACTCACTTTGATATTTCTTTCTCCCTGTAACAAAACCATTAAAAAACACTTTTGATATACTGATTTTATTACATATCATAGAAGAAATTTTGATATTTGGGGCTCATTTTTAACATGTTTTACTAATGATTTCATATATGAAAGGGGGTGTTTCTGCTATTATAAAACACATCATTAAAAAATCCACTAGGCTTCTAAGCATTCAATAGAAGCAGTTCTCACCAATTATGTACCAAAAACTAACCTTTTTTACAATTGTTGTCATAGGATGCTATATAAAGCATGTCATTGCAAATCAACTGTTTCCATCTTTAAAATTCGCATATTTCACCTTTTGACCCATATTAAAAAAATAAGAAGTTCACTGAAAATTTGCGCATATGTATTTTTAGATCTCCTTATACAACTGGGTACTTTTTAACTCCAGTTTTATAAGCTGTTTATAAAAGAAATTCCTGATTTACTAGTTGTCCTGGTTGTGGTAGCCTTACTGTGAATTCATTAAATTAAAATAAAAATATTTGAAATGTCTATGTTTTTGCCTAACACAATACCAAAAACAGAATCTTAATGCAGCATCTAGAAACACATTTACGGCAGAAAAAAAAACTTAAAGTTTTACATACTTTAGCTACAAATAAAATCCTTTTTAGACAAATACCTTTTACCATTTTCTATATTATATATTTTGAGTTTTTTCTACAAAGATAGATAAAAATGTTTAATAATTTATTTTTCCAACTTTCTACTTTTTACTTTAGAAAAGAACCCCAATATTTATTTTTCTGATACTAATTCATCCTCATATGACTCCCAAGTCTAATTCCAAAGCTACTTACAAGGCCCCCACGTGCAAGGCCACTACCACCAAATCCAGAAAGCCCAGGGATACTCTCTTAAAGCAGACTTCAAATTAAAAAATACCAACTAAGATTTCCACACCTTTCCCTGAGCCCAAGGCTGACAGTTCTACCCCTTCCCATTCTCTATTTGTTAACTCACCTTCTGAGAAACAGGAGCAGCACTACAATACCAATGATAAAGATATCATTAATAAGGCTCTGAAAACAACTCTATTGGGCATGAGTTAGCTTCCTCAGAGGAGAAGCCCATCATAGAGTGAGACTTGCATGCAGTTATAAGGAGCTGAAATGGCAATGGGCAGTTTAAAGTCCCTGAAACCTTCCCTGATTCCTTCTTTATCATGATCAATAAGATGGTTTCTGGATTTTTAAATGATGGGGTTCTGTTCATGTGTGATAATCAGAAGAAAAATATGGCGCATCATCACTACCGCTGTGATAGTTTAGGCTGCCACACACAATTAACTACAATTTACTTTACCTAAGTTGAGTAGCTCAGCAATAAGCATGACCATGAAGACTCTAATGAGATACTCTATTATCTCATGTGCTGATAACTATACAAAACCATTTCATTCAACAAGAAAATGAATTGATCTGAGCTGGTTACTCATTTCCTCTTTCATCTTAATAATAATAAGATATAGAATGTTTTAGAGAGACCAAAACCCAACACTATGTCACCAAAAACTCTCAATTGAACAAATCTTGGTGTCAGTGCCAGGAATAATGACAAGAGTTTGCTAACAGAAGCTCAGAAGACTATTGTTTTTGCTAAAAATGTTCTCCTGCATGATGATTGCCAAGGAGCACCCAAACAAATTTTGTGCTTCTCAATGCAAAAGTATCACACATGCCTCCTAAAATAAGACATCTGGTTTGCTGATGGGATTTTTGTCTCTTGCCCTAAGCTATTTTACCAGATTTTGACTGTCTATGATCAGGTGAATATTCATACTGTTTCCTTTGTGTTCTTCTTCCTCTCTAATAAAAGGTAGAATACTTACATTCATGCATTAATCATCATTAAGAAAAACCCAATGCCATCTTACCCACACTAGATAATAAACCAACCAAGAAGAGAGGCTGTAAAAAGAAGAAGGCCAATCCAGAGGCCTCCTTTCTGGGCCCAGAATGCTCTGGACAATTAACTAGTCTATCTGGGAACATAATGTCAACTGTGTGGAAAACCCTATCAACTGCCTTCCAGAAAAAAAATCCCTTTTTTCAATTAACAAATGGCCCAGGTTTTTAGGGTCAAATGAGCCTTAAATCCCTGACTTTGATTCCGCTAACAAATTTGGTCTCTTAATTATCGGAAAATGATACATTGGGAGCACAATTGTTTGATTGCACAATAGGGCGCTTGATTGCTTGCAGATTCTATAAATAGCAGTGACACTTCAGCATGCTGCAGCCCAAGCAAGGTTCCTGTTATACCAACCAATGACCATTCATCTCCACACCTAAGTACACAAATCCTGATTGAAATTGTAAGTTTAACTGAAATTGATGCCATCAGATCTCTGGTGGCACAAAAGGCCACAAAATTATCATTAAGTATAAGCAGTAAGTAGGAGAAGCCTGACTCACTGTTGAGATCTTAAAAATAAGCAACTTTATGTTCAGGATCCTTTATCTTCTTGATAGAGCTATCTATTTTTGCACCAATATAACTATTATGTTTGCATTTGGTTATGATTTCACTACACTTTAAAACCTCATATATCTGCTCCCTCCTGATCACCAAGAGTGATCA
Organism: Entomophthora muscae; assembly: GCA_014839935.2. Classification (NCBI taxonomy): domain Eukaryota; kingdom Fungi; phylum Entomophthoromycota; class Entomophthoromycetes; order Entomophthorales; family Entomophthoraceae; genus Entomophthora; species Entomophthora muscae. The sequence continues at coordinate 28,815 of QTSX02000107.1, forward strand.
TTTTTCCCTCCATGCTGGAGATTTCTTCTACTCCCCCTGCCAACTGTGCCTCCTTCCCAGGTCTTCAGTAAGTTGGGGTTCATTTATATCACTGTATTGGGGCTGGCCAACCAGGTTGTGCCCCATACTGGGAGTTGGCATCTCCTAGCTACTTCAGTCAACTATCTGGCCAGAATTGTTCCTATTGTGTACATGGCCTTCCAGGCACAGCCCTCCTCCCCTGTGGGAGTCCAACCAGACTCTGGTATGAGCCGTGACACCTCCTAAGAATAGGCCACATCCAAAAAATCCCCAGAGTCTTATTTTTATCATACCACTTTAATTGTTGATTTTTCAGCATATAAAGCTAATTCCATTATCAAAGTATTTAATAGCAGGCCACAAGGGTACTTTTTCCACTACTTCCAGTCTCTGTTTAAGAACCTGATAAATAGTCCATTCCTTAAAAAGCGGGTTTTAAAGGATGTCACAAAGGAGTCAAAAAGTATTTTTAATCTCTTTGCTGCACTGACCATGATCTGAAAGGAAGAGGGCAACTTTTTTATGACAAGCTTCTCAAGGACAATTACACTATTGAGCACCAAGAAGCATTTGTTTCCTTCATCTAGCACTTTGAACACCAGTAGATGAATGTTTTTTAGCAACAGCGCTGCATCTGCAAGGGTGATGACTCTATTTTGACCTACTACAAGCAGGTTAAGAAAAGTATTACTAAGATCACATTATCATTTGAAAGTTGACACTCTCTGTTTTCCCGCCTGGTTAAGGTATAGAAGCCTAGATTCAATGTGATAATCAAAAATCTATATATTCAGCATGCCCATGAGGACTAGATTTACTCTCAGGCCATCAAGAGCAATTATGTTGTCTCTAAGCATGCTTATCAGAAGGACAAGTTTGCTGGTGTTACTAAGGAGGATTTAGCCTATTACTACAAAGAAGTCCACCTTGCGCATCTCAAAGGCATGGTCAAGGCTATAAAAATAAATCCTAATCCATTTTCTTTACCAATAAATTATTTCTTTCAAATATTTAATTTTTAATTTAGTTTTAGTACTTTAAATTCAGAACCTAAATGTAAAAATGTGGGATTTTCAAATCCCTGGTCCAAATTTTGGATCACTTTTGCAGGATGGTCTTTTTTAATTAAATTAAATTCTTTTTATTTTTATTTGAAATTTTTAAAATGTGAGAACTCATAGACACTTTAAAAGTTTCAAGTTGAGCTACATATTTCCAATGGACAAAATGAATTAACTGGAATCAGATATGAAGTGTTCAAATCCTTCATACATTTTTATTAAGACTACTATGTTTTTTGTACTTGCTGGATTGTCAAATCCATGAACCATATTTCAAATCACTTTTGAATGCCACTAGTAAACTCAGATATCAATTGTGGGAACTGGAATCCAAATTTAATGTACAGTAAGAAACTAGGACAAACCAAGAAGCTCCACTCTGATAAAACCAAATGAAAAAGTCAATCTCAACAACCATGTTTAGACATGGAATTAAATGAAATGTAAAAATGTCCAATCTTAAAATGATGCAATATTCTGTACTTCAAATCTAGAATATAGAACCACACACCCATATAATAATGTATGAGCTACCCTCCTAATGTTGCAGAATTTTTTTAAAAAATTTTTTGCTACCCCGCATATTCAGGGGCCATACAAACTTCTTTCCAGGGAAGAAAGAAGGGTGGGAAAGACAAACCATCAGTTTACTACACTAAGCGTTGATATTGTTTTAATAAGGGTTCTTGATTAGAGTAGATTTTAAAAAACACTAATAATAAAATAGAATTATATATTACAATCTATTTTTATTAAGTTGTTTTTTCTTGGTGTGTTGATAGTACATTATCAACAGCAAATTAACTATCAACACATCAAGGAAAAGACAATGTGATAATATAGATTGTAATATATAATTCTTTTTATTATTAGCGTTTTTTAAAATCTACTGTAATCAAGCATCTAAATTTTAGCTGCACTAAAATGGAATAGGGTGATTTTTGAGAATGCCTATGATTCCTAAAAAATTATCACAAATATACTCTAGATCCTTTGACTTCCTGTTTGAGACACCCATAAATTATATTTATTTCAAATTCACCTCATTTTTTATTTGAAATTTGGTTCTTGGATTTGATAATCCCACAATTTCAGGTTTGTTAATTTTTACATGATGTCTATGATTTGTTTGACATACAGGAAATCTAAAATTGTACATTAGAATCCCGGATTTCCGATTCATGTATCCCACATTTTTCTTGTTGTGTTTTGTCTTTTGTTAGTTGAGTTATCTGCTCAAGGGATTCAAAATTTTCCACTTTGACTAAGTCAAAAAAATTCAAATTAAATGGTTGATTTTATTAATTATTTTTTGCTCATCTGAGTTGCCCACAAAAGTGATTCAAAATTTGGACTAAGGATCTGACAATCCTGCATTTTTATGTTTAAGTTCTGAATTTCTGTATATAGTACAGTGATTTTAAAAGACATGACAACAAGCAAAAAATACCACAGATTTAAACAAAACTAAATCAGATGTAAAAAGGTTACAGTTTTGGGGTGTATTGACTTTGGAGCTTTGCACACTATACTTGATACTAGCTACTCCCACATTTATATTGCAGATTTAAAATCCTTGGATGGCTTATAGCATAGATAAATATTTTATATATTACTTTTGAAATGTTTTGGGTCTTATTTAATATTTAAAATTATCAGGTGTGGTTTAGCCGGAAAACAAGCTAGGGTTTCTAGATGGGGTGTTACTAGATGGCATTTTAGTTCACATTTTCTAGATGATGTCTTTCTAGAGGCATATCCCACCCGTTTTTGTTCATAAAACCTAGCATTTCTAAAACAGGCTGTTTTTCAACCAATCATCTTGAGGTACTGGATTTTAATAATTAATTTTTATTTGAAATCCATTATGTATTTCCTTTTTGCTTGGGTTTAGAGCCCTTGATTATTTTTTCTTAGAGCTTGGAATTTTTGCGACCAATTATCTTGAGGCGTTAAATTTTATTAATTGATCTGCATTTGAGATACTGTGTATTTCCTTTTTTATTTCTGCCTGGATTTAGAGCCCATGATTTTTTTGTTCATAGAGCTTGGAATTTTGACCAATGTTCTTGAGGTGTTTGGTTTTATTAATTGATCTGCATTTGAGATACTTTGTATTTCCTTTTTTATAGCTGCTTGTATTTAGAGCCCATGATTTTTTGTTGTAGAGCATGGCATTTTTGCGACCAATTATCTTCAGCGTTGTATTCTATTCTTCAACTTGCATTTGATTTGCTACTCTCCAATGACTTCAAAGTTAAAATAAAAAATTATATTATTGAAATGCTACCAATATTTGAAGCATGAAGTGCTATTATAAAAAGCTGGGGCGCATGTGTAGCATATATATCTCAACAAACCCAAGGGATTGACAACATCTTAACAAACAACTCTGAATATGAAAGCTCAAAACAAAGGAAATTTCCAGGCTGCCCCCAACAACTGTTCTGCTGGTGGATCGCATGAATTTGAGGACTCCTACAAAACGTGTGGTATCGTTTGGGCTGTCCTTTGCTTCCCCTTAGGCCTCGCTTGCCTCTACAGCATGCGTGAACATAAGTGCAAGAAATGTCTGACGATTTTCGAAAACTAGAAAACATGGCCTTCTAAAACATATCACCTCTATACAAGGTTAATTAGAGCTACTATTTTTAGTATAAATCCAACTTATAAATTTCTCATATAAATTAGAAAACCTTTACTTTAGTTTTTACTTAGTTGCATTATTTTTAAAATCCGAACGATTGTTTGTTACTTTCCAAGTGAAGGACTTCAATTTTTGTTTAAATCATGATTTAGATTGTTTTACTATCAATGTACGTCATTTATAACTAGTAAACTAAATATATAAATTCTATATTTAAATCATTTTGAATATTTAAGCCTATTTATTTTAATATTTAGGTTCGTTAATAGAAGCTTTAATTTTTGTAAAATATCGAGTTTGTGATCACTTCAGGGAAAAAGGTACAAATTACACCACAAAATTTTGCTTCCTCTAAAAAAGTCATTTTGCCAGCTATTGATTCTGAAATGATGGAAAATGATATTTTGGAAAAATGATACGATTCTAAAAACTTTAGCCAAACTTTGTCTCGAAAAGAACTTCTTTATCAAACACTATCTACATAAAAATTGACATAAAAAATTCAAAATTGAAAATCAGCATTCCTACAAAAAATTCACAATATCTTTCTTATATTAATTCTCTTTTAACTAATCATTTATCCAAAATTTAATTCATAACTGTTATTAATGATTAAATAAAGAATCCATTAATATAACTACAGCTGGGTGTTAGCTAAGTGTAGCCAGTTCAAGCTCCTAGTGTTCTTCTAACCTTAAGAGTGTATAATTTTTGTTTATGTATACCTTGTAATTATGTTATTTTCTTATTAATATAATATATGACGACTCTGTCCTTATTTATTTTATGATGTCTAAAAATAGATTTATCATAATTTAGTCATAGCTTTTAGGTTCTTTCTATTATATTTGTATTTTTTACACCTTTATTGACTTCTTCCAAAAACCATCCAATCAAAATTCCTAGCGCTATAAGGTAAGCCTACTCAATTAATCACGGAGAATAATTGCTGGATTGAGAAATAACAATAAAATAATATATTGTTTCAGTTCATAAACATTAATATCCCAAATAAAATAATTTTTAAAAGGCTGCTCAATATATGGGCTAAAAACACCCAAGTTAACTCATTAGACTTTTTTGGGTGGGTAACCACTTCATGCAGCAACTTTGTGCGTTTTGGTGTGTCATTGGGTTACATTCTGTCAGTGGCACATACTTAATACTTTATTTTTGGGGTACAATAAAAAATTAAAATTGAACTCATCAGATAAGATCTTCTATATTAATTTTCCTGAAGTAATCATGATGCCAACAGAAGGAGATTATTAAAAGTACTTTTTATTCTTATTCCTCAACATACCCAAAAGCCCTTAATTGATCCCCTAATATACGAGAAGATTGAACTTGCATTAAGTCTCATCAGTTGTTCCAAGACTAGCATATATAGGTATTACCTCCTCCTCTGCATATTAGATATTAATATACACCTTACTCTTATATATACTACAGTTTTATACTTGTAATAATTTTGTTCTATAAGTTTAATATCTATATTAACAACTTTGGAGAGTATTTTAAAGCACTAATCTATTATGCTTTAATCCACCACCATAAATTATAGTTCTTCACCTTAACATATGGCATCAATTAATTAGCTGCCAACACTCATGGAACCATATCACAACCTACCACCAGTATGTTTGTACCATGTCTCCCCGGATCTGAAAGCATGTATATTTTCTCCTTTCCGAGACTTCTTACATAACTCCCTGGAAAATTAAACTTTATATACCTTGTATGTCTTTTCTTGATTTTAAAATCATTTTGAAAAATCTTAAAAAGCCTTTGTGGCCTCAAGTTAAAGTCTCTCTAAGAGCCAAAATAACTGATTAAAGATATTATTAGGAGAGTCAGAAGATTTTAGAGCTCATAACAATGAGCAACTATTGGGTAAATAGCCTGATAAATATGAGATTAAGTATTATTTTTTGAGGCATTATAAAATGATAGTTACACTTTCTGATTTATTGAGGGCTTTAATACTATGAGATTGCCAATGAGCCAAATCTCTGAGCTCTCCTAATTCCCCTAAAAAAGTGGAAATAAAACTATTTGTGTTTTTTGTCTTTAGTACCCACTTCACTTCTAACAACAGGATCTCTTCAAAAACTACCTCCAAAAAACACTGCTTTTTAATTTTAAATTTGGATTTTATTTTTAAATAAATTTATAATAGCAGCTTTTTAAGAAATTCTGTTTTCAGAATTATGGCTGTTAGAATATAAATAGGTATCTATTTTTAAGGCTTTAGCTGCAGCAATTGCCATTAATGAGAAAATCCAGACACTATATATTTTAACTTTATCAGGTTTAAAGCTATATTGCAGTGAAATTTTCTTCTCTCTTGTGTTGCAACCAAGGTTCAAACCTCGCCTGCTAACCTATCTTACGATACACAGGGGGCGCTTGATGGGTTGCCCCTTGACGTATCTAATGTTATGAATAGATCTGATGGTGATGTCAAATGGTGGGCACTTCATCCTAATTAGGAGCATTGCCAATTTGACCCACTGATCCCCGCACGAGTTATTCCTCGGCTCCAAACCCTTCATGGAACTCCCCACTATGCCACCCCCTTGTGGCCTTGTGGCTTCCCCATTTAGTATATTAACCACAATATCCTACAATAAACAATACCTTGTTCTTATTATTCTGTCCTTTCTTATTGGACTGTCATCTTCCCCAATTACAAGTACTGGCCCCTCATTGGTTCAGTTGCAACACTTGCAATCAAAGCATCTAAAAATTTCCTAAAAAGGTTGAACTTCCACTATTGATTGAGCAATGGCCACAATAATATCAGCTTTGTTGTAACTGTGCTGTTTTAGCTGAGTTACAAGGGGAAATATTTAGAAACTAGATAATATTCTTTATTGAGAGATAATGATTATATAGTTAATGTGAGTCATGGATAACAGGAACATGATAGAATTGATCACACAGTGGGATGGTGAAGGGGGTGGCTTAATCCTGGTAACAAGTCAAGCACCAAAAAAAGGTATCCACCATAAGTGATCATCATTTGCTCATGTTGTTGGATTTGGAAATTTGAGTTGACTTCCTAGTCTGGCTTTGAGTGACTGGATAATTGGATTGCAGGTCACAAACCTGCTTACTTGGAACCTTGTTGGTGGGTTGAGCCTGCTTTTATAACAGCTTCATGAATATTGGTTGAATTTATTCATTTATAAACAATATTTGTGACCCTTTAAAACATTAAAAATTCCATATATTCTCTCAATAAAAAATAATTTCAATGTACAAATATTTTCTTTTGTTTTTTATACTATTTTGTATCCTTAATACCCCACCTATATAAGGAGAACTTATTTCCTGCTTTATCATGGCCTTAAGTTTACCATTTACAAATCCTTGAAGGCTAATAACAAGATTAATAAAGTCCCAATACTAAGGTTAATTCTCTCTGCTGTATTCTTTAGTTGATATAAAAGAGGAATATTTCATGTGGTATTAAAAGAGAAATAAGCCTTAGACAACATATTTTGATCTACAGAGAACATCTCTATCTCTAATTTGAACTCTCTTTTCTCATCTATTCCTTGAGGCCAGCACACCCAAAGTTGAATTTAGTACAGAATTAGCAGTGATAATTGACTTTTTCACGCTTATGGCACCCTTGAAATCCAGTTTAAAACTGTTATATAGTTCCATAATACAAAGGTTTGTTATCATAGAGCAATCAGGAGTGAAACAGGGTTTTAAAACCACAGTTCCTGAGTGGTTCAAGTGCATGTCTTGAAGAAGAGTTTTAATGCTCTTCTGGAGTTAAGGGAGGCATTATGAATCTTAAAAGGAAGGCCTAGAATTTAATTCACCTTTATACCATCAGAGAAGACAGTACATTCTGACCATCAAGTATGCTGTGGCTTATGATGAGTTGCTGCCTTTTAATGTAGAAACAGTATTTAACATAAGAAAATAATTTTTGGTTTAAAAGAAATAGAATATTGCATCATTATAAAAATATAAACTAAGGTTTCATTAACATTATCATCCAATAGTATTTTTTATATCAGCCCCTATAGAGATGAGATATAGCTTATTTATCACCTCATTTTTTGAGATACAATAAATTTATATTCAACTTACTATTAAAATTTCAAAATTGAATTTTGATAATAGATATATTTTGTTTAAAACATTTGACAGGTTTGGCTCTAGCTGGGCTATCTTAGCTCTAAGCTTTTTATTGTCATCCTTCCCTTTTGTCATCACCTCTTCCCTTTTCTTCTCTCTTATCTTGGAATCCTTCTTCTCCCTGGCTACAGCAGCAATTGAGGAAAAGTTAGATGGCAGTTATGTAAATATAATATTAATTTGTGTGTAAGTGATTTAAGCTAATTTCAACTAGTGATTCAGAGGTTTAAACCCAAAATCTGAAATCAAAAACACTAGAAGTTGTCTCTGTTTAATAATTCTGTCAGTTAAAAGAACAATTTAAGGGGTAATTTATAACTAAACTTACTAATGAAAATTAAAATTACATGTGATTGGCACTCTAAAATAAAAAGTGGCCAGTTTAACACTTTTTAAGCCAAACTCTAATTTTATTAATAAAACACATATGCACTTATATAAATTTTATTATTTCCTATTTATTTTTATTATTGGTGTCCATAGTTGTTGATTAAGCTCCCAAGCACCACTATATTGGATTTAGTGGTCTAAACATTAATCAACTACCCCATTTGTTTTACATTAGGTCTATTTCCAGGATGGTAGTTCAAGTGGTGCCACAT